>OU860787.2:5432302-5458792 GCA_917862395.2 Heliconius sara | reverse complement strand
ATTTAAATTTATATTTCCATTTCTTCGCTCTGGTGTCGAGGCCAAGCGCGGCGTTGAGTTCCGCCCCT
The DNA here is from genome assembly GCA_917862395.2 of Heliconius sara. Taxonomy (NCBI): domain Eukaryota; kingdom Metazoa; phylum Arthropoda; class Insecta; order Lepidoptera; family Nymphalidae; genus Heliconius; species Heliconius sara. The sequence goes on along the minus strand of OU860787.2, from coordinate 5,458,724 downwards.
CAGCATGGAATGTGTCCAGAATTCGGCGGAAAGTGGGGCACGATGTATCTTAGCACTAGGTTCCATCTGCCTACCCTGCTATGTGCGGGATACAGCGTGAAGCTGATTTAATTAAGGCTCACTTATATCCATAACTTTCTCATTCATAAGAATTCTTTTTTTTTCAGTCGAGATTCTAGAACACCGTATAAAGGATAAAAAAAAATAGATAAAAAAACAACCAAAAACTAAAATTAAAAAACAGCAACAAAAATAAAAAAAAACCCAAGACTAAAAAAGAACACAAATCTTTATCGCTTTAATGAGTAAGTTATTTTTCAAAAAGCCTAAAAAAACAATATATTAATGTATAAATATTCTGATTAATATATATTTTTTTATATTTTAGACAGGACCACGATAACATCAGATATGGAAAAATGTCAAAACTATTGAAAATTAAAAAATATTATCAACGGTGGGTGCCTAGAATAGATATCACCGATCAAATGAGCGTTTACAAGTCAAAATAATATAAGAAGAGTTTTTCCGATAAAACTGGCAGTTCCAGTTAAACAATATTTGAATCACGTACTGGAAGAATCACTAACCAATAAGCCGAGACCAAGAAATCTTACTTTATTTAACAACATTAAATACAACAGCAATAAGCCATTCTTTTCTAAGAAACTCTTTTCTTGTAAATGTAATTTACAATGTTTCAGTACAAAATTAATAATTTTCTATTATTATATTACTTAACGAGACTAAAATAAGATTATTCGTAGGCACTGGAACATTGTGAAATTTATTATAGTAGCGCCCAACTGTATTATAAGTGTAGTATAAATGGTTAATGAGTCAATTTCTTAATGTTTCAAGATTAATAATTTTCAATATCAGTGCAATAAAATGTTTAAAAATGTATGACATTTTTTTTCCCTCTTTTTTTACTTTCAGTTAAGACAGATTTAACTTGAATCGTAGAGTATAGCATAATATGATAGTAAGTAGATTTATAGTAGAACTAGCGGCCCGCTCACGGCTTCTCACGGCTTCTAATAAGCAGAATTGATTGACAACTATAATGACTTCTAATATGATTTTTTTATTACTTTAATCTGTAATATTCTAATATGATTCTTTTACGACATTATCACAATTTTTATAAGAATTTTTGATTATTTCGAACTAAAAAATACGACCTATGTTGATATTTGATATTCATTAAATATACATATATTTATATAACATTATCTTTTTACCTATGTTATGTTTTTTAAAACTCTGTTAAATGTGCTGATGTCAGTTAATAATTTATTGTACTGCTTTAGAAACAGCCTTAAATGTTAAATTATTGATTTTAGTAAAGATCTATAATATTCTTTGTAAAATAACTGTAATGATTGCATATTAACTCCTGTAGAGTTTTTAAATTGGTTACATATATTATTAGCTAAATGTACAATTGGTAAATATGTAGTTCTTACAGTGAACACATAGAAAGGATGTTTTTAGGCATTTTTATATAGATTTATTTCAAACGAACAAACGAACCAAAATATCAATATATTTACTTGATATTTCTTTGAAGATCAAATCGTTTTTTATCTCTGTGTTGAATTAATTATGACTTAAACTTAACTGTTATTACTTATGAAGGTAATCTCCACTAACAATTAAATTTTGTTTACTTTATTGTATAAAATATTGCTTCAAAAATATATTTTTTTTTCAACAGTCATATAACCAAGACGTTTCGAAACATGTCATTCTTTAGCCAGGGATGTTACCGGCGCGATTGCTATATAACATTCGCAGGCAAACTAATGCCTTGAGTTCATTCAAATGACGATAACTTTTCTATCAATGAACCGATTTTGATGAAATAAACTTTAATTGTTAAGTTGAGTAAAACAAGGCAAATCGAACAAGGGAAATCGGTATCGGCTGTTGGCTTCGTTGGCTGTCAGAGAAAAATGTGTACATATCGACAGACAGACAGATAGACAGACAAAATATTTTTACTGTCTTATTATATATAGAGATATAGATTATTGCAAAAACAAACCAGCGTGAGTTGAAGTTGTGTGGAGAGAATTTCACACGGTTTACATACGACTTATTCACGAGGGTTTTAAGCCTATAACTATGGCACGGTACATAAAATATTTTCTTTCGCCTAACTTGACTGAAAATATAGTAGTTTGTTGTAATGTAATGCCATATAGTTATTTTCCTTTTTGTTTTCTTTTAAATAAGAAAAGTCTAAAATATTTTGATTTATTTCAAAACAAAGCAAAAGTTCATAACTGTAGGTACATTATATTAACTGAATATTCTATGAGTTTTTCAACTAGATATCCCGACGCTCTTGGAGATACGGTTTTAGTCTTTAAACCCATGCAGACAGACAAAAAGACAAACATAAAGACGGACGACAAAGTTAAAGTATCATTTTTTGTCTCGAGTTACGAAAGCCTACGAAATAAAAATGAGATATTTTATTGTACCATGCTGTATAAAGCAACATTAATCAAATAAATCACTATTATTTTACTAAGTTTATACAAGTATATGCATATTAAATAGTGATAGAAACAGCGGCGATTACCATTTGTCGATGATTGACAATGATTTTTATCAGGACGAAGTAATAGTTCGACTCTGGCTTGACTGACTTTGTGTTATTAAATAGGAAATGAAAAATTCACAAAAGTAAAAAATATAATATTGTTTGAAATCGGAAGCGGGAATAGTTTTTAAAGAAACACGTTAAAACACACATCGTCTATATGTTTTTAAACTATTTGAAAAGGGATACCACGTAATTGCAATAGGTGATATGTATCACCTACTAACAATAAATACTTCACACATACAATTCCACTGCTTTTATAATTATTTTCACCTTAATCTACCTTCTTTTACACGAGTTCGCTAACAATATATTATTCACCACAACTTGCCTCGATATAAAATATTTTATAATATATATATATATATATATATATATATATATATATATATATATATATATATATATATATATATTACTTTCGATGATCAAAAAATAACATAGTTTCGTGAAGTTGCCAGAGGTTGGTGCTCGAAGCGAGACGGGCGCGAAGCCCTCTATGTTATATATAATATTGTAAGCTATTCGTGGATACGAGGATCTAATATGTTTCTGATTCCCATTTAAAATCTACTTCTCCGAAAACAAAAAAGGATCATTCAATCATTCCCTGCGATAGCGCAACTGATCCTCTTAATATTTTTCCGGAGATTAATTTTGCTATGAAAATACTATTCTAAGATATTTTTCTGTATGTGTAAGCATGAATAATTTTTAATGTCGTTATTATAGCGGTGAAATATATTGGAAAAATAATAAACCATTCAACAAGCTACTTCACTTGCCATAAGAAATTAAAGTTGTTTCTTTTGTTTTGTATTTTAAAGATTTATTAGACTCAGTAATAAACAAAAAGCAGGTATTCCTAAAACTAGGGTTAGTTTTACGAAGAAGTGCGATCTCTATTGTTTTAATTAATAATAGAATCCGCAGTGAAGAAGAGCCGAAATCTATGAATTCAAGTAACCAAAAGTACACTAGCAATACTTGTTTATTAGCACATTTTTTTTATGCAGTATGCATTATGGAGTTGTAACTTGCAAAGAAAAGAAGCATTGAAAGTAAAAATCTTTTGTTTTAAGGATTTGGCAAAGGCAATAAGCTGCACCCAGATAAATAACAAAGGACTTAAAAAAGAGGATTATTCTTATTTGCTGGGTTCATAATTTGTTTTATAACAGGGCCTGGAGTGGGGGAACTTACCTGTAACTTGGTTATATAAATAAGTACAATATTCAAATTCGTTCATTTTCGTTTTTCTAAGCAATTAGTAAACATAACTTTTAGACGTTTTTAGTGATTGAGTGAATTTATTAAACGGTGGTATTCGATGGTAAAGTATCTACTCTGTTATATTTACGCTGCACGCACGCTGCACACAGAAGTGTAGCTGAGGGAACCTAGTGTTAAGACACTTAGTTCCCCACTTTTCACCGAATTTTGGCAACATTGCATGTTGAGTGGCGGAACTCAACGCCGCCCTTTACTTTTGCCTGATTTAGAAAATATTATTTTAATTTTAATTAGTTATATACATTTTTTAATAACTAATAGTGAAATTTTATACAATTTTATTTTCTTAGATATTTATTTAGATCTTATTTAACATTAACAGGCTGAACAATCCAACAAAAATGTTTCGCGACGTCGTGGCAGACCTTACGGAACGAACAGAATGCCTCTATCTCTTGTAAGTTTAGTTATTTAATTGTCTTAGTTTTATATGCTTATGCTGCAAAACTTCAGTTTCACGCTGTATTAAGACAATCCGTTCTCTACTTTTCGCCAAATTCTAGAAGCATTGAATGTAGAGTGGTGGAGCTCAACGCCGCCCTTTGCCTCGACACCAGAGCAAAGAAATGCAAATATATATTTCAAAAAAATAAATCATTACCTCCAGTAAGGACCGAACCCACAGCCACTCGGTTTACAGTCACACTTTGTGCCCCTGCGTCACGACTAAAAAATATATTTCCACAAATTTAGGACGAACGGCGTGCTCGTAATGCCCTCTACGAGAGGCAAAGGCGTCAAGAGACGTCGGACGCAATGGCGTCTTTGGCCGAAGCTGCTGGCTGTGATCATACAGTAAGTTTTGAATACAAATGTATAAAAGTAAAAACAATTAAATTAAATATATTTTTGTCTTACTTATGCCATTAGCTATTATTAGCAAGATGTCTAGTACATGTTGCTTGTGCAGTCATTGTATATGAGTTGTAAATATCAAAGTGAGTTCGATTCTCACTGGAATATTTTGTTTTCTCAGTTTTTGTTATTATTTCTTATATATAGTTCTCAGTGTATGTTAACCTTTTTAATTAGTGCATTTTTTACCATTGCTTACTAGTTTCGCTCAATATATAATTTTTAATACATATCAAATTATACCGTAACTGTTTTTCAGTTTAATAAACTTATCTTATTATTTGCGTTGAGTTCCGCCACTCAACACACAATGCCTCCAGACTTCGGCGGAAAGTGGGGAATGGAATGTCTCAAGTATAGGTTCCCTCTGCCTACCCTGCTGTGTGCGGGATACAGCGTGATGCTGATTTAATTTAATTTTAATATTTTACTTGTCTCTTATAGCTCAGCCAAGCTGATATACTAGCAACGGCCATTAAGCAGATGCAAGATGCCGGGCACACGTCCAAAGTGATCTCCGACATGAAATATATTAATGCAAAACTGATTGAACAGAGTGAGATTTTATTAGTATTTTTTATTAACTAATTTAAGTAATAAGATTTAAAATAGGATAAATTAATTATTCAATTAAGGCCAGTCGTGGCGCAGGGGCACACATTGTGACTGTAAACGCGACTGGTTGTGAGCACGATCCCCACCTGAGGAAATGAAATATTTAAATTTATATTTCCATTTCTTCGCTCTGGTGTCGAGGCCAAGCGCGGCGTTGAGTTCCGCCCCTCAGCATGGAATGTGTCCAGAATTCGGCGGAAAGTGGGGCACGATGTATCTTAGCACTAGGTTCCATCTGCCTACCTTGCTATGTGCGGGATACAGCGTGAAGCTGATTTAATTAAGGCTCACTTATATCCATAACTTTCTCATTCATAAGAATTCTTTTTTTTTCAGTCGAGATTCTAGAACACCGTATAAAGGATAAAAAAAAATAGATAAAAAAACAACCAAAAACTAAAATTAAAAAACAGCAACAAAAATAAAAAAAAACCCAAGACTAAAAAAGAACACAAATCTTTATCGCTTTAATGAGTAAGTTATTTTTCAAAAAGCCTAAAAAAACAATATATTAATGTATAAATATACTGATTAATATATATTTTTTTATATTTTAGACAGGACCACGATAACATCAGATATGGAAAAATGTCAAAACTATTGAAAATTAAAAAATATTATCAACGGTGGGTGCCTAGAATAGACATCACCGATCAAATGAGCGTTTACAAGTCAAAATAATATAAGAAGAGTTTTTCCGATAAAACTGGCAGTTCCAGTTAAACAATATTTGAATCACGTACTGGAAGAATCACTAACCAATAAGCCGAGACCAAGAAATCTTACTTTATTTAACAACATTAAATACAACAGCAATAAGCCATTCTTTTCTAAGAAACTCTTTTCTTGTAAATGTAATTTACAATGTTTCAGTACAAAATTAATAATTTTCTATTATTATATTACTTAACGAGACTAAAATAAGATTATTCGTAGGCACTGGAACATTGTGAAATCTAATATAGTAGCGCCCAACTGTATTATAAGTGTAGTATAAATGGTTAATGAGTCAATTTCTTAATGTTTCAAGATTAATAATTTTCAATATCAGTGCAATAAAATGTTTAAAAATGTATGACATTTTTTTTCCCTCTTTTTTTACTTTCAGTTAAGACAGATTTAACTTGAATCGTAGAGTATAGCATAATATGATAGTAAGTAGATTTATAGTAGAACTAGCGGCCCGCTCACGGCTTCTCACGGCTTCTAATAAGCAGAATTGATTGACAACTATAATGACTTCTAATATGATTTTTTTATTACTTTAATCTGTAATATTCTAATATGATTCTTTTACGACATTATCACAATTTTTATAAGAATTTTTGATTATTTCGAACTAAAAAATACGACCTATGTTGATATTTGATATTCATTAAATATACATATATTTATATAACATTATCTTTTTACCTATGTTATGTTTTTTAAAAGTCTGTTAAATGTGCTGATGTCAGTTAATAATTTATTGTACTGCTTTAGAAACAGCCTTAAATGTTAAATTATTGATTTGGGTAAAGATTCATAATATTCTTTGTAAAATAACTGTAATGATTGCATATTAACTCCTGTAGAGTTTTTAAATTGGTTACATATATTATTAGCTAAATGTACAATTGGTAAATATGTAGTTCTTACAGTGAACACATAGAAAGGATGTTTTTAGGCATTTTTATATAGATTTATTTCAAACGAACAAACGAACCAAAAAATCTATATATTTACTTGACATTTCTTTGAAGATCTAATCGATTTTTATCTCTGTGTTGAATTAATTATGACTTAAACTTAACTGTTATTACTTATGAAAGTAATCTGCACTGACAATTAAATTTTGTTTACTTTATTGTATAAAATATTGCTTCAAAAATATATATTTTTTTCAACAGTCATATAACCAAGACGTTTCGAAACATGTCATTCTTTAGCCAGGGATGTTACCGGCGCGATTGCTATATAACATTCGCAGGCAAACTAATGCCTTGAGTTCATTCAAATGACGATAACTTTTCTATCAATGAACCGATTTCGATGAAATAAACTTTAATTGTTAAGTTGAGTAAAACAAGGCAAATCGAACAAGGGAAATCGGTATCGGCTGTTGGCTTCGTTGGCTGTCAGAGAAAAATGTGTACATATCGACAGACAGACAGATAGACAGACAAAATATTTTTACTGTCTTATTATATATAGAGATATAGATTATTGCAAAAACAAACCAGCGTGAGTTGAAGTTGTGTGGAGAGAATTTCACACGGTTTACATACGACTTATTCACGAGGGTTTTAAGCCTATAACTATGGCACGGTACATAAAATATTTTCTTTCGCCTAACTTGACTGAAAATATAGTAGTTTGTTGTAATGTAATGCCATATAGTTATTTTCCTTTTTGTTTTCTTTTAAATAAGAAAAGTCTAAAATATTTTGATTTATTTCAAAACAAAGCAAAAGTTCATAACTGTAGGTACATTATATTAACTGAATATTCTATGAGTTTTTCAACTAGATATCCCGACGCTCTTGGAGATACGGTTTTAGTCTTTAAACCCATGCAGACAGACAAAAAGACAAACATAAAGACGGACGACAAAGTTAAAGTATCATTTTTTGTCTCGAGTTACGAAAGCCTACGAAATAAAAATGAGATATTTTATTGTACCATGCTGTATAAAGCAACATTAATCAAATAAATCACTATTATTTTACTAAGTTTATACAAGTATATGCATATTAAATAGTGATAGAAACAGCGGCGATTACCATTTGTCGATGATTGACAATGATTTTTATCAGGACGAAGTAATAGTTCGACTCTGGCTTGACTGACTTTGTGTTATTAAATAGGAAATGAAAAATTCACAAAAGTAAAAAATATAATATTGTTTGAAATCGGAAGCGGGAATAGTTTTTAAAGAAACACGTTAAAACACACATCGTCTATATGTTTTTAAACTATTTGAAAAGGGATACCCCACGTAATTGCAATAGGTGATATGTATCACCTTCTAACAATAAATACTTCACACATACAATTCCACTGCTTTTATAATTATTTTCACCTTAATCTACCTTCTTTTACACGAGTTCGCTAACAATATATTATTCACCACAACTTGCCTCGATATAAAACATTTTATAATATATATATATATATATATATATATATATATATATATATATATATATTACTTTCGATGATCAAAAAATAACATAGTTTCGTGAAGTTGCCAGAGGTTGGTGCTCGAAGCGAGACGGGCGCGAAGCCCTCTATGTTATATATAATATTGTAAGCTATTCGTGGATACGAGGATCTAATATGTTTCTGATTCCCATTTAAAATTTATTCTCCGAAAACAAAAAAGGATCATTCAATCATTCCCTGCGATAGCGCAACTGATCCTCTTAATATTTTTCCGGAGATTAATTTTGCTATGAAAATACTATTCTAAGATATTTTTCTGTATGTGTAAGCATGAATAATTTTTAATGTCGTTATTATAGCGGTGAAATATATTGGAAAAATAATAAACCATTCAACAAGCTACTTAACTTGCCATAAGAAATTAAAGTTGTTTCTTTTGTTTTGTATTTTAAAGATTTATTAGACTCAGTAATAAACAAAAAGCAGGTATTCCTAAAACTAGGGTTAGTTTTACGAAGAAGTGCGACCTCTATTGTTTTAATTAATAATAGAATCCGCAGTGAAGAAGAGCCGAAATCTATGAATTCAAGTAACCAAAAGTGCACTAGCAATACTTGTTTATTAGCACATTTTTTTATGCAGTATGCATTATGGAGTTGTAACTTGCAAAGAAAAGAAGCATTGAAAGTAAAAATCTTTTGTTTTAAGGATTTGGCAAAGGCAATAAGCTGCACCCAGATAAATAACAAAGGACGATCTAATATGTTTCTGATTCCCATTTAAAATCTACTCTCCGAAAACAAAAAAGGATCATTCAATCATTCCCTGCGATAGCGCAACTGATCCTCTTAATATTTTTCCGGAGATTAATTTTGCTATGAAAATACTATTCTAAGATATTTTTCTGTATGTGTAAGCATGAATAATTTTTAATGTCGTTATTATAGCGGTGAAATATATTGGAAAAATAATAAACCATTCAACAAGCTACTTCACTTGCCATAAGAAATTAAAGTTGTTTCTTTTGTTTTGTATTTTAAAGATTTATTAGACTCAGTAATAAACAAAAAGCAGGTATTCCTAAAACTAGGGTTAGTTTTACGAAGAAGTGCGATCTCTATTGTTTTAATTAATAATAGAATCCGCAGTGAAGAAGAGCCGAAATCTATGAATTCAAGTAACCAAAAGTACACTAGCAATACTTGTTTATTAGCACATTTTTTTTATGCAGTATGCATTATGGAGTTGTAACTTGCAAAGAAAAGAAGCATTGAAAGTAAAAATCTTTTGTTTTAAGGATTTGGCAAAGGCAATAAGCTGCACCCAGATAAATAACAAAGGACTTAAAAAAGAGGATTATTCTTATTTGCTGGGTTCATAATTTGTTTTATAACAGGGCCTGGAGTGGGGGAACTTACCTGTAACTTGGTTATATAAATAAGTACAATATTCAAATTCGTTCATTTTCGTTTTTCTAAGCAATTAGTAAACATAACTTTTAGACGTTTTTAGTGATTGAGTGAATTTATTAAACGGTGGTATTCGATGGTAAAGTATCTACTCTGTTATATTTACGCTGCACGCACGCTGCACACAGAAGTGTAGCTGAGGGAACCTAGTGTTAAGACACTTAGTTCCCCACTTTTCACCGAATTTTGGCAACATTGCATGTTGAGTGGCGGAACTCAACGCCGCCCTTTACTTTTGCCTGATTTAGAAAATATTATTTTAATTTTAATTAGTTATATACATTTTTTAATAACTAATAGTGAAATTTTATACAATTTTATTTTCTTAGATATTTATTTAGATCTTATTTAACATTAACAGGCTGAACAATCCAACAAAAATGTTTCGCGACGTCGTGGCAGACCTTACGGAACGAACAGAATGCCTCTATCTCTTGTAAGTTTAGTTATTTAATTGTCTTAGTTTTATATGCTTATGCTGCAAAACTTCAGTTTCACGCTGTATTAAGACAATCCGTTCTCTACTTTTCGCCAAATTCTAGAAGCATTGAATGTAGAGTGGTGGAGCTCAACGCCGCCCTTTGCCTCGACACCAGAGCAAAGAAATGCAAATATATATTTCAAAAAAATAAATCATTACCTCCAGTAAGGACCGAACCCACAGCCACTCGGTTTACAGTCACACTTTGTGCCCCTGCGTCACGACTAAAAAATATATTTCCACAAATTTAGGACGAACGGCGTGCTCGTAATGCCCTCTACGAGAGGCAAAGGCGTCAAGAGACGTCGGACGCAATGGCGTCTTTGGCCGAAGCTGCTGGCTGTGATCATACAGTAAGTTTTGAATACAAATGTATAAAAGTAAAAACAATTAAATTAAATATATTTTTGTCTTACTTATGCCATTAGCTATTATTAGCAAGATGTCTAGTACATGTTGCTTGTGCAGTCATTGTATATGAGTTGTAAATATCAAAGTGAGTTCGATTCTCACTGGAATATTTTGTTTTCTCAGTTTTTGTTATTATTTCTTATATATAGTTCTCAGTGTATGTTAACCTTTTTAATTAGTGCATTTTTTACCATTGCTTACTAGTTTCGCTCAATATATAATTTTTAATACATATCAAATTATACCGTAACTGTTTTTCAGTTTAATAAACTTATCTTATTATTTGCGTTGAGTTCCGCCACTCAACACACAATGCCTCCAGACTTCGGCGGAAAGTGGGGAATGGAATGTCTCAAGTATAGGTTCCCTCTGCCTACCCTGCTGTGTGCGGGATACAGCGTGATGCTGATTTAATTTAATTTTAATATTTTACTTGTCTCTTATAGCTCAGCCAAGCTGATATACTAGCAACGGCCATTAAGCAGATGCAAGATGCCGGGCACACGTCCAAAGTGATCTCCGACATGAAATATATTAATGCAAAACTGATTGAACAGAGTGAGATTTTATTAGTATTTTTTATTAACTAATTTAAGTAATAAGATTTAAAATAGGATAAATTAATTATTCAATTAAGGCCAGTCGTGGCGCAGGGGCACACATTGTGACTGTAAACGCGACTGGTTGTGAGCACGATCCCCACCTGAGGAAATGAAATATTTAAATTTATATTTCCATTTCTTCGCTCTGGTGTCGAGGCCAAGCGCGGCGTTGAGTTCCGCCCCTCAGCATGGAATGTGTCCAGAATTCGGCGGAAAGTGGGGCACGATGTATCTTAGCACTAGGTTCCATCTGCCTACCTTGCTATGTGCGGGATACAGCGTGAAGCTGATTTAATTAAGGCTCACTTATATCCATAACTTTCTCATTCATAAGAATTCTTTTTTTTTCAGTCGAGATTCTAGAACACCGTATAAAGGATAAAAAAAAATAGATAAAAAAACAACCAAAAACTAAAATTAAAAAACAGCAACAAAAATAAAAAAAAACCCAAGACTAAAAAAGAACACAAATCTTTATCGCTTTAATGAGTAAGTTATTTTTCAAAAAGCCTAAAAAAACAATATATTAATGTATAAATATACTGATTAATATATATTTTTTTATATTTTAGACAGGACCACGATAACATCAGATATGGAAAAATGTCAAAACTATTGAAAATTAAAAAATATTATCAACGGTGGGTGCCTAGAATAGATATCACCGATCAAATGAGCGTTTACAGGTCAAAATAATATAAGAAGAGTTTTTCCGATAAAACTGGCAGTTCCAGTTAAACAATATTTGAATCACGTACTGGAAGAATCACTAACCAATAAGCCGAGACCAAGAAATCTTACTTTATTTAACAACATTAAATACAACAGCAATAAGCCATTCTTTTCTAAGAAACTCTTTTCTTGTAAATGTAATTTACAATGTTTCAGTACAAAATTAATAATTTTCTATTATTATATTACTTAACGAGACTAAAATAAGATTATTCGTAGGCACTGGAAAATTGTGAAATTTATTATAGTAGCGCCCAACTGTATTATAAGTGTAGTATAAATGGTTAATGAGTCAATTTCTTAATGTTTCAAGATTAATAATTTTCAATATCAGTGCAATAAAATGTTTAAAAATGTATGACATTTTTTTTCCCTCTTTTTTTACTTTCAGTTAAGACAGATTTAACTTGAATCGTAGAGTATAGCATAATATGATAGTAAGTAGATTTATAGTAGAACTAGCGGCCCGCTCACGGCTTCTCACGGCTTCTAATAAGCAGAATTGATTGACAACTATAATGACTTCTAATATGATTTTTTTATTACTTTAATCTGTAATATTCTAATATGATTCTTTTACGACATTATCACAATTTTTATAAGAATTTTTGATTATTTCGAACTAAAAAATACGACCTATGTTGATATTTGATATTCATTAAATATACATATATTTATATAACATTATCTTTTTACCTATGTTATGTTTTTTAAAACTCTGTTAAATGTGCTGATGTCAGTTAATAATTTATTGTACTGCTTTAGAAACAGCCTTAAATGTTAAATTATTGATTTGGGTAAAGATTCATAATATTCTTTGTAAAATAACTGTAATGATTGCATATTAACTCCTGTAGAGTTTTTAAATTGGTTACAGATATTATTAGCTAAATGTACAATTGGTAAATATGTAGTTCTTACAGTGAACACATAGAAAGGATGTTTTTAGGCATTTTTGTATAGATTTATTTCAAACGAACAAACGAACCAAAATATCAATATATTTACTTGATATTTCTTTGAAGATCAAATCGTTTTTTATCTCTGTGTTGAATTAATTATGACTTAAACTTAACTGTTATTACTTATGAAGGTAATCTCCACTAACAATTAAATTTTGTTTACTTTATTGTATAAAATATTGCTTCAAAAATATATTTTTTTTTCAACAGTCATATAACCAAGACGTTTCGAAACATGTCATTCTTTAGCCAGGGATGTTACCGGCGCGATTGCTATATAACATTCGCAGGCAAACTAATGCCTTGAGTTCATTCAAATGACGATAACTTTTCTATCAATGAACCGATTTCGATGAAACAAACTTTAATTGCTAAGTTGAGTAAAACAAGGCAAATCGAACAAGGGAAATCGGTATCGGCTGTTGGCTTCGTTGGCTGTCAGAGAAAAATGTGTACATATCGACAGACAGACAGATAGACAGACAAAATATTTTTACTGTCTTATTATATATAGAGATATAGATTATTGCAAAAACAAACCAGCGTGAGTTGAAGTTGTGTGGAGAGAATTTCACACGGTTTACATACGACTTATTCACGAGGGTTTTAAGCCTATAACTATGGCACGGTACATAAAATATTTTCTTTCGCCTAACTTGACTGAAAATATAGTAGTTTGTTGTAATGTAATGCCATATAGTTATTTTCCTTTTTGTTTTCTTTTAAATAAGAAAAGTCTAAAATATTTTGATTTATTTCAAAACAAAGCAAAAGTTCATAACTGTAGGTACATTATATTAACTGAATATTCTATGAGTTTTTCAACTAGATATCCCGACGCTCTTGGAGATACGGTTTTAGTCTTTAAACCCATGCAGACAGACAAAAAGACAAACATAAAGACGGACGACAAAGTTAAAGTATCATTTTTTGTCTCGAGTTACGAAAGCCTACGAAATAAAATGAGATATTTTATTGTACCATGCTGTATAAAGCAACATTAATCAAATAAATCACTATTATTTTACTAAGTTTATACAAGTATATGCATATTAAATAGTGATAGAAACAGCGGCGATTACCATTTGTCGATGATTGACAATGATTTTTATCAGGACGAAGTAATAGTTCGACTCTGGCTTGACTGACTTTGTGTTATTAAATAGGAAATGAAAAATTCACAAAAGTAAAAAATATAATATTGTTTGAAATCGGAAGCGGGAATAGTTTTTAAAGAAACACGTTAAAACACACATCGTCTATATGTTTTTAAACTATTTGAAAAGGGATACCCCACGTAATTGCAATAGGTGATATGTATCACCTACTAACAATAAATACTTCACACATACAATTCCACTGCTTTTATAATTATTTTCACCTTAATCTACCTTCTTTTACACGAGTTCGCTAACAATATATTATTCACCACAACTTGCCTCGATATAAAACATTTTATAATATATATATATATATATATATATATATATATATATATATATATATATATATATATTACTTTCGATGATCAAAAAATAACATAGTTTCGTGAAGTTGCCAGAGGTTGGTGCTCGAAGCGAGACGGGCGCGAAGCCCTCTATGTTATATATAATATTGTAAGCTATTCGTGGATACGAGGATCTAATATGTTTCTGATTCCCATTTAAAATTTATTCTCCGAAAACAAAAAAGGATCATTCAATCATTCCCTGCGATAGCGCAACTGATCCTCTTAATATTTTTCCGGAGATTAATTTTGCTATGAAAATACTATTCTAAGATATTTTTCTGTATGTGTAAGCATGAATAATTTTTAATGTCGTTATTATAGCGGTGAAATATATTGGAAAAATAATAAACCATTCAACAAGCTACTTAACTTGCCATAAGAAATTAAAGTTGTTTCTTTTGTTTTGTATTTTAAAGATTTATTAGACTCAGTAATAAACAAAAAGCAGGTATTCCTAAAACTAGGGTTAGTTTTACGAAGAAGTGCGACCTCTATTGTTTTAATTAATAATAGAATCCGCAGTGAAGAAGAGCCGAAATCTATGAATTCAAGTACACTAGCAATACTTGTTTATTAGCACATTTTTTTTATGCAGTATGCATTATGGAGTTGTAACTTGCAAAGAAAAGAAGCATTGAAAGTAAAAATCTTTTGTTTTAAGGATTTGGCAAAGGCAATAAGCTGCACCCAGATAAATAACAAAGGACTTAAAAAAGAGGATTATTCTTATTTGCTGGGTTCATAATTTGTTTTATAACAGGGCCTGGAGTGGGGGAACTTACCTGTAACTTGGTTATATAAATAAGTACAATATTCAAATTCGTTCATTTTCGTTTTTCTAAGCAATTAGTAAACATAACTTTTAGACGTTTTTAGTGATTGAGTGAATTTATTAAACGGTGGTATTCGATGGTAAAGTATCTACTCTGTTATATTTACGCTGCACGCACGCTGCACACAGAAGTGTAGCTGAGGGAACCTAGTGTTAAGACACTTAGTTCCCCACTTTTCACCGAATTTTGGCAACATTGCATGTTGAGTGGCGGAACTCAACGCCGCCCTTTACTTTTGCCTGATTTAGAAAATATTATTTTAATTTTAATTAGTTATATACATTTTTTAATAACTAATAGTGAAATTTTATACAATTTTATTTTCTTAGATATTTATTTAGATCTTATTTAACATTAACAGGCTGAACAATCCAACAAAAATGTTTCGCGACGTCGTGGCAGACCTTACGGAACGAACAGAATGCCTCTATCTCTTGTAAGTTTAGTTATTTAATTGTCTTAGTTTTATATGCTTATGCTGCAAAACTTCAGTTTCACGCTGTATTAAGACAATCCGTTCTCTACTTTTCGCCAAATTCTAGAAGCATTGAATGTAGAGTGGTGGAGCTCAACGCCGCCCTTTGCCTCGACACCAGAGCAAAGAAATGCAAATATATATTTCAAAAAAATAAATCATTACCTCCAGTAAGGACCGAACCCACAGCCACTCGGTTTACAGTCACACTTTGTGCCCCTGCGTCACGACTAAAAAATATATTTCCACAAATTTAGGACGAACGGCGTGCTCGTAATGCCCTCTACGAGAGGCAAAGGCGTCAAGAGACGTCGGACGCAATGGCGTCTTTGGCCGAAGCTGCTGGCTGTGATCATACAGTAAGTTTTGAATACAAATGTATAAAAGTAAAAACAATTAAATTAAATATATTTTTGTCTTACTTATGCCATTAGCTATTATTAGCAAGATGTCTAGTACATGTTGCTTGTGCAGTCATTGTATATGAGTTGTAAATATCAAAGTGAGTTCGATTCTCACTGGAATATTTTGTTTTCTCAGTTTTTGTTATTATTTCTTATATATAGTTCTCAGTGTATGTTAACCTTTTTAATTAGTGCATTTTTTACCATTGCTTACTAGTTTCGCTCAATATATAATTTTTAATACATATCAAATTATACCGTAACTGTTTTTCAGTTTAATAAACTTATCTTATTATTTGCGTTGAGTTCCGCCACTCAACACACAATGCCTCCAGACTTCGGCGGAAAGTGGGGAATGGAATGTCTCAAGTATAGGTTCCCTCTGCCTACCCTGCTGTGTGCGGGATACAGCGTGATGCTGATTTAATTTAATTTTAATATTTTACTTGTCTCTTATAGCTCAGCCAAGCTGATATACTAGCAACGGCCATTAAGCAGATGCAAGATGCCGGGCACACGTCCAAAGTGATCTCCGACATGAAATATATTAATGCAAAACTGATTGAACAGAGTGAGATTTTATTAGTATTTTTTATTAACTAATTTAAGTAATAAGATTTAAAATAGGATAAATTAATTATTCAATTAAGGCCAGTCGTGGCGCAGGGGCACACATTGTGACTGTAAACGCGACTGGTTGTGAGCACGATCCCCACCTGAGGAAATGAAATATTTAAATTTATATTTCCATTTCTTCGCTCTGGTGTCGAGGCCAAGCGCGGCGTTGAGTTCCGCCCCTCAGCATGGAATGTGTCCAGAATTCGGCGGAAAGTGGGGCACGATGTATCTTAGCACTAGGTTCCATCTGCCTACCTTGCTATGTGCGGGATACAGCGTGAAGCTGATTTAATTAAGGCTCACTTATATCCATAACTTTCTCATTCATAAGAATTCTTTTTTTTTCAGTCGAGATTCTAGAACACCGTATAAAGGATAAAAAAAAATAGATAAAAAAACAACCAAAAACTAAAATTAAAAAACAGCAACAAAAATAAAAAAAAACCCAAGACTAAAAAAGAACACAAATCTTTATCGCTTTAATGAGTAAGTTATTTTTCAAAAAGCCTAAAAAAACAATATATTAATGTATAAATATTCTGATTAATATATATTTTTTTATATTTTAGACAGGACCACGATAACATCAGATATGGAAAAATGTCAAAACTATTGAAAATTAAAAAATATTATCAACGGTGGGTGCCTA
Organism: Heliconius sara; assembly: GCA_917862395.2. NCBI lineage: Eukaryota > Metazoa > Arthropoda > Insecta > Lepidoptera > Nymphalidae > Heliconius > Heliconius sara. The sequence goes on along the minus strand of OU860787.2, from coordinate 5,441,054 downwards.
GAATAGATATCACCGATCAAATGAGCGTTTACAAGTCAAAATAATATAAGAAGAGTTTTTCCGATAAAACTGGCAGTTCCAGTTAAACAATATTTGAATCACGTACTGGAAGAATCACTAACCAATAAGCCGAGACCAAGAAATCTTACTTTATTTAACAACATTAAATACAACAGCAATAAGCCATTCTTTTCTAAGAAACTCTTTTCTTGTAAATGTAATTTACAATGTTTCAGTACAAAATTAATAATTTTCTATTATTATATTACTTAACGAGACTAAAATAAGATTATTCGTAGGCACTGGAACATTGTGAAATCTAATATAGTAGCGCCCAACTGTATTATAAGTGTAGTATAAATGGTTAATGAGTCAATTTCTTAATGTTTCAAGATTAATAATTTTCAATATCAGTGCAATAAAATGTTTAAAAATGTATGACATTTTTTTTCCCTCTTTTTTTACTTTCAGTTAAGACAGATTTAACTTGAATCGTAGAGTATAGCATAATATGATAGTAAGTAGATTTATAGTAGAACTAGCGGCCCGCTCACGGCTTCTCACGGCTTCTAATAAGCAGAATTGATTGACAACTATAATGACTTCTAATATGATTTTTTTATTACTTTAATCTGTAATATTCTAATATGATTCTTTTACGACATTATCACAATTTTTATAAGAATTTTTGATTATTTCGAACTAAAAAATACGACCTATGTTGATATTTGATATTCATTAAATATACATATATTTATATAACATTATCTTTTTACCTATGTTATGTTTTTTAAAAGTCTGTTAAATGTGCTGATGTCAGTTAAAAATTTATTGTACTGCTTGAGAAACAGCCTTAAATGTTAAATTATTGATTTGGGTAAAGATTCATAATATTCTTTGTAAAATAACTGTAATGATTGCATATTAACTCCTGTAGAGTTTTTAAATTAGTTACATATATTATTAGCTAAATGTACAATTGGTAAATATGTAGTTCTTACAGTGAACACATAGAAAGGATGTTTTTAGGCATTTTTATATAGATTTATTTCAAACGAACAAACGAACCAAAAAATCTATATATTTACTTGACATTTCTTTGAAGATCTAATCGATTTTTATCTCTGTGTTGAATTAATTATGACTTAAACTTAACTGTTATTACTTATGAAGGTAATCTCCACTAACAATTAAATTTTGTTTACTTTATTGTATAAAATATTGCTTCAAAAATATATTTTTTTTTCAACAGTCATATAACCAAGACGTTTCGAAACATGTCATTCTTTAGCCAGGGATGTTACCGGCGCGATTGCTATATAACATTCGCAGGCAAACTAATGCCTTGAGTTCATTCAAATGACGATAACTTTTCTATCAATGAACCGATTTTGATGAAATAAACTTTAATTGTTAAGTTGAGTAAAACAAGGCAAATCGAACAAGGGAAATCGGTATCGGCTGTTGGCTTCGTTGGCTGTCAGAGAAAAATGTGTACATATCGACAGACAGACAGATAGACAGACAAAATATTTTTACTGTCTTATTATATATAGAGATATAGATTATTGCAAAAACAAACCAGCGTGAGTTGAAGTTGTGTGGAGAGAATTTCACACGGTTTACATACGACTTATTCACGAGGGTTTTAAGCCTATAACTATGGCACGGTACATAAAATATTTTCTTTCGCCTAACTTGACTGAAAATATAGTAGTTTGTTGTAATGTAATGCCATATAGTTATTTTCCTTTTTGTTTTCTTTTAAATAAGAAAAGTCTAAAATATTTTGATTTATTTCAAAACAAAGCAAAAGTTCATAACTGTAGGTACATTATATTAACTGAATATTCTATGAGTTTTTCAACTAGATATCCCGACGCTCTTGGAGATACGGTTTTAGTCTTTAAACCCATGCAGACAGACAAAAAGACAAACATAAAGACGGACGACAAAGTTAAAGTATCATTTTTTGTCTCGAGTTACGAAAGCCTACGAAATAAAATGAGATATTTTATTGTACCATGCTGTATAAAGCAACATTAATCAAATAAATCACTATTATTTTACTAAGTTTATACAAGTATATGCATATTAAATAGTGATAGAAACAGCGGCGATTACCATTTGTCGATGATTGACAATGATTTTTATCAGGACGAAGTAATAGTTCGACTCTGGCTTGACTGACTTTGTGTTATTAAATAGGAAATGAAAAATTCACAAAAGTAAAAAATATAATATTGTTTGAAATCGGAAGCGGGAATAGTTTTTAAAGAAACACGTTAAAACACACATCGTCTATATGTTTTTAAACTATTTGAAAAGGGATACCCACGTAATTGCAATAGGTGATATGTATCACCTTCTAACAATAAATACTTCACACATACAATTCCACTGCTTTTATAATTATTTTCACCTTAATCTACCTTCTTTTACACGAGTTCGCTAACAATATATTATTCACCACAACTTGCCTCGATATAAAACATTTTATAATATATATATATATATATATATATATATATATATATATATATATATATATATATTACTTTCGATGATCAAAAAATAACATAGTTTCGTGAAGTTGCCAGAGGTTGGTGCTCGAAGCGAGACGGGCGCGAAGCCCTCTATGTTATATATAATATTGTAAGCTATTCGTGGATACGAGGATCTAATATGTTTCTGATTCCCATTTAAAATTTATTCTCCGAAAACAAAAAAGGATCATTCAATCATTCCCTGCGATAGCGCAACTGATCCTCTTAATATTTTTCCGGAGATTAATTTTGCTATGAAAATACTATTCTAAGATATTTTTCTGTATGTGTAAGCATGAATAATTTTTAATGTCGTTATTATAGCGGTGAAATATATTGGAAAAATAATAAACCATTCAACAAGCTACTTAACTTGCCATAAGAAATTAAAGTTGTTTCTTTTGTTTTGTATTTTAAAGATTTATTAGACTCAGTAATAAACAAAAAGCAGGTATTCCTAAAACTAGGGTTAGTTTTACGAAGAAGTGCGACCTCTATTGTTTTAATTAATAATAGAATCCGCAGTGAAGAAGAGCCGAAATCTATGAATTCAAGTAACCAAAAGTGCACTAGCAATACTTGTTTATTAGCACATTTTTTTATGCAGTATGCATTATGGAGTTGTAACTTGCAAAGAAAAGAAGCATTGAAAGTAAAAATCTTTTGTTTTAAGGATTTGGCAAAGGCAATAAGCTGCACCCAGATAAATAACAAAGGACGATCTAATATGTTTCTGATTCCCATTTAAAATCTACTCTCCGAAAACAAAAAAGGATCATTCAATCATTCCCTGCGATAGCGCAACTGATCCTCTTAATATTTTTCCGGAGATTAATTTTGCTATGAAAATACTATTCTAAGATATTTTTCTGTATGTGTAAGCATGAATAATTTTTAATGTCGTTATTATAGCGGTGAAATATATTGGAAAAATAATAAACCATTCAACAAGCTACTTCACTTGCCATAAGAAATTAAAGTTGTTTCTTTTGTTTTGTATTTTAAAGATTTATTAGACTCAGTAATAAACAAAAAGCAGGTATTCCTAAAACTAGGGTTAGTTTTACGAAGAAGTGCGATCTCTATTGTTTTAATTAATAATAGAATCCGCAGTGAAGAAGAGCCGAAATCTATGAATTCAAGTAACCAAAAGTACACTAGCAATACTTGTTTATTAGCACATTTTTTTTATGCAGTATGCATTATGGAGTTGTAACTTGCAAAGAAAAGAAGCATTGAAAGTAAAAATCTTTTGTTTTAAGGATTTGGCAAAGGCAATAAGCTGCACCCAGATAAATAACAAAGGACTTAAAAAAGAGGATTATTCTTATTTGCTGGGTTCATAATTTGTTTTATAACAGGGCCTGGAGTGGGGGAACTTACCTGTAACTTGGTTATATAAATAAGTACAATATTCAAATTCGTTCATTTTCGTTTTTCTAAGCAATTAGTAAACATAACTTTTAGACGTTTTTAGTGATTGAGTGAATTTATTAAACGGTGGTATTCGATGGTAAAGTATCTACTCTGTTATATTTACGCTGCACGCACGCTGCACACAGAAGTGTAGCTGAGGGAACCTAGTGTTAAGACACTTAGTTCCCCACTTTTCACCGAATTTTGGCAACATTGCATGTTGAGTGGCGGAACTCAACGCCGCCCTTTACTTTTGCCTGATTTAGAAAATATTATTTTAATTTTAATTAGTTATATACATTTTTTAATAACTAATAGTGAAATTTTATACAATTTTATTTTCTTAGATATTTATTTAGATCTTATTTAACATTAACAGGCTGAACAATCCAACAAAAATGTTTCGCGACGTCGTGGCAGACCTTACGGAACGAACAGAATGCCTCTATCTCTTGTAAGTTTAGTTATTTAATTGTCTTAGTTTTATATGCTTATGCTGCAAAACTTCAGTTTCACGCTGTATTAAGACAATCCGTTCTCTACTTTTCGCCAAATTCTAGAAGCATTGAATGTAGAGTGGTGGAGCTCAACGCCGCCCTTTGCCTCGACACCAGAGCAAAGAAATGCAAATATATATTTCAAAAAAATAAATCATTACCTCCAGTAAGGACCGAACCCACAGCCACTCGGTTTACAGTCACACTTTGTGCCCCTGCGTCACGACTAAAAAATATATTTCCACAAATTTAGGACGAACGGCGTGCTCGTAATGCCCTCTACGAGAGGCAAAGGCGTCAAGAGACGTCGGACGCAATGGCGTCTTTGGCCGAAGCTGCTGGCTGTGATCATACAGTAAGTTTTGAATACAAATGTATAAAAGTAAAAACAATTAAATTAAATATATTTTTGTCTTACTTATGCCATTAGCTATTATTAGCAAGATGTCTAGTACATGTTGCTTGTGCAGTCATTGTATATGAGTTGTAAATATCAAAGTGAGTTCGATTCTCACTGGAATATTTTGTTTTCTCAGTTTTTGTTATTATTTCTTATATATAGTTCTCAGTGTATGTTAACCTTTTTAATTAGTGCATTTTTTACCATTGCTTACTAGTTTCGCTCAATATATAATTTTTAATACATATCAAATTATACCGTAACTGTTTTTCAGTTTAATAAACTTATCTTATTATTTGCGTTGAGTTCCGCCACTCAACACACAATGCCTCCAGACTTCGGCGGAAAGTGGGGAATGGAATGTCTCAAGTATAGGTTCCCTCTGCCTACCCTGCTGTGTGCGGGATACAGCGTGATGCTGATTTAATTTAATTTTAATATTTTACTTGTCTCTTATAGCTCAGCCAAGCTGATATACTAGCAACGGCCATTAAGCAGATGCAAGATGCCGGGCACACGTCCAAAGTGATCTCCGACATGAAATATATTAATGCAAAACTGATTGAACAGAGTGAGATTTTATTAGTATTTTTTATTAACTAATTTAAGTAATAAGATTTAAAATAGGATAAATTAATTATTCAATTAAGGCCAGTCGTGGCGCAGGGGCACACATTGTGACTGTAAACGCGACTGGTTGTGAGCACGATCCCCACCTGAGGAAATGAAATATTTAAATTTATATTTCCATTTCTTCGCTCTGGTGTCGAGGCCAAGCGCGGCGTTGAGTTCCGCCCCTCAGCATGGAATGTGTCCAGAATTCGGCGGAAAGTGGGGCACGATGTATCTTAGCACTAGGTTCCATCTGCCTACCTTGCTATGTGCGGGATACAGCGTGAAGCTGATTTAATTAAGGCTCACTTATATCCATAACTTTCTCATTCATAAGAATTCTTTTTTTTTCAGTCGAGATTCTAGAACACCGTATAAAGGATAAAAAAAAATAGATAAAAAAACAACCAAAAACTAAAATTAAAAAACAGCAACAAAAATAAAAAAAAACCCAAGACTAAAAAAGAACACAAATCTTTATCGCTTTAATGAGTAAGTTATTTTTCAAAAAGCCTAAAAAAACAATATATTAATGTATAAATATACTGATTAATATATATTTTTTTATATTTTAGACAGGACCACGATAACATCAGATATGGAAAAATGTCAAAACTATTGAAAATTAAAAAATATTATCAACGGTGGGTGCCTAGAATAGATATCACCGATCAAATGAGCGTTTACAAGTCAAAATAATATAAGAAGAGTTTTTCCGATAAAACTGGCAGTTCCAGTTAAACAATATTTGAATCACGTACTGGAAGAATCACTAACCAATAAGCCGAGACCAAGAAATCTTACTTTATTTAACAACATTAAATACAACAGCAATAAGCCATTCTTTTCTAAGAAACTCTTTTCTTGTAAATGTAATTTACAATGTTTCAGTACAAAATTAATAATTTTCTATTATTATATTACTTAACGAGACTAAAATAAGATTATTCGTAGGCACTGGAAAATTGTGAAATTTATTATAGTAGCGCCCAACTGTATTATAAGTGTAGTATAAATGGTTAATGAGTCAATTTCTTAATGTTTCAAGATTAATAATTTTCAATATCAGTGCAATAAAATGTTTAAAAATGTATGACATTTTTTTTCCCTCTTTTTTTACTTTCAGTTAAGACAGATTTAACTTGAATCGTAGAGTATAGCATAATATGATAGTAAGTAGATTTATAGTAGAACTAGCGGCCCGCTCACGGCTTCTCACGGCTTCTAATAAGCAGAATTGATTGACAACTATAATGACTTCTAATATGATTTTTTTATTACTTTAATCTGTAATATTCTAATATGATTCTTTTACGACATTATCACAATTTTTATAAGAATTTTTGATTATTTCGAACTAAAAAATACGACCTATGTTGATATTTGATATTCATTAAATATACATATATTTTTATAACATTATCTTTTTACCTATGTTATGTTTTTTAAAACTCTGTTAAATGTGCTGATGTCAGTTAAAAATTTATTGTACTGCTTGAGAAACAGCCTTAAATGTTAAATTATTGATTTGGGTAAAGATTCATAATATTCTTTGTAAAATAACTGTAATGATTGCATATTAACTCCTGTAGAGTTTTTAAATTGGTTACATATATTATTAGCTAAATGTACAATTGGTAAATATGTAGTTCTTACAGTGAACACATAGAAAGGATGTTTTTAGGCATTTTTATATAGATTTATTTCAAACGAACAAACGAACCAAAATATCAATATATTTACTTGATATTTCTTTGAAGATCAAATCGTTTTTTATCTCTGTGTTGAATTAATTATGACTTAAACTTAACTGTTATTACTTATGAAGGTAATCTCCACTAACAATTAAATTTTGTTTACTTTATTGTATAAAATATTGCTTCAAAAATATATTTTTTTTTCAACAGTCATATAACCAAGACGTTTCGAAACATGTCATTCTTTAGCCAGGGATGTTACCGGCGCGATTGCTATATAACATTCGCAGGCAAACTAATGCCTTGAGTTCATTCAAATGACGATAACTTTTCTATCAATGAACCGATTTCGATGAAACAAACTTTAATTGTTAAGTTGAGTAAAACAAGGCAAATCGAACAAGGGAAATCGGTATCGGCTGTTGGCTTCGTTGGCTGTCAGAGAAAAATGTGTACATATCGACAGACAGACAGATAGACAGACAAAATATTTTTACTGTCTTATTATATATAGAGATATAGATTATTGCAAAAACAAACCAGCGTGAGTTGAAGTTGTGTGGAGAGAATTTCACACGGTTTACATACGACTTATTCACGAGGGTTTTAAGCCTATAACTATGGCACGGTACATAAAATATTTTCTTTCGCCTAACTTGACTGAAAATATAGTAGTTTGTTGTAATGTAATGCCATATAGTTATTTTCCTTTTTGTTTTCTTTTAAATAAGAAAAGTCTAAAATATTTTGATTTATTTCAAAACAAAGCAAAAGTTCATAACTGTAGGTACATTATATTAACTGAATATTCTATGAGTTTTTCAACTAGATATCCCGACGCTCTTGGAGATACGGTTTTAGTCTTTAAACCCATGCAGACAGACAAAAAGACAAACATAAAGACGGACGACAAAGTTAAAGTATCATTTTTGTCTCGAGTTACGAAAGCCTACGAAATAAAAATGAGATATTTTATTGTACCATGCTGTATAAAGCAACATTAATCAAATAAATCACTATTATTTTACTAAGTTTATACAAGTATATGCATATTAAATAGTGATAGAAACAGCGGCGATTACCATTTGTCGATGATTGACAATGATTTTATCAGGACGAAGTAATAGTTCGACTCTGGCTTGACTGACTTTGTGTTATTAAATAGGAAATGAAAAATTCACAAAAGTAAAAAATAATATTGTTTGAAATCGGAAGCGGGAATAGTTTTTAAAGAAACACGTTAAAACACACATCGTCTATATGTTTTTAAACTATTTGAAAAGGGATACCACGTAATTGCAATAGGTGATATGTATCACCTACTAACAATAAATACTTCACACATACAATTCCACTGCTTTTATAATTATTTTCACCTTAATCTACCTTCTTTTACACGAGTTCGCTAACAATATATTATTCACCACAACTTGCCTCGATATAAAATATTTTATAATATATATAATATATATATATATATATATATATATATATATATATTATATATATATATATACTTTCGATGATCAAAAAATAACATAGTTTCGTGAAGTTGCCAGAGGTTGGTGCTCGAAGCGAGACGGG
>OU860787.2:4978447-5432102 GCA_917862395.2 Heliconius sara | reverse complement strand
TCCATTTAATTAATATATTCGTAATTATATGACATCAATATATATTATATAGAATTATGTATTAGTAAATTATATTACCTTATATATTGCACTGTAATATAAATATTTGTGTATTAAGTTTATGTATTAGGATAGAATATTATGTAAGTATGTTTGTTTATTTACACCACCCACTATATATTTTTAATTTTATATCTCCTAACCTCAAGGTTGTCTGGAAGAAATCGGTAATTAGCGATAAGACCGCCTTTTGTGCTTCACACAATGTAATGTGCATACTAAATGTAAGTTGTGATTTTGCTTGCTTTGTATTTGTGGTGTACAATAAAGTATATATAAATAAATAAAATATTTTCTTCCGTCCAACTCAAGTGAAAATATAGTAGTTTGTTGTAATGTAATGCCATATAGTTATTTTCCTTTTTGTTATTTTTTTAATTAAGAAAAGTCTAAAAAATTTTGATTTATTTCAAAACAAAGCAAAAGTTCATAACTGTAGGTACATTATATTAACTGAATATTCTACAAGGTTTTCAACTAGATATCCCCACGCTCTTTGAGATACGGTTTTAGTCTTTAAGCACATGCAGGCAGACAAACAGACAAAGAGACAAACATAAACACGGACGACAAAGTTAAAGTTTCCATGTTTCGTCTCGAGTTACGAAAGCCTACGAAATAAAAATGAGATATTTTATTGTACCATGCTGTATAAAGCAACATTAATCAAATAAATCACTATTATTTTACTAAGTTTATACAATTATATAAATATTAAATAGTGATAGAAACAGCGGCGATTACCATTTGTCGATGATTGACAACGATTTTTATCAGGACGAAGTAATACTTCGACTCTGGCTTGACTGACTTTGTGTAATTGAATAGAAAATGTATAATTCACAAAAGTAAAAAAATATAATATTGTTAGAAATCGGAAGCGGTTATAGTTTTTAAAGAAACACGTTGAAAATACACATCGTCTATATGTTTTTACTATTTGCAAAGGGATACCACGTAATTGCAATAGGTGATATGTATCACCTACTAACAATACTTCACACTAGTTTCCTTCCAATAGGGACCGTCACACGCAACGGGTGGAATCCGTATAGTATTACTTTGCTATCCGTCTGTCAAGACCATTTATCTCGAGAATGCGTAAAGGTATCACACTGAAATTCATTTAAGTATTCATGTTTATGGCCCCTTGAGACAGAAAAAATAGTTTCTAGGTCAACGCAATGAAACGATACGAGCATTTATGCATCGATTTTACTGCGTACTTATATTGCATGAAGTTCGTCACGATTACGCTTTTTATTAGAAAAAAATAAAATTTATAGGTATTTCACAGAAGCCAGTGCAGCTTCGAGGTTCGATCCCCACTCGAAGAGATGAAATATTTACTTAAATTTATATTTCCATTTCTTCGTTCTGGTGTCGAGATACAGTGCGGCGTTGAGTTCTGCTACTCATCACGCAATGCCTCCAGAATTCGGCAGAAAGTAGGGAACATAGTGTTTTAACACTATGTTCCCTCTGCCTACTCTGCTGTGTACGGGATACAGCGTGAAGATGATTTTTTTGTTAAATACATAAGTTGTTCTTTTGTTTTACTTACAATCCAGAAATTGATACGGAAGACTTGGTGGGCGAGCCCGACTCGCACTTAACCAGTTTTTTGGATTTTTATTTTTAACCAATGTCACTAGACCGGCCAGAAATTAATGATTGAACAAATTTTAATTTCCGTCTTAAATGTAAGTCCCTACTAATCCAGTAATTTGTAAACGAGATGCTAATCACGAAACATTTGTGCATTTGTTAATATTTTTCTTCCGTTTATATTGTCAAAAGCAATTATAATTGCCATATAAAGATTTAAAATATTCTTTTTTATTTAGTATAATAAAAATATTCTTTTTTACAAGTACACTTAATTTACACGATTTATAAAATTAATATTTTTTCTTAAAAAAAAATCAGTCACCATATTTGCTATTATTTACATAAAAATGGGTCTACTATTCTCAACCAGGGCTATTTTTCACAAAAGTCACGCCCATCGAAACCTGTAATATTTATGGGGCTAATCTTGAAACATTGCCAGAAGTATGTTCTACTGCCAAAGTACTTTCGTTGGTTATCGCAAAATCAGTTTTTGAAATCAATATAATTTACAATAACTATTTTTACTATAAACATTTTTATTCAAATAGTAATATACCTGCAACTATACACGATGTTTCTGGGCTCCATTATGGTTGTATTAGCATTAACTAGCGGCCCGCGGCTTCGCCCGCTTAATCTTAATCTTATATTATAGCCAAATCATACGAATCTTTACATAAACTGTAGTCAGTGCATCTATTTTGATGGATAAGCTATATTATTGTAAAGTTTCAACTCAAGCAGTTCTGTATATAACATGAAATAAAACAAACACCCACCCTAACAAACTTTTACATTTGGAAGAAAATTAATTTAAATTTAGGTTCATACTAATTTAAAATAAATTTTCTTCCAAATAGTAAATAGTATGTACCATAATTTCAACTTGATATCTTCAGATATTCCAACACAACAAATTGATCTTACAAGGCACAGAATCCTTAAAATCATTAATATTCATTTATCTGAACAATTACTTGTAGACACTGGTTCCACGTGCATAGTGGCTTAGTTACATCTATAATTACACGTTATTTGATCTTAAAAAGAAGAGTTACTCATAATTAGAAGAACTAAAATGCAAATGCAAAAATTCATCTCTATGTATCATATTATATTTACTTCCTTTACACGTCGGACACATACACACACACACCCTCTTAATATATTGTATGTACATACATACGTTGTCGAGAGCACAAACAATATACGCGTTCCATAATATGCAATCAATCACGTTGAACAAAATCCAGAATATTATGCTGGAAATAATGGGTAATGAAAATCAGTTGGCCACCGAAACCCGCTATAAGCGCCTCGTTAATATATCGCATAATTTAGCGGACAATGTTTCACTTCATCTGGCGTCCTATCTATTTTAACGTATTTCACCAAATATGCTTTAGTAATGAAATATATTTTTTGTACAAATACATACAATAAAATATAATAAACCCTGCTTTATAATGCATATTGTTATAATTATATTTGAGGCCAGTAGTTTCGCAGGGGTACAAAGTGTGACTGTAAAATCGACTGGTTGTGACTGTTAAAAATATTTTATTGAACACGTATTTCGTGTGTTTTTTTAGAATTAAGAGTGGAAATAAGCAGGCGAAGCTGCACGCGCCCGCTCGTATATAATATATGTTCAATTGAGGAGTAATAGTCTATTATATACTTATTATTGAAGACCGTCGTGGCGGAGAAGCTTAATCGAGTGACTGTAATCGCGACGGTTGTGGATTCGATTCCCACTCGGGTTAATAAATTATTATTTATGAACATTTTTGTTTCTTCGCTCTGGTAACAAGGCAAAGCGCGGCGTTGAGTTCCGCCACTCAACACGCTGTGTCTCGGAAGTTCGTCGGCAATTGGGGGGCGGAGTGAGTGAAACATTTTAAGTAGCTGGAATTATATTTATTCCTATATATCGACGTATCGATGTTTGACTCGAAAAATCGGAAACAAAAATATTGTAACTTTGTCCACTTGAAAATTTTGAAGAACCATCTAAAATGTTATCCTTACAATATAAAAGAAAAGATGATATCGATAGAAAAACGAAGAATCTCACACGGAGTGCTCGTTAGTGATACACCGGGAAATATTGTAGGCAACGAACGCTACTTCAAAATATGACAGCCGCAAGTTACAACTACTTAGCGACAATAATATATTTCAATTCAAGTAAGAAATGACGACGGTTGTGGATTAAATAGTGATTATTTTCATTTCATTCTCGCTTTAATAACCAGGAAAAGCGCGATGTTGAGTTCCGCCACTCAACTCGGAATGCCTTTATAAGGAATGGAATGTTTTAACACTCAATTCTCAGATTCTCTCTGCCCACCTTGCTATGTACGGGATAAAGTGTGACGCTAAAAATGAGAAAAAGATAAACATTTTGGTTATTAAAACCTGTAAATGTTTTAGGGTTATTTTAGAATTAATCTTTTAGCTTTTATACATGTAGAATTAAAATATTTTCCTATTCCTTTTTTAATTCAGTTTCCGACCTCACATTCGTATATTTAAAATAGAATCCTTTCACTTGGACTCAATATCCTCTCGTAACGAGTCAACATCCGATGAAAGAAAACAACATTTTTACATGACTTCTATGTGGACTGATAGAGAGTAAATACACAGCATCGATTTTTATCATATTTAGAATAGATCGTATGAAAAACAGTTACAGAATAAAAGAATGACAAAAAAGAACGGTAGAAGGTATAACTTGATAAAACAATTTTCAAATTCCGTATTAGTTACTTATTAACCCAACTAGGTTATATATCGCGCGCGTATCTTGTATGTATGTATGTAATATATTTTAGGATTCCGTACCTTTTAAAGAAAAATGGAACCCTTATAAGATTACTTTGTTGTCCGTCTACCTGTCTGTATATCTGTCAAGAGTATTTATCTATATACCATATACATAAATCTACGGGCCTATAAATTTCTGAAAAAAACCGTATTCCTACATTTACTTAAAAAAAGATAGGGGCCATTTATATAACAAAAATGCTTATTTCGACAGTATATAGGGAATCAATATTAATAGGATATTTCCGGTTGACCTAGAATTATGAAATGTGGCAGCCAGCATCTATTAATTGAGCTTTTTTAAAATTTTGAATTTTATGCTGTCGATTTTCTTGTATTTATTTACTTAAACGCTGCAACACGCATAATAATAGATCGTATAAAACTGTAATTTACCTTAAATTCTGAATAAATATGACTCTACGAAATGTCAACTATAATATGAAAGCTGATACTTTGATAGAGTTCAAGTTGTGTTTCACTCAGCGAAATGATTATATCGCACCTTTAGAATTATAGTAACCTAATCAAAAAAACCATGATTTTGAGTTTTTGTCAGAAATTAACCTTGTTTCCCACTTTCCGCCTCCAACGGTCGGCAGAAAGCGGGGAACCAAGTGTCCTAATTCTAAGTTCCCTCTGCCTACCCTGCTGTGTACAGAGCGTCGTTTTAGGTCGTCGTTTTTTCTGTCGTCGTTAACTGAATGTTCTTCTTATTTGAAACGAATCTTATTTGAAAGGATAATCGTAAATTTTTAATAACTTTATTATGCAAAAAGCTTATTAAATATAAATAGTTCATAAACCTTTTTTAGAACAAAAAAATCTCTTATCAGTTGTATTAAGACAACATTGTCTATTGAAATGTCTAAAGAGCCTTAAAATCAGTTTATGTATGGTTAAGAATAGATCTTTTTTAAGAGGCCAGAGGCGCAGGGGTACAAATCTGTAAATATAAACCTGCCACCTGGTTGTGGATACGATTCTTCATTCGAGGAAATAACTAGTTCATTTGATTTATATTTTCCATTTCTTTCGCATGAGTTCCCGCCACTTAACATTTCCTCCAGAATTCGACGGAACATAGAGACTGCTGTGTCTTAAACTGCCTCCCTGCTATGGGTGGGGGTTACCAGCATAAAGTGAAGAACATAAACACATTTCACTTTCAATTATTCTACTTGACATATGAGGTATCAATCATCCCATACATAATGTTGTGCGGACTGTAAAGGTTTTGTCATTCGATGTCCAGTCAGGAAAGTAAAATTTAATAATTCCCATTTCAAGTCAATGATACCATTGAGCTAACGTTATCGCCAATCAAAAATTAACTTCATCAATTGTATTACAAAGTTAATATTTCTCTATGCAAACAAAAATGAGAATAACATTGTAAGTAATACCTCTTCCGAGGAGCGGAAATATGTTAATGGAAACGGAATGTTTTGACACTGATTATTTGTTACAATTTTTTAGGTTCCCAAGTTCCCTCTGCCTCCGCAGCTATGTGTGGGTTACAGCGTGAAGTCAAAAAAATATTCTAAGCAGTAATAACTTCACGAAATTATGTTATTTTTTGATCATCGAAAGCCAGGGGTTGGTGCGCGAGTGCGAAGGGCGCGTAGCCCTCTATTTTATATATAATATAGTAAGCTATTCGTGGATACGACGATCTAATATGTTTCTGATTCTCATTTAAAATCTACTCTCTTCGAAAACAAAAAAGGATATAATTCTCTCCTCCTCTTAATATTTTTCCGGAGATTAATTTTGCTATGAAAATACTATTATAAGATATTTTTCTGTATGTGTAAGCATGAATAATTTTTAATGCCGTTATTATAGCGGTGAAATATATTGGGAAAATAATAAACCATTCAACAAGCTACTTCACTTGCCATAAGAAATTAAAGTTGTTTCTCTTTTGTCAGTATGCATTATGCAGTTGTAACTTACAAAGACAAGAAGTAAAATCTTTTGTTTTAAAGATTTGGCAAAGGCAATAAGCTGGACCCAGATAAATAACAAAGGACTTAAAAAAGAGGATTATTCTTTTTTGCTGGATTCATTTGTTTTATTTCAGGGCCTGGAGTGGGGGAACTTACATGTAACTTGGTTATATAAATAAGTACAATATTCAAATTCGTTTTTTGAACTCTCGCTCTGACCGCCGAACTGCTCGGACGTTCCGTCTTCGTTCCAGTGGCTCTGCCTAAGTGCGACCCCCGATTGTGCTCGCGGTGTCGAGGACGCTCATGCGGACTCCAATATCGTTAGTGCGTGTTGTGTGTAGTGCAGTTGTGCGCAGTGCCGTGTGGTGCTGTGGTTCCTGCCCTGCCCCGCCCGATCCAGGAGAGGTATAACTAGGTTTTAGTTTTATTTTTTCTATTTTAATTTCGTTTTGTAACCCCCTCAGGGTTTTTACATCGACCGATATGGACGCATTTATTCTGGCGCTGCCGAAGGAAAACCTACTTTCCTTAAGGATTTCCACGCGAATGCGTATGATGGACTGGCGGCTTTCGCACAGTCGTTACAGTGTAACGCCCCCGAGGTGTTTGAGGGTTCGAGCCCCTCAACCGATGCTCCGGCCAACTCCGTGGTTACGGAGATGGAGGTGGCCTCATGCGAAGACGACGGTTTCGAGACCGTCGTCACCAAAGCGGCGAAAAGGAAGGCGAAGGTCGTCGAGACGGCCGCGCCCTCCAAGACGCCTAAAAAGGCAGCAAAATCAACCGCCCCTGACTCACGGGTCAGCAGCGGCGTTTCCCCGCTCCAGGCGGGTAAGACTAAAGTGGCCCCTCAGGCCGAGGCCCGCGCGCCCTCTCCAACGGCCCTTCCGGCCACCGGGACCGCGCGCCCACCGACGGCCCCTCAGGCCACCGCAATTGCGCGTCCACCGTTGGCCCCTCAGGCCACCGCTACCGCGCGTCCACCGTCGGCCCCTCAGGCCATCGCGAACGCGACGCCACGGGCCCGTATGCCCCCGCCCGTTATTATACAAGACAAGCAGGCCTGGGACAAGGTGTCAGCCTGGATGGTCGCGCAGAAGGTGAATTTCACCACTGCACGCGCCACCCAGGAGGGCATCAAGGTCCAGTGTCCTGCGACGTCGAACCACCGCCGCCTCACGGCTCACCTAAGAGAGGCCAACGTCGGCTTCCATACTTACGCGCTGGAGGACGAACGCCACCTTAGGGTGGTCATTAAGGGAATCCCGAAGGAGATTGAGGCCGGCCTCGTTCTCCAAGATCTCCAGTCCCAGAGATTCCCAGTCCGCGAGGTACATCGAATGTACCACTTTAGGGACAAGAAACCTTTTGATAGCGTGTTGGCTATCCTTGATCATTCCCCCACTGGGAAACAGATATATAATGTCAGGGCGATATGCTACCTGACGGGGATCCGCGTGGAGCCTCCTCGTCCTCCTTTGTGGGGCGAACCGGTTCGCCCCACAAATGTAGACGAGGTCAAGTCCATTCTCAAGGACCTAAACCCAAAAAAGGCCCCGGGGCCGGACAAAATCCCAAATAAAGTCCTAAAGTCCCTTCCGATTCACTTCGTCTCACTACTAGTCCTTATTTTCAATGCTCTATTAGCAGGCTGCTCCTTTCCTACCGAATGGAAGGAAGCAATAGTAATAGGCATTCGCAAGCCCAAAAAACCCGCCAACCTTCCCTCAAGCTACAGACCCATCAGTCTCATTAGTAGTTTAGGGAAAATCTACGAGAGAATCATTCTCAGTAGATTAAAGGAAATAGTTGAGGCGAGGTCGAGGTCGAGGCTGTTCATCAACGAACCGTTCGGTTTCAGACCCCACCACTCGTCCATACACCAAGTTCACCGACTCACCGAACACATCGCGAAATACAACGTCCGTAGATCGATTCGTAGCGACACGGCTGCAATCTTCTTAGACATCGCCAAAGCCTTCGACAAGGTCTGGCACAACGGCCTGCTCTTCAAGCTCCGTCGTATGGCTCTGCCAGACTCTCTCGTTCACATCATTCGGGAATACCTGTCGAATCGCACGTTCCGATACAGGATAGAAGGGACCCTATCGTCCTCTAGACCCGTTCGCGCCGGAGTCCCTGCAAGGCTCCACTCTGTCACCACTACTTTACGCGCTTTACACTAGCGACATACCGTGTACCGATAAAGTCGAACTTGCGATGTATGCCGACGACACCGCCCTTTACACCACGGATCGCTCCGCTTGGATCCTAGCCGAAAGACTGCAACAAGCTGCCGATGCCCTAGGCGTTTGGTTCAGCAAGTGGCGGTTTGAGGTTAACCCGGAGAAAAGCGTAGCCGTCCTCTTTCCGCGTAAGCGCTACGAGACCGTCTCGACTATCTTCCTACAAGGCAAACCGATTCCCTGGGAATCGAAGGTCAAATACCTAGGCGTCGTACTAGATTCGAAATTCTCTTTCCGGCCGCACATCACGTATGTCAGGAACAAAGCCACATACGTCATAAACAGGCTGTATCCGCTCATCTGCAAGCGGAGTAAAATGTCACTTCGTAACAAGCTGACATTGTACAAAACTTGCATCCGTCCCGTTATGACCTATGCTTGTGTCATGTTCGCACACACCAACATAGACCTCCTTCAGAGGGTTCAAAATAAATTCCGTCGAATGGCATCCGGATGCCCATGGTACGTACGCAACGTTGACCTACACAAAGACTTCGAGCTAGAATCGCTCAAGGAATTCTGCAAGCGCCTGGCCAAGCGCTACTACGAGCGTGCAGACTCCCATTCCAACCCACTGATTGTCGAAGCGTGTAAATACGCTCCTCACCAGCACCCACGTCTTCGACGCCCTCGAAGCCTCCTGCTGGACCCCGACGACCCAATAACCACCGCAACCGCCCATTACGTAGGGAGGATTCACTCCTCAGTCCCACTCTCCGCCGCCGTAAGAGGCGGCGCGGCCAGTCATATCTCACGGCACGCCCGCGCCTCGGCGCGGCGGGGCCCGACGGCCAAAATCCCCCATGATAAGCGCACGCGGGGTATTCCCCTGCGATCGCTAACACTGCACGAGCGCCCTTCATTGCCCGTAACTTCTTCTTCAGCGGCGAGCCACACTCGCCCCTCCCAGTCCGGTGATGCTGTTAAGACCATCCAGATCAACAGCAGTAAGTCCATCAGAAAAAAAAAATCAAATTCGTCCATTTTCGTTTTTCTTAGCAATTAGTAAACATAACTTTTAGACGTTTTTAGTGATTGAGTGAATTTATTAAACGGTGGTATTCGATGGTAAAGTATCTACTCTGTTATATTTACTTATTATTATAATTTCCAATATCAAAATAATTTTGCTTCACGCTGCACGCACGCTGCACACAGAAGTGTAGCTGAGGGAACCTAGTGTTAAGACACTTAGTTCCCCACTTTTCACCGAATTTTGGCAACATTGCATGTTGAGTGGCGGAACTCAACGCCGCCCTTTACTTTTGCCTGATTTAGAAAATATTATTTTAATTTTAATTAGTTATATACATTTTTTAATAACTAATAGTGAAACTTGATTCAATTTTATTTTCTTAGATATTTATTTAGATCTTATTTAACATTAACAGGCTGAAAAATCCAACAACAATGTTTCGCGACGTCGTGGTCGACCTTCCGGAAAGAACAGAATGCCTCTATCTCTTGTAAGTTTAGTTATTCAATTGTCTTAGTTTTATATGCTTATGCTGCAAGACTTCAGTTTCACGCTGTATCCCGCACATAGCTGATTAGGTAAAGGGAACATAGTATTAAGACAATCCGTTCTCTACTTTTCGCCAAATTCTAGTAGCATTGAGTGTAGAGTGGTGGAGCTCAACGCCGCCCTTTGCCTCGACACCAGAGCAAAGAAATGCAAATATAAATTTCAAAGAAATAAATCATTACCTCCAGTAAGGACCGAACCCACAGCCACTCGGTTTACAGTCACACTTTGTGCCCCTGCTTCACAACTAGCCTTAAGTATTTATTTAATAAAATATATTTCCACAAATTTAGGACGAACGGCGTGCCCGTAATGCCCTCTACGAGAGGCAAAGGCGTCAAGAGACGTCTGATGCAATGGCGTCTTTGGCCGAAGCTGCTGGCTGTGATCATACAGTAAGTTTTGAATACAAATGTATAAAAGTAAAAACCATTAAATTAAATATATTTTTGTCTTACTTATGCCATTAGATATTATTAGCAAGATGTCTAGTACATGTTGCTTGTGCAGTCATTGTATATGAGTTGTAAATATCAAAGTGAGTTCGATTCTCACTGGAATATTTTGTTTTCTCAGTTTTTGTTATTATTTCTTATATATAGTTCTCAGTGTATGTCTCTCTTCTCTTTTTAAGTAGTGCATTTTTTACAATTGCTTACTAGTTTCGCTCAATATATAATTTAAAAATATATCAATTTATACCGTAACTGTTTTTCCGTTTAATGAAATTATCTTATTATTTGCGTTGAGTTCCGCCACTCAACACACAATGCCTCCAGACTTCGGCAGAAATCGGGGAATGGAATGTCTCAACTATAGGTTCCCTCTGCCTACCCTGCTGTGTGCGGGATACAGCGTGATGCTGATTTAATTTAATTTTAATATTTTACTTGTCTCTTATAGCTCAGCCAAGCTGATATACTGGCAACGGCCATTAAGCAGATGCAAGATGCCGGGCACACGTCCAAAGTGATCTCCGACATGAAATATATTAATGCAAAACTGATTGAACAGAGTGAGATTTTATTAGTATTTTTTATTAACTAATTTAAGTAATAAGATTTAAAATAGGATAAATTAATTATTCAATTAAGGCCAGTCGTGGCGCAGGGGCACACATTGTGACTGTAAACGCGACTGGTTGTGAGCACGATCCCCACCTGAGGAAATGAAATATTTAAATTTTTATTTCCATTTCTTCGCTCTGGTGTCGAGGCCAAGCGCGGCGTTGAGTTCCGCCCCTCAGCATGGAATGTGTCCAGAATTCGGCGGAAAGTGGGGCACGATGTATCTTAGCACTAGGTTCCATCTGCCTACCCTGCTATGTGCGGGATAAAGCGTGAAGCTGATTTAATTAAGGCTCACTTATATCCATAACTTTCTCATTCATAAGAATTCTTTTTTTTTCAGTCGAGATTCTAGAACACCGTATAAAGGATAAAAAAAAATAGAAAAAAAAACAACCAAAAACTAAAATTAAAAAACAGCAACAAAAATAAAAAAAACCCAAGACTAAAAAAGAACACAAATCTTTATCGCTTTAATGAGTAAGTTATTTTTCAAAAAGCCTAAAAAAACAATATAGTAATGTATAAATATACTGATTAATATATTTTTTTTTATATTTTAGACAGGACCACGATAACATCAGATATGGAAAAATGTCAAAACTATTGTAAATTAATAAAAAAAAATATTATCAACGGTGGGTGCCTGAATAGATATCACCGATCAAATGAGCGTTTACAAGTCAAAATAATATAAGAAGAGTTTTTCCCATAAAACTGGCAGTTCCAGTTAAACAATATTTGAATCAAGTACTGTAATAATCACTAACCAATAATAAACCGAGACCAAGAAATCTTACTTTATTTAACAACATTAAATACAACAGCAATAAGCCATTCTTTTCTAATAAACTCTTTTCTTGTAAATGTAATTTACAATGTTTCAATACAAAATTAATAATTTTCTATTATTATATTACTTAACGAGACTAAAATAAGATTATTCGTAGGCACTGGAACATTGTGAAATTTATTATAGTAGCGCCCAACTGTATTATAAGTGTAGTATAAATGATTAAATTACATTTACTTAAATTTATAATTCCATTTCTTCGCTCTGGTGTCGAGGCAAAACGCGGCATTGAGTTCTGCCACTTATCACGCAATACCTCCGAAATTCGGCAGAAAGTGGGGAACGGAGTGTCTTTCACTACGTTCCCTCTGCCTACCCTGCAGTGTTCGGGATACAGCGTGAAGCTGATTTATTTATTTATTTTTATAAATGATTAATGATTCAATTTCTTAATGTTTCAAGATTAATAAATTTCAATATCAGTGCAATAAAATGTTTAAAAATGTTTTTAATTCATTTGTTTTATAACAGGGCCTGGAGTGGGGGAACTTACCTGTAACTTGGTTATATAAATAAGTACAATATTCAAATTCGTTCAATTTCGTTTTTCTAAGCAATTAGTAAACATAACTTTTAGACGTTTTTAGTGATTGAGTGAATTTATTAAACGGTAGTATTCGATGGTAAAGTATCTACTCTGTTATATTTACTTATTATTATAATTTCCAATATCAAAATAATTTTGCTTCACGCTGCACGCACGCTGCTCACAGAAGTGTAGCTGAGGGAACCTAGTGTTAAGACACTTAGTTCCCCACTTTTCACCGAATTTTAGCAACATTGCATGTTGAGTGGCGGAACTCAACGCCGCCCTTTACTTTTGCCTGATTTAGAAAATATTATTTTAATTTTAATTAGTTATATACATTTTTTAATAACTAATAGTGAAACTTTGTACAATTTTATTTTCTTAGATATTTATTTAGATCTTATTTAACATTAACAGGCTGAAAAATCCAACAACAATGTTTCGCGACGTCGTGGTCGACCTTCCGGAAAGAACAGAATGCCTCTATCTCTTGTAAGTTTAGTTATTTAATTGTCTTAGTTTTATATGCTTATGCTGCAAGACTTCAGTTTCACGCTGTATCCCGCACATAGCTGATTAGGTAAAGGGAACATAGTATTAAGACAATCCGTTCTCTACTTCTCGCCAAATTCTAGTAGCATTGAGTGTAGAGTGGTGGAGCTCAACGCCGCCCTTTGCCTCGACACCAGAGCAAAGAAATGCAAATATAAATTTCAAAGAAATAAATCATTACCTCCAGTAAGGACCGAACCCACAACCACTCGGTTTACAGTCACACTTTGTGCCCCTGCTTCACAACTAGCCTTAAGTATTTATTTAATAAAATATATTTCCACAAATTTAGGACGAACGGCGTGCCCGTAATGCCCTCTACGAGAGGCAAAGGCGTCAAGAGACGTCTGATGCAATGGCGTCTTTGGCCGAAGCTGCTGGCTGGGATCCTACAGTAAGTTTTGAATACGAATGTATAAAAGTAAAAACAATTAAATTATATATATTTTTGTCTTACTTATGATATTAGCTATTATTAGCAAGATGTCTAGTACATGTTGCTTGTGTAGTTATTGTATATGAGTTGTAAATACCAACGTGAGTTCGATTCTCACTGGAATATTTTGTTTTCTCAGTTTTTGTTATTATTTCTTATATATAGTTCTCAGTGTATGTCTCTCTTCTCTTTTTAAGTAGTGCATTTTTTACAATTGCTTACTAGTTTCGCTCAATATATAATTTAAAAATATATCAATTTATACCGTAACTGTTTTTCCGTTTAATGAAATTATCTTATTATTTGCGTTGAGTTCCGCCACTCAACACACAATGCCTCCAGACTTCGGCAGAAATCGGGGAATGGAATGTCTCAACTATAGGTTCCCTCTGCCTACCCTGCTGTGTGCGGGATACAGCGTGATGCTGATTTAATTTAATTTTAATATTTTACTTGTCTCTTATAGCTCAGCCAAGCTGATATACTGGCAACGGCCATTAAGCAGATGCAAGATGCCGGGCACACGTCCAAAGTGATCTCCGACATGAAATATATTAATGCAAAACTGATTGAACAGAGTGAGATTTTATTAGTATTTTTTATTAACTAATTTAAGTAATAAGATTTAAAATAGGATAAATTAATTATTCAATTAAGGCCAGTCGTGGCGCAGGGGCACACATTGTGACTGTAAACGCGACTGGTTGTGAGCACGATCCCCACCTGAGGAAATGAAATATTTAAATTTTTATTTCCATTTCTTCGCTCTGGTGTCGAGGCCAAGCGCGGCGTTGAGTTCCGCCCCTCAGCATGGAATGTGTCCAGAATTCGGCGGAAAGTGGGGCACGATGTATCTTAGCACTAGGTTCCATCTGCCTACCCTGCTATGTGCGGGATAAAGCGTGAAGCTGATTTAATTAAGGCTCACTTATATCCATAACTTTCTCATTCATAAGAATTCTTTTTTTTTCAGTCGAGATTCTAGAACACCGTATAAAGGATAAAAAAAATAGAAAAAAAAACAACCAAAAACTAAAATTAAAAAACAGCAACAAAAATAAAAAAAAACCCAAGACTAAAAAAGAACACAAATCTTTATCGCTTTAATGAGTAAGTTATTTTTCAAAAAGCCTAAAAAAACAATATATTAATGTATAAATATACTGATTAATATATTTTTTTTTATATTTTAGACAGGACCACGATAACATCAGATATGGAAAAATGTCAAAACTATTGTAAATTAATAAAAAAAAATATTATCAACGGTGGGTGCCTGAATAGATATCACCGATCAAATGAGCGTTTACAAGTCAAAATAATATAAGAAGAGTTTTTCCCATAAAACTGGCAGTTCCAGTTAAACAATATTTGAATCAAGTACTGTAATAATCACTAACCAATAATAAACCGAGACCAAGAAATCTTACTTTATTTAACAACATTAAATACAACAGCAATAAGCCATTCTTTTCTAATAAACTCTTTTCTTGTAAATGTAATTTACAATGTTTCAATACAAAATTAATAATTTTCTATTATTATATTACTTAACGAGACTAAAATAAGATTATTCGTAGGCACTGGAACATTGTGAAATTTATTATAGTAGCGCCCAACTGTATTATAAGTGTAGTATAAATGATTAAATTACATTTACTTAAATTTATAATTCCATTTCTTCGCTCTGGTGTCGAGGCAAAACGCGGCATTGAGTTCTGCCACTTATCACGCAATACCTCCGAAATTCGGCAGAAAGTGGGGAACGGAGTGTCTTTCACTACGTTCCCTCTGCCTACCCTGCAGTGTGCGGGATACAGCGTGAAGCTGATTTATTTATTTATTTTTATAAATGATTAATGATTCAATTTCTTAATGTTTCAAGATTAATAAATTTCAATATCAGTGCAATAAAATGTTTAAAAATGTTTTTAATTCATTTGTTTTATAACAGGGCCTGGAGTGGGGGAACTTACCTGTAACTTGGTTATATAAATAAGTACAATATTCAAATTCGTTCAATTTCGTTTTTCTAAGCAATTAGTAAACATAACTTTTAGACGTTTTTAGTGATTGAGTGAATTTATTAAACGGTAGTATTCGATGGTAAAGTATCTACTCTGTTATATTTACTTATTATTATAATTTCCAATATCAAAATAATTTTGCTTCACGCTGCACGCACGCTGCTCACAGAAGTGTAGCTGAGGGAACCTAGTGTTAAGACACTTAGTTCCCCACTTTTCACCGAATTTTAGCAACATTGCATGTTGAGTGGCGGAACTCAACGCCGCCCTTTACTTTTGCCTGATTTAGAAAATATTATTTTAATTTTAATTAGTTATATACATTTTTTAATAACTAATAGTGAAACTTGATTCAATTTTATTTTCTTAGATATTTATTTAGATCTTATTTAACATTAACAGGCTGAAAAATCCAACAACAATGTTTCGCGACGTCGTGGTCGACCTTCCGGAAAGAACAGAATGCCTCTATCTCTTGTAAGTTTAGTTATTTAATTGTCTTAGTTTTATATGCTTATGCTGCAAGACTTCAGTTTCACGCTGTATCCCGCACATAGCTGATTAGGTAAAGGGAACATAGTATTAAGACAATCCGTTCTCTACTTCTCGCCAAATTCTAGTAGCATTGAGTGTAGAGTGGTGGAGCTCAACGCCGCCCTTTGCCTCGACACCAGAGCAAAGAAATGCAAATATAAATTTCAAAGAAATAAATCATTACCTCCAGTAAGGACCGAACCCACAACCACTCGGTTTACAGTCACACTTTGTGCCCCTGCTTCACAACTAGCCTTAAGTATTTATTTAATAAAATATATTTCCACAAATTTAGGACGAACGGCGTGCCCGTAATGCCCTCTACGAGAGGCAAAGGCGTCAAGAGACGTCTGATGCAATGGCGTCTTTGGCCGAAGCTGCTGGCTGGGATCCTACAGTAAGTTTTGAATACGAATGTATAAAAGTAAAAACAATTAAATTAAATATATTTTTGTCTTACTTATGATATTAGCTATTATTAGCAAGATGTCTAGTACATGTTGCTTGTGTAGTTATTGTATATGAGTTGTAAATACCAACGTGAGTTCGATTCTCACTGGAATATTTTGTTTTCTCAGTTTTTTTTAAACTACAGGTGATGTTAACCTAAATTAGTGCATTTTTTACAATTGCTTACTAGTTTCGCTCAATAAATATTTTAAATACATATCAATTTATACCGTAACTGAACAGAGTAAGATTATATTAGTATTTTTTATTAACTATTAAGTAATAAAATAAAAAATATGGTAAATTAATTATTCCATTAAGGCCAGTCGTGGCGAAGGGGCACACATTGTGACTGTAAACGCGACTGGTTGTGAGCTCGATCCCCACCTGAGGAAATGAAATATTTAAATTTATATTTCCATTTCTTCCCTCTGGTGTCGAGGCCAAGCACGGAATGTGTCCAAAATTCGGCGGAAAGTGGGGCACGATGTATCTTAGCACTAGGTTCCATCTTCCTATCCTGCTATGTGCGGGATACAGCGTGAAGCTGATTTAATTAAAGCTCACTTATATCCATAAGTTTCTCATCCATAAGAATTCTTCTTTTTTCAGTCGAGATTCTAGAACACCGTATCAATGATAAAAAAAATAGAAAATAAAAAACCCAAGACTAAAAATGAACACAAATCTTTATCGCTTTAATGAGTAAGTTATTTTTTAAATAGCCTGAAAAAATCAATATATAAGTAAATAAATATATTGATTTTTAATTTTTTTTTATTAATATGTTTTTTATATTCTACACTAGACCACGATAACATCAGATATGGAAAAATGTCAAAACTAATAAAAATAAATAAAAAAAATATTATCCACGGTGGGTGTTTAGAATAGATATCAAAGATCAAATGAGCGTTTACAAGTCAAAATAATATAAGAAGAGTTTTTCCGATAAAACTGGCAGTTCCAGTTAGACAATATTTGAATCAAGTACTGGAAGAATCACTAACCTATAAGCCGAAACCAAGAAATCTCACTGCAGTTAACAACATTAAATACAATAGCAACATAAATTTAGGACGAACGACGTGCCCGTAATGCCCTCCACGAGAGGCAAATGCGTCAAGAGACTCCGATGCAATGGCATCTTTGGCTGAAGCTGCTGGCTATGATCATACAGTAAGTTTTGAATACAAATGTATAAAAGTAAAAACAATTAAATTAAATATATTTTCGTCTTAGTTATGCCAATAGCTATTATTAGCAAGATGTCTAGTACATGTTGCTTGTGTAGTCATTGTATAGGAGATTGTAAATATCCAAAGTGAGTTCGATTCTCACTCGAATATTTTGTTTTCTCAGTTTTTTTTAAGCTACAAACGATGTTAACCTTTTTAATTGGTGTATTTTTTACAATTGCTTACTAGTTTCGCTCAATATATAATTTTTAATACATATCAAATTATACCGTAACTGTTTTTCCGTTTAATGAAATGATCTTATTATTTGCGTTCAGTTCCGCCACTAAACACACAATGCCTCCAGACTTCGGCGGAAATTGGGGAATGGAATGTCTCAACGATAGGTTCCCTCTGCCTACCCTGCTGTGTGCGGGATACAGCGTGATGCTGATTTAATTTAATTTTAATATTTTACTTGTCTCTTATAGCTCAGCCAAGCTGATATACTGGCCACTGCCATTAAGCAGATGCAAGATGCCGTGCCATCCAGAGTGATCTCCGACATGAAATATATAAATGCAAAACTTATGGAACAGAGTAAGATTATATTAGTATTTTTTATTAACTAATTTAAGTAATAAGATTTAAAATAGGATAAATTAATTATTCAATTAAGGCCAGTCGTGGCGCAGGGGCACACATTGTGACTGTAAACGCGACTGGTTGTGAGCACGATCCCCACCTGAGGAAACGAAATATTTAAATTTATATTTCCATTTCTTCGCTCTGGTGTCGAGGCCCAGCGCGGCGTTGAGTTCCGCCACTCAGCATGGAATGTGTCCAGAATTCGGCGAAAAGAGGGGCACGATGTATCTTAGCACTAGGTTCCATCTGCCTACCCTGCTATGTGCGGGATACAGCGTGAAGCTGATTTAATTAAGGCTCACTTATATCCATAAGTTTCTCATCCATAAGAATTCTTCTTTTTTCAGTCGAGATTCTAGAACACCGAATCGAGGGTAAAAAAAAATAGAACATAACAACAGACACAAAAACAAAAAACCCAAGATTAAAAAAGAACACAAATCTTTATCGTTTTAATGAGTAAGTTATTTTTAAATAGCCTGAAAAATTCAATATAATAATATATAAATATATTGATTTTTAATATATATTTTTTACATTGTAGACGGGGCCACGATAACATCAGGTATGGAAAAATGTCAAAACTATTAAAAATTAATAAAAAAAATATTATCAACGGTGGGTGTTTAGAATCGATATCAGAGATCAAATGAGCGTTTACAAGTCAAAATAATATGAGAAGAGTTTTTCCGATAAAACTGGCATTTCCAGTTAGACAATATTTGAATCAAGTACTGGAAGAATCACTAACCTATAAGCCGAAACCAAGAAATCTTACTTTAGTTAACAACATTATATACAACAGCAACATAAATATAGGACGAACGACGTGCCCGTTAAAAAATTATATATAGATTCCCTCTGCCTACCCTGCTGTGTGCGGGATACAGCGTGATGCTGATTTAATTTAATTTTAATATTTTACTTGTCTCTTATAGCTCAGCCAAGCTGATATACTGGCAACTGCTATTAAGCAGATGCAAGATGCCGGGCACACGTCCAAAGAGGTCTCTGACATGAAATATATTAATGCAAAACTGATGGAACAGAGTAAGATTATATTAGTATTTTTTATTAACTAATTTAAGTAATACAATAAAAAATATGATAAATTAATTATTCAATTAAGGCCAGTCGTGGCGCAGGGGCACACATTGTGACTGTAAACGCGACTGGTTGTGAGCACGATCCCCACCTGAGGAAATGAAATATTTAAATTTATATTTCCATTTCTTCGCTCTGGTGTCGAGGCCCAGCGCGGCGTTGAGTTCCGCCACTCAGCATGGAATGTGTCCAGAATTCGGCGAAAAGAGGGGCACGATGTATCTTAGCACTAGGTTCCATCTGCCTACCCTGCTATGTGCGGGATACAGCGTGAAGCTGATTTAATTAAGGCTCACTTATATCCATAAGTTTCTCATCCATAAGAATTCTTCTTTTTTCAGTCGAGATTCTAGAACACCGAATCGAGGGTAAAAAAAATAGAACATAACAACAGACACAAAAACAAAAAACCCAAGATTAAAAAAGAACACAAATCTTTATCGTTTTAATGAGTAAGTTATTTTTAAATAGCCTGAAAAATTCAATATAATAATATATAAATATATTGATTTTTAATATATATTTTTTACATTGTGGACGGGGCCACGATAACATCAGGTATGGAAAAATGTCAAAACTATTAAAAATTAATAAAAAAATATTATCAACGGTGGGTGTTTAGAATCGATATCAGAGATCAAGTGAGCGTTTACAAGTCAAAATAATATGAGAAGAGTTTTTCCGATAAAACTGGCATTTCCAGTTAGACAATATTTGAATCAAGTACTGGAAGAATCACTAACCTATAAGCCGAAACCAAGAAATCTTACTTTAGTTAACAACATTATATACAACAGCAACATAAATATAGGACGAACGACGTGCCCGTTAAAACATTATATATAGATTCCCTCTGCCTACCCTGCTGTGTGCGGGATACAGCGTGATGCTGATTTAATTTAATTTTAATATTTTACTTGTCTCTTATAGCTCAGCCAAGCTGATATACTGGCAACTGCTATTAAGCAGATGCAAGATGCCGGGCACACGTCCAAAGAGGTCTCTGACATGAAATATATTAATGCAAAACTGATGGAACAGAGTAAGATTATATTAGTATTTTTTATTAACTAATTTAAGTAATACAATAAAAAATATGATAAATTAATTATTCAATTAAGGCCAGTCGTGGCGCAGGGGCACACATTGTGACTGTAAACGCGACTTTTTGTGAGCACGATCCCCACCTGAGGAAATGAAATATTTAAATTTATATTTCCATTTCTTCGCTCTGGTGTCGAGGCCAAGCGCGGCGTTGAGTTCCGCCACTCAGCATGGAATGTGTCCAGAATTCGGCGAAAAGAGGGGCACGATGTATCTTGGCACTAGGTTCCATCTGCCTACCCTGCTATGTGCGGGATACAGCGTGAAGCTGATTTAATTAAGGCTCACTTATATCCATAAGTTTCTCATCCATAAGAATTCTTCTTTTTTCAGTCGAGATTCTAGAACACCGAATCGAGGGTAAAAAAAAATAGAACATAACAACAGACACAAAAACAAAAAACCCAAGATTAAAAAAGAACACAAATCTTTATCGTTTTAATGAGTAATTTATTTTTAAATAGCCTGAAAAATTCAATATAATAATATATAAATATATTGATTTTTAATATATATTTTTTACATTGTAGACGGGGCCACGATAACATCAGGTATGGAAAAATGTCAAAACTATTAAAAATTAATAAAAAAAATATTATCAACGGTGGGTGTTTAGAATCGATATCAGAGATCAAATGAGCGTTTACAAGTCAAAATAATATGAGAAGAGTTTTTCCGATAAAACTGGCATTTCCAGTTAGACAATATTTGAATCAAGTACTGGAAGAATCACTAACCTATAAGCCGAAACCAAGAAATCTTACTTTAGTTAACAACATTATATACAACAGCAACATAAATATAGGACGAACGACGTGCCCGTTAAAAAATTATATATAGATTCCCTCTGCCTACCCTGCTGTGTGCGGGATACAGCGTGATGCTGATTTAATTTAATTTTAATATTTTACTTGTCTCTTATAGCTCAGCCAAGCTGATATACTGGCAACTGCTATTAAGCAGATGCAAGATGCCGGGCACACGTCCAAAGAGTTTTATTTTAAGTACTGTAAGAATCTCTAACCAATAAGCCGAAACCAAGAAATCCTACTTTACTTTCTTTTCTAAGAAACTCTTTTCTTTTAAATGTAATTTACAATGTTTCAGTACAAAATGAACAATTTTATATTATTATATGACTTAACGAGACTAAAATAAGATTATTCTTAGGCACTGGAACATTGTGAAATTTAATATAGTAGCGCCCAACTGTATTATAAGTGTAGTATAAATTATTAAGAATTCAATTGCTTAATGTTTCAAGATTAATAATTTTCAATACCAGTGCAATAAAATGTTTAAAAATGTATGAAATTTTTTTTATTTCCCTCTTTTTACTCTTTTAGTTAACGCAGATTGAACTTGAATGGTAGATTATAGCATAATATGATAGTAAGTAGATTTATAGTAGAATTTTGTGCCGTGTGATCCCGGCCTATTCTAATAGGATCATCCTGGTACTGGTGGTGTCGTAAGAGGCGACTAAAGTACGTGTGGTAGAGTCACGTCGCCAGCAATGGCAACACGCATGGGCAGACTCGACCGGATCATTACCACCCCCGGCATTTAAGACCGGCGTGAAGTAGTGGCTTTATGCCACTGCGTTTCGCATCAGGTAATGCCGGGCCCCGGCGCCCAATCCATCTTAAAGGCCGGCAACGCACCTGTGGCCCCTCTGGGGTTACACGGAGTCGTGGGCGGCGGTAATCACTTACCATCAGGTGACCCGCACGCTCGTTTGCCGTGTCTGTTCCATAAAAAAAAAAATTGTAGAAATAGCAGCCCGCTCACGGCTTCGCACGCTTAAAATACATGATTATTGATTGAGAAAGCAGAATTGATTGACAACTATAATGAATCCTAATATGATTTTTTATTACTTTAATCTGTAATATTCTAATATGATTTTTTTACGACATTAACGTAATTTCTATGAGAATTTTTGATTGTTTCGAACTAAAAAATATATATTGATATTTAATATTTATAAAATATACATAAAGTGCCAATATAATTATCTGAACCCACATTTATAATCCCTAAAGTACGCAATCAATGTAGTAGAGAAATGAATGAATTTATCCTGCGTACATATTTACATCTTACATTACTAGAAACTGATACTAACACTTACCTTCTACCGCTATATACCAAATTTATTGAATAATATCCACTTATGAAAGTAACCCGTCAACGTGTTGGAGATCAAAGAAGGGCTATAGTACGTAATAAATTATTACCACAAAATACAATAGACAAAATTCATCAAGAAGTAAAACAAGAACTAGAAAATATAATTAGTTCAGGCCAACACATTCAAACAAATAATAACATGTTAAATTCACAGAATGGGCAACGTATGAAATGGAGTGAACAATATAATGAAGCTATACTGAGAGCATACTTTAAAATAACACGTTTAGAAACGAATAAGACAGCCTACAGAAAATATCTTCATCAAGACTTTATTACCAGATTCCCGCATTTAGCTCACATTTCAGAGCAAAGAATAGCAGATCAGAGGAAATCTTTTGTCAAAAATTAATCTTTGTCCTTTATATTATATATATAATTATTAATCGTTAGGGTTAAGGAACACATCTCCGATATCAAGAATAGGCCTGTATCAAAGTCAGCTGTATGTGAGCACACTGTGGATAAACCTAGCCATTACATAAGGTTTGATAAACCCCTCATCCTCGCTAAGGAAAACAGATATATTCCTAGAATGATCCGCGTGGCTATTGAAATAAAAGCTGAAATACAAAAATATCCTAATTTCAATAGAGAGGATGGCTGGAAGCTTTCTAACACCTGGGACCCACTCATAAAATCTTTGATTTCTCAAACTCACCATACCAGAGGGCAAGACACAGTTACCTCATTCTGCAAGAATCCAGGGCAGTACGCGAGGAAATTAAGAAATCTTTGGCGGTAGTTTGATATAGTAATTATGTCAACTGTTAGACGAATGCCACCTCAGTCTATCCGTGACCACGGACTACTGCAAAGTGTTCGAAACGTCGGCTTCCCCAAAATGTATAAAGATACAAAATATACGCGATTAATCCGGTTAAAATAGTTTCATTTTAAATGTGTTATAATCGTGAAAATCAAAGAACTTATTATGTGAACCAGTACGGACTGGAAAACGCGGATAAAATACGTCGATTTGAGTATCTAAAAACAAAACGTGTAAGATATTTAACATCGATAAATTTCTTAAAAAGGTGCCGCGATAATAATTTCATACCAGCTTGTGTAAAAATCGCGCCGAAAAAAGACATCAAATATTGCAAAAAGATACTCAATCAGGCAAGTAAAAAATTATTATGTCAACTCATTAAAGAACACCGTTACGATTTAAATCGATTCGATGAACAAATAAAAAAAGCAAAAGCCTTAAGCAAAGATATTGAGACGTGTTTTTCTAAGACAGATTTCCATCAATGTGTAGATTTTACCAATAGACGCGCCCAAAGTAAATATAATCAATATGAAACTAGACAAATTCGTAAATACCAAAATCTCGAATTAAAATCCGAACGGAAAAATGTCTATGGTAACACCGTAATTTCTACACAGACAACACAAACGTCAGTTGTCAATCTGTCAAAACAAACCTTCAATGATTCGACTATGGAAGTGTTAAATAAAAGTTTTAACTTTTCGCCGGCGCCTAGAAAAATACCTATCGAGCAAATAATAACAAACGTGGAGGACTGTTTATATAAAAAACAGATTTTGAAGGAAAATTCTGAAGCTATTTGCCAAGACATATCAGCCTTATTGCGCCGTAGTAAACCACCTAAATCAAATCTTTCTCGTGATGAATCTCGGGCTCTTAGTAAATTACGGAAAAACGAGGATATAACAATTCTCAAAGCCGATAAAGGTAACGCCACCCTATACAGTTATCTACCGTTGGCAAATCTTTGTTTCAGAGAGCCCACCACCTCTGCCACGCTGAACATCTAGGGGATGAGCTTCGCCAAGTGAAAAATTCCCTTCATCAGAACAAGCTGCCAGTTCCCCGCCAACGTCGTCAGAAGACCAACAAGCCACCCACAGTAGGGAGACAGCCGGCACTTCTACCATATGTGAAGGGGGTTGGCAACATATTAAGAAGAGCTTCCATAACAACTATATTCAAGCCTAACAAGAAAGTGAGCCAATTCTTGAGACCAGTGAAAAGTAACATTCCTTTACAGTGTGCAAGTTCCGTTACAGTGCTATACAAACTGGATTGTGACTGTGGCTTGTCATACATCGGTCAAACAAAGAGAAGCATCGGTGTTAGGGTGAAGGAACACTTCTCCAATCTAAAATCTATATCGGACATTGACATAGCAGAACGCAAGTTAACATCAGTCATTCAAGGAAGTTGTTGGAAGTCCACGCCTGAAGACAGTAATTGTCACCCGCAAAGTAAAACTTACTCTGATTGTATACGTTAGATGATACTAGAAAAAAGGAGACTACGTCGAGTATGGCATAATAACGAAGTAAATGACTCCGAGATGGATGGTTATTTGGAAGGCCTAACAGGGACAAAGGCTACCAATTATTCACTATGGAAAGCTTCTAAAAACCAGGATAGACCATTGTACCAAAAATCTCCGCTTCGTTCCTCTGGTGGCCAGTGGATTAGAATAAACTCTGACAAAGCTGAAGCTTTTGCAAAGCATCTTAGCCAAGTATTCTTCCCGAACGGGGCACCATGGAATGCCTGCAGGCAATTTGATATTGACGAGTTTCTAAATCGAGATCCAGAAATCAAAACATCTCTTCATCGTCTCTCGTCAATAATAAAGCTTCAAGATATGATCTTATTGACAAAAAGGTAATCGATGAATCACCTTGTAAAGTAATTGTCTACTTAGCAATGGTATTTACTTATGGAAGGTATCGAGCATCATAATGATCCAAAAACTTGGAAAGCCTATACACGAACTTACATCTTATAGGCCAATCAGTCTTCTGCCTATAATGTCAAAACTTCTTGAAAGGTTACTGCTCAACAGAATGATGACCATCATCAACACAAAATCAATAATACCGAAGCACCAATTTGGTTTTAGAAAGGAACACGCGACTACTGAGCAAGTACATAGAGTGTGTAGGAAGATTAGAACATCACTAGAAAAAAAAGAATATTGTTCATCGGTTTTTCTGGACATTCAAGAAGCCTTTGACAAAGTCTGGCACAAAGGTCTACTGTACAAAATAAAGTTAATATTGCCACACACTTTCTATGCAATTCTCAAATCATACTTATCTGATAGAATTTTCAGGGTAAGAGAAAATGACTGCTCCTCCAACTTCTACGAAATAACAGCTGGAGTACCCCATTGGTCGGTACTAAGACCCGTTTTGTACATGCTATTCACATACGACGTACCGCAAAGCCCAGGAGTTACTGTGGCAACATTTGCTGACGATACTGCCCTACTTACCTCTAACAAATGTCCAATCAAGGCTTTAAGTGTTTTTCAAAACCGCCTCAATAATATTGGAAATTGGCTATCCAGATGGAGCATTAGGCCGTTAGTGCGTCAAAATCAGTACACATAACATTTACTCTCAAAAAAGACGATTGTTCACCTGTCAGTTAAGTACTTGGGTATGCACTTGGACCGTAGGCTCACGTGGAGAAAACATGTTGAAATGAAACGGGACGAAATTAATTTAAAATACCAGGGCCTCTATTGGTTGCTGGGACGTAACTCAAAACTTTCAATGGACAACAAGCTGCTCCTATATACAACTGTTTTAAAGCCCATTTGGTTGTACGGAATACAACTATGGGGGTCTGCCAGCACCTCTAACATAATGATAATCCAGAGGGTGCAGGGTGGATATTTTGAAAAATATATCTAATGCTCCGTGGTTTACCAAAACGACGGAACTGCATGAGATTCTAAACATACCTTTTGTGAGGGAGGAAATAGACACTGCCGTAACTCAATACAAATCAAGGCTATTGAGGCACCCGAATAAACTAGCCGGACAGCTAACCATCCCGGAAACTATCCGTCGACTTAAAAAGAGACGAGATATTTGATGAATGAATGGTTTGATATGCATTAGACCTCGGTAGAGAAGGGCCATAGCTCCAATGAGAGCCGGGCCGGAAAAAAAATTCGGCTCATACTGGATATACACTGAAATACAATAATAATTTGACACACAAAACTAAATATAAGATAATTAATCATTTACTATATGTATATGGACGATATTAAGTTGTATGCTAAAACGAAAGAAGAACTAAATAGTCTAATAATAATAATTTAATGGAAATATTTTCTCAAGATATTTGTATGGAATTTGGAATAGACAAATGTAAAATTAATGCAAGTAAAGCAGGACAAAACTATATGCACGAGTATTTACTGAGTAATGGGGAACATATAGGACCATTATTGGAAAATGAAACATACAAATATCTGGGATATATTCAATCAACGTTATCCCATCATAAAGAAATCAAAGCAAATTTAACTAAACAGTTCAAACATAGACTTAACTCTATAATTAAATCAAAATTTAACTCAAAAAATACTATAAAAGCTGTTAACAGTTATGCCATACCCATTCTCACGTATTCATTTGGAATCATATCTTGGAACAAAACTGAACTAAAAAATCTTCAACACACTATTAATACAACTTTGACTATAAACCGTAAACATCACCCAAGATCGTGTGTGCAGATACTACAACGGGTTGATGGTGGCAGGAGGTTAATAGACATAGTAAACTTACAGAAAAAGTAGATAATAAACCTAAGAAAGTATTTCCATTCTAAAAGTAACACATCCACATTTCATGAATGGAAAAATGATTTAAAGCTAAGTACACTAAATCTTAAGGACAAGAATTTAATAGAAATTGATCCCCTCACTGAAAAACGCACTAAAATTCAAGAATGGGCCCAGAAATCTCTTCATGGAAGACATTTTTGTGAACTAAGTCATAAAATACAAACTTAGTTCTGCATTACCAGTACCATATTTCGACGGCAGCAAAGAACATGAAGACAACTGCATTTTTGCCATAATCGTTTTTTTTTTTCATAATTCAACTCAGAATTCCATGTTTTATCTTGTGATATTTTTTTTCATCAAAAAAATATGTTTTTACCTTGATTTTCTCACGTACAAAAAGACATATACCCATTTTTTTAAGAAATGCCTAAGTAAACTCGGATATATACAATAGTCCGTGTGTACGTGGGGCGATTCGGCGCCTTCGCATGTCATAAACAAAGGTATCTGGCACTTGTTCGTTTCTAGTTTGTCCGATCATCAGTTATCTCACTATATATGCATTGTTCAATTCCCTTTTAGTGTTATTAAAGTATGAATAATGTAAAAAATTGTGCATTTATTACAATATATGTAAGTAATTTATTAATATGTAAAGAATTATCATTAATTATTGAAAAAACAAACGTGATTTTCTTTTATAACAGCGGGGTCACCGAATCTTATTGATCAATTGATGCAGTCAAACAGCAACAGCTATGATTTTTTTAGAATTTGAAATATTCGAATACTGTAAGTATTCAAATGTTTTGGTAAAGATAATTATAGATATAATCGAAAAATTATCTTTAACTTTGGAACAACTTGGAAAATTGATGATGTTAGCCATCCAGATATTTCGACAAGTTTTAATATAGAAAACTCAGCTCATGAGGATGATAATGATGAACAATATGATTATGAGATTCTAATATATCTTAATTATCTGTAAGACATTTCTAGGTCGGAAACATGATTACAGATATCCAAATCAAGATTTCTCCTGTTTCTACAGACTATGCATCCTTTGCTTGTCCTATTAATAAGTCCCTAACCAAAAAAAGTCCGGCTACATTACTTAATGAAGTAATCGAAGATAAAATTCGATTATTTAATACTACAGTTTCATAGTGTGGGCGCGTAGGAGGGTCTTAGACAAGGAATTAAATAAAATGCAAACTTAGTGACTGATCAGCGTGCAGTCTGACGATATATTGAATTTAAAAATTAAATAAAACGACCGTCACATATGACACATACTCGTAATAATAAACGCCTGTTGTAAAAAATAGCAATGCAAGGCTAAGAAGCTTCTGTTGCTGACAAATTCTTGAGCATGTTCTTCGTATGACTCCATTAACAGTCCTAATATCCGCAAAACGTGAATTTAAAATAGCTTCAATTTGAATTAAAATAGAGTTAAGCTCTTCATACGTCAAATTACAATTTCCCAGCACTCTGTTTAAATGAAATTTGGTCGACTTAACATCAGCCTCCCAAAGACCACCGAAATGTGGAGCATAAGCTGGAATAAAATGGAACTTAGTTACTAACTGGGCAGTATCCTTAGCTAAGGAGTTACAGTTAAGTTTTAAAAAATTTGAAATTTCATTGTAGGCTCCTACGAATGACGTACCATTGTCAGAGTAAATGTTTACCGGTTTTCCTCGGCTAGACATGAATCTCTGCAAAGCTTGTAAAAAATTAATGCTATATGCTGAGGACCCGCATGTAACAACTTAACATGCTCATATCTGAATAAAAGTTTACTGAAATGACTAGTGGACTGTATTGAATAGGATATGTTTCTCAAATGAGTAGTTAGAATTATGTAATCGTCCTCCTACACGAATTATTTTGTTATTATCAAGAAATACATTATATTTTAATAATTTATTTTTGTATGGTAGTTTTATTTATTTATTAATAAATTGTATTCAGGAAATGACTCTTTTTGTGACTGTATAATAATAATATTTAAGGAATTTGGTAAATCTTCTGAAGGTAAAATAAGACGTAAACGTAGTACGTGTTTTGCACAATTTAATAAAGCGTAAAACATAACAAACACTACGTTGTAATCGCATAAAATTTGAAAACCGTTCAAAATTTATTATATTAAAATTTGAATTATGATGAGCGTTATTCGCCACATAGCAAATATTTGACTTAATTTCCGGAAAGTTAACTAAATCAGTAGGCGTGTGCGGTAAGTCAATGGTATCTTGACGTAAAAAGAATGAACCATACCACCATAGATCGCATGATTTTATTGCAGAGGGTTCTATTCCTCGAGATAATAGATCAGCGGGATTAGTGTGTAGGGATATGCCTCCAGTTGGCAGAACTTGATTCATCTAATATTTTAGAGATACGATTCCGTACAAAAGTATTTAATTTAATAGGTAGCATTTTTAACCAGCCTAATACAATCATGGAATCAGTCCAAAAGGTGACACCAAACGCCGAACGCCTTAAAGAACCAATTACTTTTTTATACAAACGTGCACCAAGTAAGGCAGCACACAATTCAAGTCGCGGGATAGTCACTGGTTTAAATGGTGCGATGCGACTTTTCGATATTAATAAACGCACGTCAACATTACCGTTATCATTAAAACTACGAACATAGACGCAAGCGCCGTAAGCTTGCTCTGACGCGTCGGAGAAGGTATTCAATTCGAATTGCTTGTAAAATTCAAAAACCACACGTCGGGGAGTAAAATATGAAACATAGTTTGAATTAATATGACACTGACATGTGACCTAAAGAAATGAAAAAGCCTGAAGATTTCCTGAACGGGATTATGACATTAAAGCGGCCATCTCACGACACAACACGTTTGCCGTGTTGTGTTTTTAATAAAATGTTCTTGACACATTTTCTCTTTAATTGAATAAGTTGATGACTCACCACAAACTTCTTCAAGTTTCCAAAAGTTTCCAAAAACGCGTAAGTTGGTTTTGAATGTCATCTAACTCATGAGAACTAGAAGAAAGTTTATTTTGAAAATTAGTAAAATTACATTGTATTAGTGGGGAATGAGATGACAACATGTTATAGCCGCCGTTAACTGGGCCACAAACTAGCCAACCAAATCTAGTTTGATATAATGTTGGTTTGCTATCACCTAATACAATTTTATCAGAACCTATTAAGGTCCAAAATACGTCAGCTCCAATTATAATATCAATGGAGGCCGGCATATGAAAGCACGCATCTGCTAATTGTATATTCGAAGGAATATCTATATGTACCTGTCTAGCGGGAATGCTATCTGTAATAGTAGGCAAAATAGAACAAACGATATTATCTTCATAAGATTCACGTAAAGATCCTATATAAACTCGGCACATTTTGTTCACAGTGGATAATGAATTATTAATTCCTTGAATTGACTTATTGATTTTTAAAAATGGGAGTTTTAATTTATTAAATAGTTTTTCTGTCATTAAACAAGATGAGCTACCGGAACCTAAAAGAGCATGCACTATATGTTCTTTATTATTTATATCGTAATATTTAATTAACGCAGTTGACAAGACGTCGCTCGGAGTGTTCATATGCGCATGCGCCGCAATATTAGCCGATAGTGTAACGTGCGTATTGTCACATTTCTCGGAAGCGATAGATTTGTCCTTGACCTTGTTGACTGTACAATCACCTGATATGGAATAGTTTTTATAATTGTTATTGTGAATAAACGTATGATGTTTTCGCTTGCAAATTTTACAACCTGATCTTTTACAAGCATTAGGGTAGTGATCTGGATTAAAACAATTATAACAAATTTTATACTTTTGTAAAGACAACATTCTATCGCTAACACTCAGCGCTAAAAACTGTGAACAGGAGTTTAAATTATGATCGCTGCTACACTTCGGACAGCTGCGAGCCATTGAAGATGCAGCTTAATGCGCTCCGTAGAAATCATAGCTTTTATTTTATTACTGGACTTAATACTACTAGAAGAAGGACGAGATAATTCGACAGTTTCCAATAAGTCAGCACGGTTACGCAAGAAATCTATGAACTGTTGAAACGAAATTGTTTTGGTTTTATCAAATCACCCTTTGACTTCTTCCCATTCTCTAAATGTTTTAAAATCTAGTTTCTTAGTAATAATATATATTAAAAGAGTATCCCAGCTGTGAACAGGCTCGCCTAACGTGCTCAATTCCCTAATATTCTTGTTTACATTGTCGATTGTGCGTTTTAATGTAATTGACTCGATTTCAAACAACGCTGTGACGTGGTTATTAATTAATAAGCGTTTGTTATCAAAACGTTCACAAAGAAGTTCCCACGCGGTAGTGTAGTTTCGAGCAGAAAATTCGATCGATTCAATTACAATAGCAGCTGACCCTTCCAGTGAAGAACGCAAATAATGAAATTTATTTATTTCATCCATATCATCATTGCCGTGAATAAGACTAGTAAATGTATCACGAAACTCAAGCCAGGTTACGTAAGAGCCTGAGAATTTTGGCAAAGAAATAGTATGTAACTTGACTAACTGATGCTTTGAACCATAGCTGTGGCTAGATTTAGCCTCGTCTTTTTCTAATTTAGAATAATTATTTAATATAGTTTTGGCTTGAGCAATTAATATTGAGATTCTACACTATTTCTTTCACTAGATTCTA
Source organism: Heliconius sara (assembly GCA_917862395.2). Taxonomy (NCBI): domain Eukaryota; kingdom Metazoa; phylum Arthropoda; class Insecta; order Lepidoptera; family Nymphalidae; genus Heliconius; species Heliconius sara. The sequence continues at coordinate 5,399,932 of OU860787.2, read as the reverse complement.
TATTAAGATTATCACATAAACATTCTAATTGTAATTGAGTTTCTTTAAATTCATCATATACATTTTCTAACCTATCGACACGTAACTGTAACTCCATCGCCTGGCAAGGGGTTAACTCCCTTTGTGACTGCCACGTTTCTTTTTAAGTTCTTTAATGTCGGTCATTTTGAAAGGATGGTGCGGTCAACCTGGAATTACAACGGAATTACAACGCGTTATATAACGCTAAATATTGTAATAATGATTATAATGTTTTCCGACAATTAGTCTAATTACTAAACAGATATCATTTAAATTATAATTAATTAACTTGTTTAATTATGATTTTCGTTGTTATATAAAGGACTGGTAGGTAGGTATATTTAAATATGTTATTTTACACTTTTACTACAGTTAACTCACAAAACAACGATTTACAAAGCTGACAATTAAAAAAGGGTTTTAAATTAAATATTGTAATAAATATGAATAGTTAACTAATATAATATTAATATTACTGTACTGTCACATTGAAGCACGAATTAACTATATTATGCAATATTACTTTACCTATTGCAATGCAAATGTTTAAATAAAATTGTGGTAATTATAAATAAAATGAAATAAATTGTAAATACAAAATGAACATATGTTACTAACCTTATACAGTCTTCAAACTAGTCACTAAGTTTCTATATAAAATATTACCTGAATATTACGAGTGTTGGGTCAAATAAATTTAATTTAATGCTTAAAACTATTTGTTTTATTATATTTAATCATTAATGTACTCGTACAAGCCACTTATCTCTTTTCTTCATAGAAACTGCAGGTATATTCACATCCACTGGACACGTTGCTTATTTGAAATTAATTCCAGATAATATTCTCGATTATAATTCCTTTATATACTTGATTATTCCCAATAATTTTATATCCGGTACGTAAGGACCATGTGGACGCGTAGGAGGGTTTTGAAAAAGGAATTTAAATAAAATACAAACTTAGCGACTGATCAGCGTGCAGTCTGACGGTATATTGAATTTAAAAATTAAATAAAACGACCGTCGCATATGACACATACTCGTAATAATAAACGCCTGTTGTAAAAAAATAGCAATGCGCCTTGCATTAAGAGGCTTCTGTTGCTTAACTAACTTAATACTAAACATTTACATTAAAAACTATTACTAAAATTGCTTCAACACATAGCGATCTAAAATCAGAAGTCAAAAAGTTTCAACAGTAACTTTCAATTTCCAAAAAAATCGACCTCACATGGTGAATAAAATTCTTTATACTATAAGCATTTATGTCTTAATTTCACAATTTTGATATAGGAAACAAAAGAGGATTATGTTATATGTGGGCCAAGACCGTTGCTAAACGATGATCCAACGAAGTAGCTAGCTGCTTGTATAATTATATAGCAAAAGTAGGAATTAAAGATATCTGATAACTGTGGGGGCCAGAATTGTAATTGATCAGTATTTTTAATGCTATGCTGCTGAAAAGTTTAGGGTGCATCTATGTCATAGATTCCTAAAAAAGGGGAGGTAGGTACCAGCAGGAGGCTGACAGTGTGCATGCTCTTATCAAAAGATCTATATATATATATATATCTATATATATATATATATATATATATATATATATATATATATATATATATATATATATATATATATATATATATATATATATATATATATATATATATATATATATATATATACTTGTTTACATTGTCGATTGTGGCTAGATTTAGCCTCGTCTTTTTAATAATATGATTGTGGTCGATATGATGTGTGTCGACAAAATAACGCTGAGGCTCTACAAAGTACACCAATGCCTTGCCAATAACGACAAAACAGCAAATAGTAATATAAAGATTCGATTTCTCTCTGTGAACAGAATTTAATTCCTTCAAGATACCAATTTTTTTATAAAAATGTAATTCATACAGCAATAGGAAATATGATTTCTGACGAAGAAAACTGAATAAAAAGACAGATTTTTTACTTTAAAATTGTAGACTTTTACTATAATTTGTTATAAGAAATGCTAAGATGGTAACCGCTTGTGATATTATTTAAATAAGGTAATTCAAACATCCAGAAATGGAAAATTATAGTGGTAACATACAAAGCTTTTTGTAGATTTACTCAAAGGACATAAGAATGATTTAGACATTTTGTCTTCTTATTTAGATAAAGTTTGTTTGAGATTTATTTATTTATTTATAAGGTCCACCAACAGAATATACACAGTACATCAATATAAATAATAATAATAAAATTGGTATTCGTAAGTGTTATACAGGTAGACACAACATGCACCAATAGTATACTTTTTGTTTACATTTTTTTTTATATCTTTATAATTACTTCTATACAAAATTTTATTATTAGATGAGAAAGAGATTTAAATATTTTGTAAGCGATAACTATAAAGTATGCGAGATTTCTTTTAAATGCCTTCGATTATTGCGATAAAAATACGCTTTATTATTAAGAACACTGAATTAGTATACGTTTCGGTTACCTATTAAAGGTTAAGGTTAAATATGATGTATGGTTGATTGTTTATGAAAAAAATTTTGTTAATTATCTATCTTAGTTTGTGCATTTCCTTCAGCATTACAGCTTTTTTTATTAATTTTTATTGTTTTATTAGGTACCTGAATCTTATAACAATTTTAATATATCTACAATTATCAGAAGCTACAACTTTATAATGGCGAAGTATTTTGAGACAACTGCAGTATTTTAGTGGCAATCATGTTTTTTATTAACTAATTTAAGTAATAAAATAAAAAAATTGATAAATTAATTATTTAATTAAGGCCAGTCGTGGAGCAGGGGCTCCACGACTGGACATATTGTGACTGTAAACGCGACTGGTTGTGAGCACGATCCCCATCTGAGGAAATGAAATATTTAAATTTATATTTCCATTTCTTCGCTCTGGTGTAGAGGCCAAGCGCGGCGGTGAGTTCCTCCGCTCAGCACGGAATGTGTCCAGAATTCAGCGGAAAGTGGGGCACGGTGTATCTTAGCACTAGGTTCCATCTGCCTACCCTGCTATGTGCGGGATACAGCGTGAAGCTGATTGAAATTTTAGTAAATATGATAAAATATATAATATAAAATAATATATAATATAAAATAATAAAAAAAAAAAACAAATGAAATAAAAGCAATAAAAATAAAAATCTGCAGAAATCAATTAAAATACATCACATGCCTGCCAGAAATCAGTTCTTAAACAAAATTAATACATACCAAAATAAAATTCTTAATATAAATAAAATACTAGTGAGCGTACAACAAAACGTTTCAATATCATACGCTATGTGTCAAAAGCCACGGCTTATGATATTGTTCTCAACCATTGACAAGTTAGTTGTCAACTGTCAATATGTAAACATTAGTTTATTATCATTAAATTTGTAAAAGTTGTGGGTAAATATTTAGTAATTTAAGTAACATTAGAGATTGTACAGGACATTGACACATAATTTATCACACGTAAAGGTAAAAAAGCTGTATTACTTTGCTTTTTAATTTTGTTTTAGCATATCAGACTTGGTTTTTTAAGGTTAACTCACGAAATTTTAGAAGTATAGGCCTTGGCTTATTAGAAAGCGCTGGCAACGGCTAATGTCATCAACATCCAGTTCAGGCATTTTTAAATGGTTGGATAATACCTTTACAATAACAGTAGAGGCACTTTCACTGCCTTCCTCAGGAACTCCATGTAGTAACAAAATCTTTCTTCTGCTCCTTATGTCAAGGATGCACTCAAGCATCAGCTCAGAAAGTATTGAACTGAGGAACTTAGGTTCTGTTGAAATTCCGCCATTTTAGTGTCGAATTGTTGTGATAATTCTTCCATAGACTGCTTGATGGCTTCCATAGTGCTAGTATCACTCACGATTATAAAGAACTGTTATAATATGTAGATAATTGTGCAGATATTTTTGTAGGAATAATAACTGATAGGTTGGTGACTATTAATGCATTACTTATTAATAATTTTTAAATAGTTTTTTGGGAGCGATGTATTCACTTTTTGCGCCTACCCACCAGTGTGTATTTTAATTAGTTATATACATTTTTTATTACTAATAGTGAAACTTTATACAATTTTAATAATAATTGGAAATTAACAGAGTGATATACTATATACATAGTTTTTTTTCCTTAGATATTTATTTAGATCATATTTAACATTAACAGGCTGAAAAATCTAACAAAAATGATTTGCAACATTGTGGTCAACCTTCCGGAAAGAACAGAATGCCTCTATCTCTTGTAAGTTTATTTAATTGTCTTAGTTTTATATGCTTATGCTGCAAGACTTCAGTTTCACGCTGTATCCCGCACATAGCTGATTAGGCAAAGGGAACCTAATATTAAGACAATCCGTTCTCTATTTTTCGCCGAATTTTAGAAGCATTGAGTGTTGAGTGGTGGAACTCAACACCACCCTTTGCCTCGACACCAGAGCAAAGAAATGTAAATATAAATTCCAAATAAATATTTCATTACTTCCAGTAGGGATCAAACCTATTATATTCAAACACATTATTATTGATTCTCCATTACTTTTATTACAATCATCTCATGATAACAGCATTATGTCAACTTACCCTACTTTACTATCACTTTTATTAAAAAAGTGACATAAGCTGTGGGTACCTTAATAATTTACAAATAAATATCGAAACCATATATAACAGAACCCACAGCCAGTCGGTTTACTGTCACACTTTGTGCCCCTGCGCCACGACTGGCCTTAAGTATTTATTTAATAAAATATATTTCCAAAAATTTAGGACGAAAGGTGTGACCGTAATGACCTCTACAAGAGGCAAAGGCATCAAGAAACATCTGATGCAATGGCATCTTTGGCCATAGCTGCTGGCTGTGATCACACAGTAAGTTTTGAATACAAATGTATAAAAGTAAAAACAATTAAATTAAATATATTTTTGTCTTACTCATGCCATTAGTTATTATTTAGCAAGATGTCTAGTACATGTTGCTCGTGTAGTCATTGTATATGAGTTGTAAATATCCAAATGAGTTTGATTCTCACTCGAATATTTTGTTTTCTCAGTTTTTTTTTAAACTACAAGTGATGTTAACCTTTTTAATTGGTGTATTTTTTACAATTGCTTACTAGTTTTGCTCAATATAAAATTTTTAATACATATCAAATTATAGCATAACTGTTTTTCAGTTTAATGAAATTATCTTATTATTTGCGTTGAGTTCCGCCACTCAACACACAATGCCTCCAGACTTCGGCGGAAAGTGGGGAATGGAATGTCTCAAGTATAGGTTCCCTCTGCCTACCCTGCTGTGTGCGGGATACAGCGTGATGCTGATTTAATTTAATTTTAATATTTTACTTGTCTCTTATAGCTCAGTCAAGCTGATATACTGGCAACTGCTATTAAGCAGATGCAAGATGCCGGGCACACGTCCAAAGAAGTCTCTGACATGAAATATATTAATGCAAAACTTATGGAACAGAGTAAGATTATATTAGTATTTTTTATTAACTAATTTAAGTAATAAAATAAAAAATATGATAAATTAATTATTCAATTAAGGCCAGTCGTGGCGCAGGGGCACACATTGTGACTGTAAACGCGACTGGTTGTGAGCACGATCCCCACCTGAGGAAATGAAATATTTAAATTTATATTTCCATTTCTTTGAAAACTCTGGTGTCGAGGCCAAGCGCGGCGTTGAGTTCCGCCGCTAAGCACGGAATGTGTCCAAAATTCGGCGGAAAGTGGGGCACGGTGTATCTTAGTTTATCTTAGTTGTATCTTAGCACTAGGTTCCCTCTGCCTACCCTGCTGTGTGCAGGATACAGCGTGAAGCTGATTTAATTAAGGCTACTTATATCCATAAGTTTCTCATCCATAAGAATTCCTCTTTTTTCAGTCGAGATTCTAGAACAACGCAACAATGATGAAAAAATAGAAAATGACAACAGCAACAAAAAAAAACCCAAGATTTAATAAGCAGAATTGATTGACAACTATAATGACTTCTAATATGATTTTCTTAATACTTTAATCTGTAATATTCTAATATTATTTTTTTACGACATTAACGTAATTTCTATTATAATTTTTGATTGTTTCGAACTAAAAAATATATATTGATATTTGATATTCATTAAATATACATAAAGCTAATTATTTATTATATGTAAATATTTTTATAACATTATCTTTTTACCTATGTTGTTTTTTATCACAATCCTCGAGTGCTTTGGCCGAGTCTTTATCGCTTTAATGAGTAAGTTATTTTGTAAATAGCCTAAAAAATCAGTATTTTTTATTAATATATTTTTTTATATTCAAAATTCATAAAAAAATATATAATCAACGGTGGGTGCTTAGTATTCTAAGAACCCAACGTTGATCACGCCCATTTGACCGATCAAATGGGCGTTTACTAGTCAAAATAATATAAGAAGAATTTTTCCGATAAAACCGGCAGTTCCAGTTAAACAATATTTTAATCAAGTCAACTGTAAGAATCACTAACCAACAAGCCGAGACCAAGAAATCTTACTTTATTTAACAACATTAAATACAACAGCAATAAGCCATTCTTTTCTAAGAAACTCTTTTCTTGTAAATGTAATTTACAATGTTTCAGTACAAAATTAATAATTTTCTATTATTATATTACTTAACGAGACTAAAATAAGATTATTCGTAGGCACTGGAACATTGTGAAATCTAATATAGTAGCGCCCAACTGTATTATAAGTGTAGTATAAATGGTTAATGAGTCAATTTCTTAATGTTTCAAGATTAATAATTTTTAATATCAGTGCAATAAAATGTTTAAAAATGTATGATTTTTTTTTATTTCCCCCTTTTTATTCTTTTAGTTAACACAGATTAAACTTGAATCATAGAGTATAGCTTAATATGATAGTAAGTAGATTTACAGTAGAACTAGCGGCCCGCTCACGGCTTCGCCCGCTTAAAATACATGATTATCGATTTAATAAGCAGAATTGATTGACAACTATGAAAAAAATTGATTGACAACTATAATGACTTCTAATATGATTTTTTTAATACTTTAATCTGTAATATTCTAATATTATTTTTTTACGACATTAACGTAATTTCTATTATAATTTTTGATTGTTTCGAACTAAAAAATATATATTGATATTTGATATTCATTAAATATACATAAAGCTAATTATTTATTATATATATATATATATATATTTTTATAACATTATCTTTTTACCTATGTTATGTTTTTTAAAACTCTGTTAAATGTGCTGTCAGTTAATAATTTATTGTACTGCTTCAGAAACAGCCTTAAATGTTAAATTATTGATTGGGATAAGAATTCATAATATTCTTTGTAAAATAACTGTAATGATTGCATATTAACTCCTGTTCAGTTTTTAAATTAGTTACATATATTATTAGATAAATGTACAATTGTTAAATATGTACAGTGTACACATAGATAGGATGTTTTTTAGGCATTTTTATATAGATTTATTTCAAACGAACAAACGAAAATCTATGTATGTACTTGATATTTCATTGAAGATCAAATCTTTCTTTAACTCTGTGTTGAATTAATTACGACTTAAACTTAACTGTTATGATTTATATAGGTAATCTCCATTAACAATTAAATTTTGTTTACATAAAGTAAACAAAATTCTATTGTTAATGGTGATGTATAAAATATTGCTTCAAAAATATATATTTTTTTCAACAGTCATATAACCAAGACGTTTCGAACCATGTTATTCTTTAGCCAAGAATGTTACCAGCGCGATTGCTATATAACATTCTAACTAATGCCTTGAGTTCATTCAAATGATGATAACTTTTTTTTTAATAAACCGATTTAGATGAAACAAATTTAATTGTTTAGTTGAGTCAAAACAAAGCTATTGGTGAACTTTTTAATAAATCGGTTCAGTACTTTCAAAGAAAAATGTGACCATACATATCGACAGACAGACAGGCAGATAGACAGACAAAATATGTTTGCTGTTTTATTATAAGTAGATATAAGAGATTATTGCAATAACAAACCAGCGTGAGTTGAAGTCGTGTGGAGAGAGTTTCACGCGGTTTAATTACGATTTATTGACGAGGAGTGTAAGCCTATAACTATGGCACGGTACATAAAATATTTTCTTCCGTGTAAATCGACTGAAAACGTGACGTGAAGCTCCTGAGTGTGCCGAGATAGTGCTGGCCAACATTCGCTGCTGTATAAAAGAACCGCTCGGATGATGCTCTTTTATATCTGACCCTTGAGTTTGGGCGGTATCCTGCGATTGCAGGCCACACCAGTGACCTCCCGCCATTTGGCCCAAGCAGCGCTCATCCGGCTATAGACATCGTGATCGATGCTTCTGGACTCGTGCATAACGGATCCAAGGTACTTGCACTTTTCCGACTTAACGGCTGGTTCAGGACCTATAAGGATAGTGCACGAGTCCGGGCTCCCGCAGGCCATGTACTCGGTGTTCGACACATTAAGTTTAAGACCGCCGTTCTCAAGCGTGCCCTTTCACAGGTTCACTTTACGCTCCAGCATCAGTCAGTTCTCATCAATGAGTGCTATATCATCGGCATACATCATCAGCCATGGAGGCTGGTCTTGGATGTGAGCCAAGACAGTATCGAGCACCACATTGAATAAGAACGGACTAAGAGCCGAGCCCTGGTGAACCCCTATTGTAATGTGGAAGGGTTTAGTGTCGCCAACAGCAGTCCTAACCATAGAAGCGGAATCGTGGTACATGTCTCTGATAATCTCAATATAGGCCTCAGGGATCCCTTTGGATCGCAATGCCCACCAGATGCACTGACGAGGCACTGATCTCCAAAGGCCTTCTGCAGATCTAAAAAGGCCACGTGCAGAGCTCTCCTTTTTCCCTGTACGCCTCCATCAATGTTCTGAGGGCGAAAACGGCGTCCATAGTGCCCGATCCTGGATGAAATCCATATTGAGACTCAGAGATAGTACACTCGCGGCGGAGCCTGAGGTCGATCATGCGCTCGAAGAGCTTCATGGTATGACTCCTAAGCTTAATGCCCCTATAACCACCATAATCTTGAACACTGCCCCTTCCCTTGTAAATAGGGGTACTAAAGTTAAGCCGCCACTGGTGTGGCATCTTTCCAGTGTTCAAGATATGGTTAAAAAGGGTAGTAAGCATGAGCACACCAAGAGATCCCAACGATTCCGCGCTTCGATCGGAATGTCGTCAGGTCCCACCACTTTTCCGTTCTTCATGCGTCGAAGGCAATTACGAGTTTCGTCAAGGATTATCGGGGCAATAAGTCCGAGGTTAGGGGGTGGGTCGTGATGAAGACTGCATGGGTGCTGAGTATTCAGCAACTCCTGGAAGTAGCTTCTCCACCTCTCCTTCATGACTACAGAGCAGCGTGCCCTGGAAATCTTTTTTTTTTACATTTTGCGATATCTTGCGTCGCTTTATCCCGGGAACGTGCCAGTTTGTAAATGAACTTCTGCGCCCCGCCTTCGTTTCAGCTTTACACACAATTAATCCTAAAACACTAAAATTCCATTCATTTTTAATATACTATATTATATTTGCAACGCAAATTAAGAATTCTAATGTGAAAATGTTAAAACTTATGTGCACATTCGTACCTCCCATAAAGATTGTAAAATCCAATAGTCAATTTCTTTACTTCTTAGGAGTCCTTAGGCCTAAGTTATATTTAAACTATCTAGTATAGTCTTAGGCAATAATCCTAACTATGGTGTCTGGACTGAAATATTAGAAAAATTGTTATTACTGGACATGAAAATATTAGAAACTTGTCATTGCTTACGGCATTTCACGATAATCTCAGAAAGGGTGACCGTTTAAGTGCAGTTTTGTATTGGTTACTTACTTTAAATAATAGGTTGTTCATTTAATTTGAGTTCAGCTAATCCTAAAACCAGATATCTAACCTGTTCCACTTAAATAGCAGGGTAAGTAAGCGCACGGTGAGGACTTCACGCATTTGCGATATCTTGCGTCGCTTTATCCCGGGAACGTGCCAGTTTGTAAATGAACTTCTGCCCCTCCACAGTTTCAAGTTTATCATACAATGGTGACAATCTCCCAAACTAGGCTCAGGCTACAGCTCTTTTTTCATGCACGTTTAGCTACTATGTACTCCAGTCTGTCTTCAGGAGAGTTGGATTGCTGCCACTTCTTAAAGGCATCCTTCTTTTCACGAGTCACCTTGTCATTTCACCACCATGTCTCCCTGTATATGACATGTCCTCCCCTAGAAAGGCCAAGAACTCGCTTGCCCGCCGCAATGATTGCCGACTGAGCTCGACCACGAGCCTCCTGAGCAGTCTCGGTGTTAGTCGAAAGATTATGACTTTTTACCTCTGCCACGAAGTCGGTTTGCATCGGTCCATTCAGCAACCACCACTTGATCCGAGGCCTACGTTTCTCGGCTACTTTCATCTTCGGAGTGACGGTAAAGTCCATGACAAGAAGACGATGTTGGATTGTTAGGCTTTCGCCTGCAATGACCTTACAGCTAGTCACCCTGCCCATATGACACCATCTGGTCAAGTAGTCTATTTGAGTTGAGTGGGACCCGCTCTTATACGTGGTAAGGTGCTGAGGATTCTTTTGGAAGAACGTATTCACGACGGCCAGATCCGACGCAATACTGTTTCTCAGAATGTTATCTCCCTCTGTATTGCGAAGACCGTGCCCAAAACCCCCGTGAACACGTTCATACGGCTCAGCAGCCTTACCGACGTGACCGTTCAAGTCCCACCCAACTAAGACCACTTCGGTAGACGGTATAGCAAGTAGCACTTCTTCATAGTGCTCCCAGAATGTCTCCTTTTCGCACGCGCTACATCCCGCCTGGGGGACATACACACTGATTAAGTTTGTGGTAACGTCCTCAATCAGTATCCTTACTTGCATCAAGCGGTCTCAGCGACGGTCAACTTCAAGGAGCCCATTCTGAAGCTCTTCAGAAAGCACCACCGCCACACCGTTTTTACCCGAAGGTAACCCAGTGTATATAAGCCGGTAACCATGTCCGATGTTACGAGACTTATTGCCCTTCCAGCGAGTTTCCTGGAGGAAAGCACACTGGACCCGACGTCTCATGAGTACATCTGCGAGTTCCCTGCATTGTCCGGTTAGAGAGCCTATATTCCACGTTGCAGAGCGGAGTTTCTGTCTGGGTACTAGCGTCTTTAGCCGTGCCCGTACTTGACACGATAGCCCTTGTCCACTTGTCGCAGGTGTAGGGCGATGATATTAGTCAGGGCACCTTTTTTTATGGAAAAGACACGGCAAACAAGCGTTGGGGTCACCTGATGGTAAGTGATTACCGCCGCCCACGGCTCCGTGCAACACCAGAGGAGTTACAGGTGCGTTGCCGGCCTTTAAGGTGTATTGGGCGCCGGGGCCCGGCATTACCTGATGCGAAACGCAGTGGCATAAAGCCACTACTTCACGCCGGTTTTAAATGCCGGGGGTGGTAATGATCCGGTCGAGTCTGCCCATGCGTGTTGCCATTGCTGGCGACGTGACTCTACCACACGTACTTTAGTCGCCTCTTACGACACCACCAGTGCCAGGATGATCCTAAATATATAAATCACTATTATTTTACTAAGTTTATACAAGTATATACATATTAAATAGTGATAGAAACAGCGGCAATTACCATTTGTCGACGATTTTTATCAGGACGAAGTAATACTTCGACTCTGGCTTGACTGACTTTGTGTAATTGAATAGAAAATACATAATTCACAAAAGTAAAAAATATATACTATATTACACCACGACTGGCCTCGATATAATATATTTTATAATATATATATATATATATATATATATATATATATTTTCTTTCATGTAACAAATTTTCCATAAAAATCACACAGGGCGTAGAGGGTCTAATACTAACACGATCAGGGCAATTTATCTATTAAATAATAATAAAATAACCCTTCTATACAGCAACTCGTTAGTTTTAAAAAGGCGAAAGTATTTGAATTGAAATCCTTAAATAGGAGAGCCGTTGAATTGTAAATAGATTTATAAACAATTTTGTAAAAATAAAATAATATATTTAAATTATAAATCATGCCTTTAATACAAAAAGTAGTTATGTCATTGATAATCTTTTAAAAAAACTAATATTGTTACAAAGTTACTTCTTATTAGCGCCGCAGATATGTCGCATCGCTGAAAAAATATAGATAAAAAAGATATTTTATCAACATAAAAAAATTATCAGTCACGCTGTGTCCCGCTCACGGCAGGGTAGGGCAGAGGGGAACCTAGTGTTATGACACTGCGTTTACCACATTCCGACGAATTCTGAAGGCATTGCGTGTTGAGTGGCGGAACTCAACGCCGCGCTTTGCCTCGACACCAGAGCGAAGAAATGGAAATATAAATTTTAACTAAATATTTCATTTCCTCAAGTGGTGATCGAACACACCACCAGTCGCGTTTACGGTCACACTTTGTAGCTCTGCGACTCGACTAGCCTCAATTTATTTATTTTCAATTTTTCTTATAAAAATTAAAATACCATAGCATGCTTCTAGGTTTGATTCCCACCCGGAACAATATTTATATATTTATTTATATAATTTTGTTACCGAGATACCGAAACTGTTTCTATCCACTACTTAGCATAAAATGGAGATATTCGAGAAGAATGAAGTAAAGAGGGTAAAAACATAAGAACTAACTATTCCTGGGATCTTCAACAAGTGTATAGTCGTTTCTCCAGCTCCTTATCGTACCCATGTGTCCTCGAGGTTGAGGAAACAGAGGGAAGTTGTTATCTATAGCGTTCTTCTTGATCATCCCTATAATACCTAGACCGAGACCGCCCAGTAACAAAGCGTGATAAGATTTTAAATAATATGCTAGTATTGGTCCACAAGCGACGCCCCCTGTATAAATATTAAATACATTTTTAATAAGTTTTTGTTCTGTGATATATTTGTGTATAAAATTATATAAAACGTTTTAAATCTAAATCGAAAATCTTTCGGTCTTTATGAAGACGTCCCTACATCATATTTCTATTAGATGCCATTTTTATAACCACCTGTAATACTTTTATTATTCTGCATTTGCCACCAAATTCATAATATATTTTATACATTCAATCATAAAAGTTTTGTTTTCATAATTTTGAAACTTCGAGGCTGCTAGAGTCTTTGGCGGCAAGAGCAGTGTGCTCTTGTCACGCGGGACTCGAGCCTAGGCATGCGTCCGTGAACAAAGCGTTGAATTATTTTAATTTTAAATTTTCTCGAAAATTATACGTCAAAATTACATGCTTTAAAGTCAAAGCTTATATTTATAAATGTTCCTTGATGATGGAATGATTTTTACTCGTAAATCATAATATTTAACTATTTTGAATTTGATGGCGTTCATTATCATTATTTCATTATTAAAGCCTATAGCACTCCTGAAAAATATAGCCTTCATACAAAACAAAAAAAAAAGAAAATCGGACCGTAAAAGTAGGTCTACAGATCTTAGCGCTTAAACAAACAAACAAACTCTTCTCTCTGCTCTCTCGCGCTCTGCTTTAATATATTAGTATACATAAATATAATTATTTAAAATATTACCTATGAAATAGTTAAATACATCGTCTTTTTCTCTTAAATGTTGAGCTCCATTCGCAACTGCCGCGAACGTAGCTCCCGCCAGCGTCGGAGGAATCGTGTGATACGCGTACCTTGAAACAATTATTTTCTATACAAAATACATTCTTTAAAATATATAAAATGTACTATGTATGTTTATCATGTAATTAAATTTATAATGTAAGTTTTGAGGCCGGTCGTGGCGCAAGGGCACAAAGTGTGCCTGTAAGCGCGACTGGTTGCGGATTCGAACCACACTCGAGAAAATTAAACATTTACTTTTATATTACCCTCGTGGTAATAAAACAATATTATTGTGTTTATACGTGCCCAATTCTCCTTTGACAGACTAATAAAGCTAAATAGTCTATAGATCGCCTGGAAAAGGCTGTAAAGCTGTAAAGATGTACAGAATGGGCGTACAATTATGTGTGCGATATGCATTGATCACTATTGTCATTTGATACTGATTGTAATTTGTTATTGTACCAAAATTAATAAATCAAAGTGAAAAAGTTCATCTGAATTGATAGATAAGAAAATGAAATTTAGAATTAGAACAGAGTAATAAATAGTTGATTATTAGATTTGTTTTTTTTTCTAATGTGGTCCCCATTACCTACATCTCTCCTAAAATTTGTATAATATTTATTGATATTCACTAGTTTTCGCCAAATATAGTGGCCATTCTAATAAACATAATTATTTTATAAATTCAAAAAATTACCGTCTCAATATAGGTCGCAGTCCTACTGCGTGGGAGTACATTAGCACGTCGTAAGTGGATAAAATCAAACCCGCTATAGCCCCATAGCGACTTGTAACAATGATCTAAAGCAAAATGCATTTTATTCATTAAAATTACCAAAATGTCCTTATTTTTGTCAATAAATGTTGATTTTTTTGTACACGGAGGACTCGCATTCTAAGAAACCTTGTATAAAACATAATAATAATACTTACAATCTTTGAATGTCATAGTAAAATAGACCGATTGTCAGAAAAACAGACATACGCTTAGTTTGTGCATAATCACAACTAAACAGGGAATCAAACCCAAAACCATTACGTATACAGACGCTGTCACAACTCCCTATTGCCACTGTCACAATGGTGTTAACGTGATGGTCGACGATTTTTTTATGAGAGGCAAATATAATATTATAAATAAATATATTTAACAAAAATAGAGCTTCCTGCTTAAAAAAAAAATCTGTTAAAGCCAAACCTTTTTAGAAACATCACACCCGTCGGGTGTATCGTAATATCTATAATAATTACGGGTCCCCCTTTCTTTACATTCACAGGGCATTATTCGCTAAGATTCGGTAAGAAGCTACGTCTGACTTATAACTTAATTAGGTATAAATGTCAAACTTGTGTTTTTAATTGTAGTAATTGATTTTTGCTAATATTGACAATGAAGGTACGTTAATATAATACTTATATATTATAAATTTAAAATTAAAAATAAAATATAAATTTAAAATTAACTTTCTATATTGTGCCTCGTCTCTATAAAAGTCAAATTAATTAATCATTTTAACAACATTTATTTTAAAACTAGCGCTCGCGGCTTCGCCCGCTTTAATTACTGAATTATTTATATTATAATGTACCTATGTTTGCAAAGCACTTAAGATTACTAATATGAAAATGATTTAACCTTAATGCAAACCGCATTTTCGTATTATTATCATTTCTTATTGTATCGATGTTTCAATTATTTAAAAAAACTCACTTATACAAAAACAGAAAACCTAAACGAAAGGAATTATAAGCAACAGACTACTTACTATTCTCTTACCCAAAAATACTTAAACGAAAGATGTAACCAACTTAGGAATCAGAAGTGTTTAATATGAAAAAGAGATAATTCAGGATGGACTACAAGCAGTTTATTACAAAGTTAACGTATACAAACAATATTTTTCGGGGGGTCCATGTTGCTCGCGTCCGTAGGATCTACCACCTTATCCTAGGCTCACCCTACACGTGCCCCATGGGTGGTGCTAAATGAGCAACAACAACGCCGAGTCTCTGGCGGCGGTTAAATAACCAGACCAATCCAAACCTAGCCCGTCTGCACTGTGAAGGTAGCAAATGACCTTCACAACCCGGAGCGGCGGCCTTGGCTTTATTGATAACGTCCCTGTGGGCGTGGTTAAACCTTGCAAAATCCACTCGAAAATGACTGATTGGAAATATTTCAGAAAAGTTATTGGAAACACAATGCCCAAGCGCATTCCTCTTAAATCCAATAACGACATTTTCACAGCTATTGAAACTTTCAACAAATGCGTACAGTCAGCCGCCTGGGAAGCGACTCCCTAACGTACCGCCAAATTAACTATTCCTACGTACCCACAAATAGCAGTTGGCTTGATTAAAAAAAAAGGCAAGCTAGGAAGAAATGGCATCTTACTCAACACCAAGATTACAAAAAAAATTTTACAAACTAGTCAAAGAAGTCAAAGCTTTTCTTGGAAATATTGCAAATATAGATGTAGAAAGATGATTTAATAGCATGGATGCAACTACTGCAACTGATTACATACACATTGTGGAAAGCAACTAAATCCCTTAAAAGACCAATGGTATTCCAATCACCAATACGCCGCGACGATGGTTCTAGGGCGAAGAGCGATGCTGACAAATCCCTTCTTTTTGCAGAGCATTTACATCGAGTATTCACCTTAAACTCAGCCTCTGGCTCTACCAAAATTAATGTGGTAATGGAAGCAGGTTTTTACCTAGGAGGCGCTTAAAAAAATATTTTGGCCCGGGCGCGAGTTAGGCTCGATACGCCACTGCATCAGCTCTAGACTAACTGTCATATATCTTTCCGCGAGGTTCACTATGGATCCGGAGCAAGGTCTAAACTTGAAAGTAAGTATTTCCCCCTAAACTATACAGTTAATCTTCAATGGGTAAGGGGATATTTATAATTTATAGTTTTTCTATTTAAAGCCTTATAGTCGACACATAACCGCTTTTCCACACTAGGGAAAGAAAAAGTCTTATTTTGAAAACGTTTAAAAATTTGGACATATCGGTATTTGAACCCGCGCTTATTGGAAACAGTCCAAGACTTCTATCAACCCATAACTTTATGGGTATGTGGTACAATAATCTTTGGGAAACAAAAATTTGTAAAAATCGGGTATAGAGATTTTACAAACAACATAAAGAAGTTGTTAACAAGTGTTCAAAGCGATTGAACGGTTTCCGAGGGGTGCAAGTTCAAACCCCGGTACGTCAAAATTTTTATACGTTTCTAAATACATAAAAAACTTTTAATCGCAATAGTTACAGGTGGATCACTCGAAGAAATAAATTATTTTTATTTCCAAGTCTTAGAGATCTAGATAACATTCTTGCCAAGTAAACTATTTGCTCCTGTCATTACTTTATTAAATTTATACTATATTTTGGATTTTTAGAATATAGATATTAGGTATTATAGGTACTGATCTCCTCCGCTGTCGTTCAGAACCTTCGGCTCTGGGCCTTTGGGCAAATAAATTAAAATTACTATACAACAGGAGTATTTTATATTACATCTTAACTATGTCGTCTTCTTAAATAGTTTCACAAAATAACTACATATTTTACCTCAAAATGAAATATATGTATAAATGGTTTTTTTTTTACATTCTGCATGTGCCTATGAAAATATAAAACATTATTTCATACAGGAATGTAAGGCTGGATGAAACATTTACACAGAAGACTTCACTTATTTAAATGAATATTCTTACTGGGAACCTAAAATAGTTTGTACTAAAAATATTAAATTCAATATTTTTCTAACTGCATAGGCTGAATAATTTTAAGCCTTAGCAGTTAATTATTAAGCAAAATATACAACCTTCTTATTTTATATATTTCATTTATTTATAAATATAATTAATTTTAAGATTTTCTTCTAAAATATATTATGTGTAAATTACGTTTTGAAATTGAATAATTATAATCAGCTTGTATAAATTGACTTATTTAGAAAACCGACCTCCTGATCAGTTCTCAGGAGGCGTGGATTCGAGTCCCGCTACATTAAAATTTTTATGTTTTCTGAATAAGTATTTCTATTTCTTTTAGTGTGGAATAACAATTTAAAAAATAATGTATAACTTTACTTATTAACAGTAAAACATATCATACACATAATATATTTTAGTATTTAGTTATTGTTAAGCTCTTTCCACTACAAATGACATATAAAATTAAAATATACATATCTTTTTCAGTAGCGAGTAAGTACACAAGAATTTACAAGAACAAAATTGTAACAAGTAAATATTTATTTTCTTTTGTTAAAATTTTATCCTTCTTAGATTCACAGGAATTCTGACAGTGCAAGTTGGTAACTCAACGCCGCGCTTTGCCTTGTTACCAGATGGAGGAAATGAAAATAAATAAATCAGCTTCACGTTGTATCCCACACACATCAAGGAAGGCAGAGGAAACCTAGTGTTAAGTTCCTCACTCTGTTCCTCACTTATCGCCTAGTTCTGAAGACATTGCGTGTTGAGTGGCGGAACTCAACGCCGTGCTGTGGGAGGAACTAAAACTTTTTAGGTCAGATGCTGTACCGCTGTACTACAACAAAGTTTGTTAATATTAAGAGTATGTTCTATTCTATTAACGTACTTTGTAGAAAGAGTTTATATTTACATTCAATTATAAAAATGGTCATATGTATACTTATTATAACAGTAACTAAAGTTAGGTTATTCCACAAGAATATTCAACTTAACAATAAACTTAAATATTTAGCAAACCCAACCACTCACAATTTAAAAGGCAATTTTTTATTTCGAAATTCCTGTTAAAATTGGTTATTTAATTAAAAATTATATAATTGTAAGAAAATAAACATTTCCATATCAAATTGCCTTAGAATTGGATCTTTGGGTTATTATTTACACATTGAGGCTGTTTATTTTTAGTTTTTTGACTCTTCGTGTGGTACCTTCTCCGTCAGAACTATCCGTATCGTGAGAACTTCCTTCTGATTTGATACCTAAACCAAGTTCTGGTGCATCGATAAAATTGCCAGTTGCCCGGGCTTTTTCTAATGCCTTAACTGTAAAACAAGGAAATAATTTTTTAAGTACAAAACACAAAACTTATTTCAAAATATTGTATACTCTCATATTTAATAGTGGCTACATCCTCTATCTTGTATATTAGGATAGAAATAGAGAATCTAGTATTTAGGCACTCTGTTTTCTGATTTTCTACATTCAAATATTTGAATGTAGAAATTTTACTCTGACAGTGACCAGAGTGGTGGTCAATTCTAAAATATATCTATATATATATATATATATATATATATATATATATATATTATATTATAAGCTAGGATCGATCTAGATATAGAGAGCTATATAATAGATATTATAATAATAATGAGTCTAGATAGAGTATATTATATAGATATAGCTAGTTAGTAGATATATATATTATATATATTATATATATAATATATCATAGTATATTATATATATATATATATAGATATATATAGATATATTCAGAATTGACCATATATATATATATATATTTACACACATATCCTGCGCATAGTAGGGATACCCTTCCATGTGGAAAATCAAACTCACTCCCAATCACATGCTTCTGTCATTCTCCTGCATTGCGAAAGCCTCACAATTAAATTGAAGAGAAAGTACAAGACGGCCTCACTAAAATTTTTTTATTTCATTTTTCTGTGATTAAAATATTGAGATAGAAAAAATTTGTTTTGGGTATGATAAAGTGAAAAATCTTTACAAGGCCTATCATATTGAATAGATAGTAGCTTAGTGTAATGCTTGGAACTTGTGACCCAACTGGAGGTTTAAGGGACCTCCCTTAAAGTGTATTAACATTCCTTCACTGTCAAATTTTAATTGTTTAAGAGCAAACAAGTTTTTAAAAAATAAAATTCATAGCAGAAAAAGTTTGTTTTAGTGCAGTAATAATGTATCAACTATAATATAAACTAGATGATTTTGGAGTAGGAGAAGTCCCATCACATAGTACAGATAAAAAATTTTAAAAGTCATATTTAAATCTTTACTTGAGAGAATATTACTTTTGAAGAATTTTATCCGGTAAAGAAAAGAGTCCACAAATATATGTTCTACTAGATCTAGAAAATTAGACAGATGGTGTAAAAGAAAGTGAAAAGACAGAATGAATTTTATTAAACAATAGCATTAAAAATCGTTTACTTACTTTGAGTCTCAAGAATATTGTTTTGCTTTTTTAAGTCATCTATATCTTGCTGGTGAACATTGTTTTTCCTTCTCATAAACTGTATGTATTCTGCAGCTTTTTTTAGAATTTGTGCTCGACTGGCCTGAAATAAAATAAGGAAAATTTGATACTACTGAAGATATATTTTAATCTAGCGCCCTGCTCGCAGCATTGCTCGCTTGAATTACATGATTATTCATTTCAGAAATATATATAGATATTACAAATAGCCTTAATTATTAATTAATTGATTTGGATAAGCATTCACGATATTCTTTGTAAAATAACTTATATTAGCTCCTGTACAGTTTTTAAATTAGTAACAAATATTATTAGTTAAATATATAATTGGTATACAGAATATACATAGAATGCACGTTTTTAGGCATTTTTATATAATCTATAAAATAATCAACATTTTCGGTCAAGTTCGAAGTCATACTCAAGGCCCGAGAGTTTCGTACCAGTTTCATGAATGGAGATACACCAAAAGAATAACTAATTATGTTGTCATTTTGTATCAAATTAAGTACAGATTAAAATACAATAAGTAGTCAAGTTTTGAAAATTAATTTTGGAATTTTCCTTTATACGTGCCGTAAGTTTTACCTTCTTAACAAATTTCGTAATTGTATATCAACAGGAACAACTCTGTAGTTATAATAGAAAATGCGACAAAAAACGAAGCATAAAAACTCATATTTCATCGTCACTTGGTTGCGATGATTTAGAAGATAGACTTTTTGTGCTCTAAAGGAATATAGACTTGAACATTGAGGTACCTAACCTTTAACCGATCTTGTACAAAATAGTCTTGACAGACGGACAGACGGACATACAACAAAGTTATCTTATAAGGATTTTGAGATATGTACCCTACAATGCCCTTGGCACATACATATATGAAACATACAGGTGCAACAATGCAATGTCTAGTCTAGTGCAATAGTGATATTTTTATAAACAGTGTCAGAGCATTTTTTTCTTGAGACACAATATTTAAGCTCCCAAAAAATTATTTTTTTTATACGTTTCTTAAAATAACATCAATAACGTAAACAAACGAACGGACTGAAGACCCTATTCAAAATATTTCTTTGAATATTAAGTCATTCTTTATCACTGTGTTAAATAATTACGAATTAAGCTGGACTGTTACGAAGGTAATCTTCACCAACAATTCAGTTTAGTTTACTTTGTAGTTAGTACTATGAAGAATTGTACTTTAAAAATACATAAATTTATCAACAGTCAAATAAAAAAGACGTTTCTAAAGTCATTCTTTTGCCCAGAATCTTGCCAGCACAGGGCCATCTATTGGACTTACAATTGACCTGTAACCATTCGAACATTGTTAGAAAAATATTACTATGTTTATGTTAAATTCATTATAAGTATAGAATACACTTACACGACGTAATTAAATTTCTGCGTTATGAACCACATATGGATAATGATATTTAGAAATTAGTATCTGATTGTAGACATTGTCTCGAAAACCGAAACATGCCGTCAAGGTCTACACACGAATGGATAATGCCGACAAGGCCATGGTCTAGAATACACGTGGACTTTGCTGGACTATTTTTAAACAAAACTTTCCTTATTATAGTCGATGCTTTTTCCAGATGGCGAGAAGTGATACCAGTAACTAATATACCATCGGCAACAGTAGTTTTTGCCGTGTGATCCCGGCTTAGAATAGGATCATCCTGGTACTGGTGGTGTCGTAAAAGGCGACTAAAGTACGTGTGGTAGAGTCACGTCGCCAGCAATGGCAACACGCATGGGCAGACTCGACCGGATCATTACCACCCCCGGCATTTAAAACCGGCGTGAAGTAGTGGCTTTATGCCACTGCGTTTCGCATCAGGTAATGCCGGGCCGCTCGCTCGTTTGCCGTGTCTTTTCCATAAAAAAAAAAAAATCCGTAATTTACGAACGGTATTTGCTACGCATGGTATATGTGAAACGCTGATATCTGACAATGGGATATCGTTTGTATCACATCAACATTTTTAAGCTCGAATAAAATAAAATATAACTACAGCACTGTGAAGAAATGCTAGGAATCCCTAGCTCAGCTGAAAGTAACAATGTCAGGGGAGAAAGATTAAGAATAAGTTTAATTTGCATTCAAAAGTACCATATTCTCCCAGTTGTTCTAAATTTAATAATAATTACATTTGCTAAAAGTGTATTGTGATTTGTATTCTAAAATAGATCTTTATTAAAATTCTTTAAGTGATTCATGTATAATTAAAGAGATAAATAATAACTTAGGGGGAAGATATGTTATATATATGATTTGATCATTTACCTTTCTGTATAAAAAGATAAATTAAGTGAGTAATTTGATAATAAATTGATTGTCACACTGTGTCTTGCTACCGAGCTCAATAAATGAATATACGTTAAATGTTGTATTATTTGAACATTATAATAATAACTTCTTGAAAATTTAAATACTTATATCTTTTGATAGAGTGAAGCAATTACAATGAAATAAACACTAGAAGTTAATTTGATTTATTTGTAATTTTTATGTATAAAAGTTGTTTAAATTTATTGTGTACTTTTTAAGTGATACATGTTACCATAAACAGATAAACAGACAAACAGACAAGCAGACAAACAGAAAAAAAATTCCACAAATGTTAGAAATGGATTCTGTTACTTATCCTTTAACACCCTGGCTATTTTTTTTTAATATTTTCAATGTACAGAAACAACTTTTTTACAGATTTATTATAAGTATAGATTATACAAAATGCAATTTTCCAAGATTTTTGTTCCAAGTTCTCTGGTGAACAAAGCCCAGTGTACAGTTCTGGCACTCAAAGCAAAATTTCTTGATTACTGGACAGAAAGTGGGAGAAGATGAAGTAGAAGTATGAAGCTCATAAAAATGAAATAAAGATACTTACCACTTTTTCCCCTTGTAATGCTGGTACTGAATCTCGTAATGAAGTGAAACTGTCTTTTATGTGATCTCTTCGTTTTCTTTCCAATGCATTGTGGTGTGCCCTTTTTTCAGCCTTAAATATAAAATGTTGTTTTATTTATTGCAAATGTTATAAAATATAGGTATATTTTTATATGCTATAAAAAAACGAATATAGTGAATGATTTAATTATAATTTCAGATAGTTAAATACAATTGGAAACAAAATCTAATAAATAAACAAAATCTTAATTTTTATTGGGACCATATAAAATTAAGATTGAAATATTGAGATGAAACACCTTAGCATTCTATGAATTCGGTAAGTGTTAATAAAAAAAATCAATGCAGCATACAAAAACAATAATTACAAGTTTAGTAACATTACGTTCACCTTGAATAAGTAAAAGATCCTACATTGAAATAATAAAGTATTTGGTGTTGTACCTGCGAATAATATCCACTTCCACCCATACTACTTCGAGCGTGAGGCCTAGAATCAGAGTCATTTTCTGCCTGCAAATGATTAAGATATAAAACATAAAAAGATAAACAGTATGAATAATAAACTGGAAAATGTAGGAAAACACCTTACATCGCTTTCAATATCAATGTCACGATCATCGTCGCTCATCATCTTTAATCTTTGTCTTCTCGCACCAGTCAAAAAATTACTAAATAAAACATTAATGATATAAATTTGCGCCCAAATACTATTTATTTTTGATCGTGTTAGTTCCAAAATTTGCACAATAGAACGCGTGACAGAAAATGACAAATGACATTTATATGACTTTCCAATGACAATTGCCATTTTCTACTTTAACTATGACACAGATACAAGCCCTTTACTATTCCTAGAAGGAAAATAATGTTATAGGTTTAACTAAAATATTATAAAATATTATGTAAATTAACGCAGTGATATACACGTGCTAAAAATCATTAGATCAGAATGGTTGGCAGCAGAAACAAACAAAGCACAAATCTTCATTATCTGTGAAAAAAAAAAGCTTTGGCGCCAAAGCATTTTGAATTTTTCAATTAATTCAGTTATCGTTTGCTTCCATTTTTTATATAAAATTAGCTAATAATATAAGTCGGAGAACTGTTGATTTTGAGAAAAATTGATAATATGACTAACATGAATAGTAGTCATCAATCTCTAAATAATTTGCCCATGGTAGATGTGAACGATCCTGAATTCTATAGCACTGTCCAACAAGAAATCGATTACGACATGGCACGATTGAAAAAGAACATTATAATTATAACTAAATTAAGAAGTGAGTATATACTCACTATATAATGTAAGTTCTTATTTTACGCGAAAAATATATTAAATTATTTTTCTCTTTTTTTATTTCTTAGTGGCTGCTGCTGAGATGGAAGTAGAGACTGCTGCCCTTTATCACGCAGAGCTGTGGTATAACATTGAAGAGATGAAGTTAAATTTGGAAAAAAGTTCTATTGATTAATTGTTGACAATATACCTATAATATATGAAGTACATCAGTCATCAGTTTGTTTACTGTAGAATATTGTAACGATAATATGAATAACACTCTCAATGAATAATAAATCCTAATAGTATAAAAATAAAGTTGACATTCATTTAAGCTCTCTAAAACCACAGTTTCCTTTTACAACTTTACATACATATGTAGATAATATGAATGTCTTCCTCATTCGGGATATTATTGTAAAACCCGATGCCATAGTTCTAATACTATTATTAAGATCAACACGACTACCAATCATTTAAGTATGTTAGGATTACTAGTTTTAATATTCGCGTTATCTTTTAACAATATAGAAGGAAAATTAAAGATAAATTCGCCTCCTCATTGTACTCATGTATCCAAAGGTAAATATTTTTTATACATATTTTAAAATGTAATAGCTTTATTTCTTTTATATAGCAGCATTTGCAGGATCATTAAAAAGTAAAAACTATTCTAGTTCTCTATGTTTTTCTTTGTTAAAGATTTTTTTTATACTGCAGATCTCGTGAATTGCTTATTATTTTTTAACTAGATTAATAATTTAAAGGGGTTGTTTTACTTGATTGATAAAACAAGTTAAAAAAGGGATTGATCTTAACTTTAATAGAAAATAAATTCCTCATGCCAAAACACTCCGTTTCCCAACTGCCTCCAAATTCAGGAGGCATTGCGTGCTGAGTGGCGGAACTCAACGCCGCGCCTTGCCTCTACACCAGAAGAAGAATTGGAAATATATATATAAAAAAATATTTCATTTTTGCGAGTTGCGATCGAACTCACAGCCAATCGGGGCAAAAAGTGTGACTGCAAAGTCACACCTCGTATCCCTGCGCCTTGACTGACTTGATTTGACTGGCCTCTAGTAAGATATATTTATGTTATAATCATTTTAGATACAGATTATGTTTCTCGATTCAAATTTGATTATCCACCGATGCATATGCCAGCTGGGCAACATGAAGCTTATCAAAAAGTATGTGAAGGTTATTTTTTTTTATTATAAAATCTTTTATCTACTAATAATTTTTATTTATTTACACCAATTATTTTGATAAATATTTTATAGTTTTATGGTATAACTGTTTTTAATATATAGTTATATAGCATTATAGTGGTCCCAAGAGTTTGATTGTTCGCGCGAGGGCTGTGAGCAGGATCGCAGCTAGATTAATGCTGCTCAATATTTCAATTATTCTCATTTCCCTCGTCTGGTGAATTAAAGCGCTTCTAAAAAGGCTTGTTTGGTTATTAACTCCCAATCAACAGGAGTCTGAAAAGATGGAAAATTAATTTAAAAAACAATTAGGTTTTACCACTAAGTTTTGTTTCTCTGTTTTACTTATTTTTAAATTTTATTTTAAATGAATAGGGCAGGTTATTCAAATATTGGCTACTACCACCTGTTACTCAATGTTTCCTTCACCAATAAAATAAATATATATAATATGAGCTATTTCTATGTTATTTATTAAACGTAACTAAGCTATCATTCATTTAATATTTATAATTTTTCCTTAAAATTAAAAAAACAAATTAATTATTTTAGATGTTTTGCTTGAACCCGGCGGCGGTCAACAAAGCCGTGACAGTCGTTTGTGACTGGGTGGCACCACCCCAAGTGCAGTTCACCCTAGGGGATGATTATATGCACGTGGTGAGACAGGACCCCAGCGGTCGGTTCCTCGGCGCCGCCACCATCACCACTTACCAACTGTGTAGCCACAATATGACTAATGAGAACGATTTGTTCTACAGTCCTGATGTGGTTGTTACAGAATTCGATTTTAATCGACTCTAATTCGATTTTGTTTAACTAAATATTTTTAAATCTTATCTTATATATAATATATAAAATCTTTATATGATTTCATTAATAAATAGACACCAAAAATGGTTTTTTTTTTTTAAATTGATTTTTCATTGTATGTTAAATTTAACAAATAAAACAGGTTCAACCCGAATTCGAGATATTGCGATTTGAGTGATGTAATTTAAGTTACGATATGTTTTACAGAGAGAGAAATTATGATAAAATTTTTTCACCATCATTCGAAGCCCCAACCTTCGTATTTACCTGTATCACTGTGCCTTTATCTTTGAATTTAACCGTAGATACCAAATCCTGTGGGCAATTTAAACTGATTATCATTTTTCTGTAATCATTCCGTAAATTCGTGTTTGTTATAATTTACACCCGCACTGTTTTGATGTTTTTGTAAACAGGAAATTTCTATAAGGATATTATATATAACTAATATACCAACTTATAATCCAATACCTAGTATTAGATAGGAAGTCGTTGTGGCGCAGGGGCGCAAGGATGCGACCGTAAGGCGATGGCTCGTGGCTTCAATTCCCACTCGAAGGATTAAATTATTATTTACTAGCGGCGCCCGCGGGTTCGCCCGTTTGAGCTACATGATTATTCATTTAATACTTCTAATATGAGTTTATATTACTTTAATATGTAATCTTATATCATTTTTTACTAAATTATTATAATTTCTATAAAGATTTTTGATTGTTTTGAATGAAAAAATACAACCAATGTTGATATATTAGATTTATAATACAATACTTTGAGCATTGCTAGATAAAGTGTATTATTTATTGTGTTATATGTTTTTACCTATTTAATGTACGTCTCATCATTATTTTAAAACTTTGTTAAATGTCAGTGAATAAATTAATTTACTATTTCAGAGCCTTAAATGAAAAATAATATTTATAGCCTTAAATGTAAAATAATTGATTTGGGTAAGGATTGTAAAATAACTTTAACGATTGTGTTCTTTGTAAAATAACTGTAACGATTGCATAATAATAAGTCCTGTGCGGTTTTTAAATTCAGCTTCACGCTGTATCCCGCACACAGCAGGGTAGGCAGAGGGAACCTAGTGTTTTTTTAGGCACTCCGTTCCCACTTTCTGCCGAATTCTGGAGGCATTGCGTGTTGAGTGGCAGAACTCAACTCCGAGCTTTGACTTGGCTCCAGAGCGAAGAAATGGAAATATAAATTTAAGTAAATATTTCATCTCCTCGAGTCGGGATCGAACCCACACAGGTTTTACATAATAATATTCGGGCTAATTGAGACAGTTCCTTTTTTTGAAGTCGCTTGCAAATGAGAACATTCTCTTTTTTGAATTTGGTTTTAAAAAATGCAACGACTAAGAAATGTCATTTCTAGCGAAAAGTTTTAACAATGTTTTTCCTTGTAAATATTAAAGTAAAAGTAGGTATTACAACTACGTAGGCCATCTGTGGTCTTCATCATCAGTTCCACGTAATCAAATTGTGCTTTACGAAAGCAAACACACGAGTCTTAAAAAAGAAAAATATCCAAATCCTTGTATGTGTGCCTATATAATTTGAAGAGTTCCCTCGATTTCTCAAGGGGCCCATCATCAGATTTTGACATGGTTACCATGTAACCACCTGTGAGATACACTCTTAAAACAAAAAAGACATTATCCAAATCGGTTCAGAAGTTTTCGAACAATAGCTGAACATACATAAAAAAAGAGTCCAACGAATTGAGAACCTCCCTCTTTTTTTAAAACTCGGTTAAAAATACATATTTATTATAAGTACAGATTGCTATATATTCGTAGGCAAACTAATATCTTGAGTTCATTCAAATGACGAGAACTTATTTTTATTTTTTACTGAAATCGGTTCAGTACTTTCGGAGATAAATGTGTTCATATATACAGACAAACAAGAAATCAAAAACATAATAATAAGCATTTTGTTAAGTCCCTCTATCCATTTCAATCAAAATTACTTAATGTACAGACAAAATATTTTTAATGTTTTATTATAGTGTAGAGTGTTTTTGTCAGCACCTCTTTAAATGAAACCACAGTTTTAAATATATATATATATTCCCAAAAACTAAAAAATATTTTTTTCTAACAAAATAAATAATAAAATTATCGTTATAAGTAAAATACCATTTGTCAAGAACGAAGCACGCACACATAAACCTATAAAGGTACATCGTCGCATACGCCTCAATCCGAAATCGAGTCGTAGGTATTGGCAGCTAAGTTCAAAGTTGTTTAACCTTTAGTAGTATTTTTGTAGTAGTATGTGTTTACGTTATTGGTATCTATGCGTAATCACGTCACATGAAATACAGATATGTATAATAATAATAAAATATTTTACCCTTAATGCTGTTCCCGTAAAAGGAGCGCTAACGCTTTCAGCCTGTATATAAGATTAATATTTTCATATCTTCGCTCTGGCTCCAAAGCAAAAGCCTAGTGTCGACGTCCACCACACAACACTCAATGCCTCGAAAAATTCGGCGCTAAGTGGGAAAAGGAGTGTCTTAACACTAGGTTCCCTCTGCTTACCTTGATGTGTGTGAGATACGTCCGGGATCTCCATATTATTTCAATACCTAGCACTTTTTATTTATTACGACCACGTATCTATATAATAAAAAAATGATACAGTTTCAACGCCTAATCGATTACCAATCCATGTAATCCATTACAAGAAATTAAAAATATAATACGATAAAGAATACAGTATATTAATTATAATTGCCATATCTGTTTGACGCTTAATTGGCAAGAATATATTTAAAGAGAATTTCATTGCAATAGAACACACTCAGTCGAATATCAAGATGAAACGTACAGGAATTGTCATTTTGTTCCTTTTTTACGTAACGAGTTTTTACGTATGCAATGGTGTAATACCAGAGCATGTGTATGAATATGGTAAGTTTTTTTTTATATTCAATACCTACTAGCAACCCGCTAAAACTACACAAATATGTATTTATTAAGAGCCAGGCCAGTCGTGGCGCAGCGGCACGAAGTGTGACTGTAAAACCGACTGGTTATGGGTTCGATCCCGACTCGAGGAGATGAAATATTTACTTAAATTTATATTTCCATTTCTTCGAACGGAGTGTCTTAACACTAGGTTCCCTCTGCCTTCCCTGCTGTGTGCGGGATACAGCGTGAAGCTAATTTGGTTTTGATTTGATTTTGATTAATCTAAATTACTTTCGTGTTCTAATAACATTATCATTTTAAAGACAATATCTTTCTACATTATAATTAAAGTTAAATTCAATTTAACAGTTATTTTGTCAAGTAAAATTTATCTATACTAATATATTAAAGTGGTTTGTTTGCTTACACGCTAAGATCTCTAGATCAACTCAAAAAGAATAATAGAAAGCAAAAATATTTTTTTTTAATTTCTTGTCTGTCTGTCTGTCTGTCGATATGTATGTCAACATTTTTCTCTGAAAGTACTGAACCGATTTACCTAAAAATTTCACCAATTGTTTGATTTTAACTCAACTAACCTACTAAAGTTTGGTTCATCAAAATCGGTTCATAAAAAAAATTATCGTCATTTGAATGAACTAATGCCTTGCAAAATAATGCCTTGGCATTATTTTGCTTGCGAATATTAATAGCAATCGCGCTGATAAGATTTTTGGCCAAAGAATGTCATTCGAAACGTCTTGGTTATATGACTGTTGATAAAAATATATATTTTTGAAGCACTATTATACAATATTTTATACAATAAAGTAAACAAAATTGAATTGTTAATGGAGATTACCTTTATAAATCATAACAGTTAAGTTTAAGTAGTAATTAATTCAATCCAGAGATAAAGAACGATTTGATCTTCAAGGAAATACATAGATTGTTTGGTTTGTTCGTTCGTTTGAAATAAATCTATATAAAAATGCCTAAAAACATCCTTTCTATGTGTACTTTGTAATAACTACATATTTAGATACCAATTGTACATTTAACTAATTTAAAAACTGTACAGAAGTTAATATACAATCATTACAGTTATTTTACAAAAAATATTATGAACCCTTCAAATCAATAATTTCACATTTAAGGCTGTTTATGAAGGAGCAAATTAAATTATTCACTGACATCAGCACATTTAACAGAATTTTAAAATTATGATGAGACGTAAGTTACAAAAAAAGGTAAAAAGAACATAATGTTAAAAAAAATAAAAATTAGCTTTATGTATATTTTATAAATACCAAATATCGACATTGGTCGTATTTTTTAATTCAAAACAATAAACAAATCTTATAGAAATTACGATAATGATTATTGTCATCAGTTCATTATATTTGTCAATCAATTCTATTTATAAGTTTTAATAAACAAATCAATAATCACGTATTTTAAGCGGGCGAAGCCGCGAGCGGGCCGCTAGTACCTTAAAAGAAAGGGTAAACTGCTTCGTTACGTAACGCGTCGTTACAGCGCCAATCAGGACAGATGGACTCTTTCTTCTTCCCCGTTTCTCTCACCTCTCTTTAAATGACTCAATGTTTTGCGTGTACCAAAGTATACCACTTTAAACATGTTTAAAAAAAATAAACAATAATATTTTTTTTCATTTCATTGCGAAATTGTTCAACAGGCGAGAATTATGGGGACGAAATATACAATTATGACGGAGTGATACCTTTTTACACAGCAGTTACTAGACATAAGATTTCTGTAAGTATAACTAAACGGTGTTAGTGAAGTACTATTATTTTAGGTATTTAATTTGCTTTTCTATTCTATTGTTATTTGTGCTGTGAGATTTTTTTTGTAATCCGGAGGCCATCATGGGGCGATAGACCCCAATGAATGTGATGATTATATTTAAAATATTATCATTCCTCGCTTTGACAAAACGGCGTTGGCGGAAGTGGTAAATATATATTTTTCCTTTACGATAAGAAGCGTAAAAGAAAACAATGATTGATTGTTTTTTTTTTTAAAAAGAACATCACATATTTTGTGATATTCTTTTTAAAAAAAAAACAAGAGAAGACTAGAGTAAGAATATAATAAATGGATATAACAATTTGATATAGAGATTTCTCTAGTATATTTTAGATGCCTACTAACAATAAAAACAATTCACAAAAAAGTCAAGCTTTTTTCCTTTAGGTAACTTTCATATGAGTAAGATAAAGATAGGGTAAGATCGGAATAGATGGGCATCTATTGGAATAAACGCCCCATTTTCTAAATATGTTCTAAATGCGCCCCCAATTATTTTGACATAATGTGTTTCGCTTGAATTATTCTCGCTCTTATTTGCTTGAATTTAAAATATATTAAATATTCATCGTTTTGTAAATTTTTAAGTACCAATGGTTTATACCATTTTATTTTTATCATGTTGATAGATTGGACCACAAGGAACACATTTAGGAGGCTATCATTGTTTTTTTTTATATATTTTTATTAAAATTTAAAATGGCATCCCAAGCCAAAGGAATAGTTGATTTACAAGACAAGATATTTACAAGACATTTGGACATTTGGTCATATATACTTAAAATATCCTTCAAAGCACTTTTACAGTGGGGCAATAATATATCCATATAAGGAAGAAAGGCATCTATCCCCAAAAAAGGAGTTCCACGAAAAGATAAATTCTATGGAAACTGTAATTGATAGGTCAAAAATATGTCTAGTTTTAAATTAATAAAAAATTAAACAAAACAATATTAGTAAATATGAGAATGTTGTAACGAATAATATTCTAAACAGAATGGTAAATGAAATGTAAGAGT
The DNA here is from genome assembly GCA_917862395.2 of Heliconius sara. Lineage (NCBI taxonomy): Eukaryota > Metazoa > Arthropoda > Insecta > Lepidoptera > Nymphalidae > Heliconius > Heliconius sara. The sequence goes on along the minus strand of OU860787.2, from coordinate 5,367,931 downwards.
TATGTATATACCTATACTATTTCACTAACTTACATAGCTGATATTTTGTGACAACCAAAATTATAATAGGCTAGTCGTGGGCGCAGAGGCACAAAATGTGACTGTAAAATCGACTGGTTGTGGGTTCGATCCCCACTTGAGGAAATGAAATATTCATTTTACATTTATAATATATTTTTATTTTTTCACTCTGGTGTGGAAGCAAAGCGCGCCGTTTATTTCAGCCACTCAACACGTAATGCCGCCAGAACTCGCTAGAAAGTTGCGAACGGAGTGTCTTAACACTAGGTTTCCTCTGCCTACCCTGCTGAGTGCGGGATACAGCGTGAAACTCATATGATATGTGATAATATTGTGCTGATGTTACAATTAAAATCACCTACTGGTTTTCCAGTAGGTGATACTACATCTCTACGTTGATCTTAACTATATTTAAATTATTAATATATATTTTTGTTTTTAGGTACCTAAAGATTACTTAGTTTCGTATGTAAAAGTAACTGTCAAGAGTTGGCAGACGCCGGACGTGATATTATATTCTCCAAAAACTAACTATGTTACCATCTCCTTTCCCATTGTTCAAAGACTTATTTCACATTATTCCATACTGGTAAAAGGTAATAGGCTATATTAATAAATTGATTCAACTTGAAAAGACTTTTATTTTTGTATTATTTTTAAAATAGTACTCTTACTTGTGTACGACGTGACTCTACCACACGTACTTACTCTTAGTAGTGTACGTGTGGTAGAGTCACGTCGCCAGCAATGGCAACACGCATGGGCAGACTCGACCGGATCATTACCACCCCCGGCATTTAAAACCGGCGTGAAGTAGTGGCTTTATGCCACTGCGTTTCGCATCAGGTAATGCCGGGCCCCGGCGCCCAACCCATCTTAAAGGCCGGCAACGCACCTGTAACTCCTCTGGTGTAGCACGGGGCCGTGGGCGGTGGTAATCACTTACCATCAGGTGACCCGCACGCTCGTTTGCCGTGTCTTTTCCATAAAAAAAAAAAAAACTTGATCTTTATTTTGTTATCTCCGTAATTCGTAAAATTACCTAACATAACATAAATATTGAAAAGCAGAATTGTTTTTAAAATAATTCAGTTCGCGCTAGTACTTTATTTCGTTACTTTTGGTTCTGGCAAACAAATAAGCAATTTAAGTATTATTTCAGTAAAGATTTTTTACAAATATATTTATTTGTAAATTGAGCGTATAGCGACATTTGAAACGCAGAGTTGACTGTTGTTGTCGAGATGTTGCTTACCACCGTCAGACTAGCGTAAGAATTTCTTACAGTAGAAAGACAAAGGTAAGTAATTCATATAAAACTTTGAATGTGTATTCTTGTATTCTATAAAACAACATTTAACTAAAAAAAAATTGATGGAAGCATAAAAATTGTAATAAATCGATTTACGAAATAACAGTTATTTTATTTATAACGTGTCCCCTTGTTCGTGTTAATACCGAATTCGGGAGATACTATATATCCTATATCCTATATATACTTATTTAGAAAACGTATAAAAATTTGAACGTAGCGGGACTCGAACCCGCGCCTCCTGGAAACCGACCAGGCACTCTGTCCACTAAGCCATACGCTCTCGCCAAGCTACGTCGAAATTTTTATACGCTTGTTACAACTTCGTCGAAATTTTTATACGCTTGTTACTTATTCGTAGGGTAGGGTAGAGGTCCACAAATAAATTAATATAAAAACTAAACTTAAGTTAAACCACATAATTCACACATTAAATTACTGACAAAATACCCACATTGATGACAGTTATAAGAGCCTTAAGATGCCGAATACGGGTACACTTACCTTAAATTCCTTTATCGGACAGTGAGTCTAAAAACGGTTCAGCTTTTCCAGTGATTAACCCAACAACCAAGCCTTTTTTTTTTTCGTGAGGAAATGTCTTTACGGATACCAGCCCGAGTGGGGATTCGAGCGGGTTATGTGGGGCTCGCGGACCAGCAGAAGACATCCGAATACCCACTAAAACCTCACAGTGCTCCTCCTCGACCGCCACTGGCCGCGAGACGCGGGGACAATAGTCGTCCGCGAAACGCGGCGGCGGGAGCCTGCAAGGCACGTCGCGGAGTCAAGAGTGTGTGGGCACCCTCGACGGCCTGCTCGAAGTAGAGCGCGGGAGCAACCTGCGCGCGGCTACTCGGGCCAGGTTAGTAGGCGGCCAGCTTCCCCAAGCTGACCGCCCTCTAGCTCGTTAGGGCGGAAGGCGGCGATCGTGTGCCGCCCTCCGGCGGCCCGGTCTCTTGCGGCGGATGGCGAGTTCGGCCGAAGCCTCCCTCGCTCGCTCCGCCGCCTCCTTCTCGATCACCACTGCCTCGCAGAAGGAGGAGACCGTCGTCGTCATCCCACGACGTCTCACTGCCGGCCATGGCCTTGTCCCCTATGACGTCGCGCAGAGCGCGACGTTGAGACGCCCAGGCTGAGCACGCCGCCTCCAGCGTGTGCTGGGCCGTCTCATCGAGGCAGTCGTCGCAGTGGTGGCAGCGAGCGTCGGGCTCCCTCCCAGCGATCCGACACAGGTATCCCCCGAAGCAGCCATGCCCCGTGAGCACCTGTGTCGTGCGGAAGGTTAGGACGCCGTGACGCCGCGCCAACCACTGGCGGAACACTAGACGAACAGCTTCGATCGTCAACCGGCCGGCAGATGGTGTCGCCAGCCGGGATTCCCACACTTCCATAGCGGCTTCCCTGCCCCGAAAGACAACATTACGGGCACAAAAATATATATATTTGACTTCTGTGACTATATATTATTTACCTCTCGTATTTTAAATAATGTTATACAAATATTTATTGTAGAATATAACAAAAACTTATTTCGATATGAACAATTTTCTTCGAAAAAAAACACTACAGACTTATATTGGTAATTCTTTTCTTACCTTTTGTTTATTTCTTTGTTGACCTACTCTCTTGAAATTAGTACTGAACTTTGACTGATCTTTATTATAGGTAAGTAATTATACTTATAACTGCAAACAAAAATATTTTTTATGTGAAGATTAGCCTTTTAGCATAAGATATAAAAATAAAAGACATAGAATTTACTATTAAGATTTATTTTCAATATTGACAACTAACAATAGTTAAGCCATCATATCTAAAAATTTCAAACAAATAAAAAATATATTCAAAAATTGAAAGTTTTATATAATGTTGTACTCGGAACTGATAGATTTCTTAGTGTTCTAAATGTGAATTAATCGTGGAATCGCATATTGATATCGTCATGTCTTTCTCTTTGCGTCTCGTGATGATCACCAGATACACGGGCACCGGCAGATGTTCCGGCTTCCTCGTGCTTGCCGGGTGAGTGCGGTCCAGATGGAGCAGGTTGTACTAAGCGCCCCATTAAACTAGCGCTCTTATCTTTCCGGGGGCGCGTCCATTCATGGGACAGCACGCGGTCCAACGTCAGTCGAAGAGTAATATCGGGTTCAAGAATATGTCTAACTATAGACTTGGCTGCTGCTGTAACGGTATCCCGTATTCTCGACCGAAATACCCAATTTCGTGACATTTGGTCTTTAAGTAGTTTTCGCAGATTGGAATCATCGAATGGCATCGAAGCGTTCAACATAATAAACAGTATAATCCCAAGCGACCAAACGTCAGCTAGTTTTGGATTATATGGTGTTCCGCTTACTACTTCTGGCGCAGCGTACGCAGCTGACCCACAATACGTTTGGCTTAGCACTCGTCGACTCTCACTGTCAGTACAAAATCTTGCAAATCCAAAATCCGCCAATTTAACATTGAATCTTCTTGACAGTAAAATATTTTCACACTTGAGGTCACGATGCGCTATGTTTTTAATATGCAGATATTGCAATCCACTTGCCATTTGTCTAAACCATAATTTTGCCTGATTTTCTGGGACTACGCCGTTTCTTTTAATGAAGTCTAATAAGTCTCCATTATCAGCATAACGCATAAATATAAACACTCTCGGTCCCCGCTGTAGTATGCTGTGAACTTGAATGATATGTGGATTTTCAATTTTAGTTAATATATCTAACTCGCGAGGAAAAAATTTTTCTAAAAAATCTCTAGGAGCCTTTTCCTTGTCAAATATCTTACAAGCAAGATGCATGCGCTTAGGACTGGATGCATCACAATACTCTGCTAAATGAACTGTTGCATATGATCCTTGTCCTATTTTTTTACCTATCAAATATCCTCGTTGTTCCAAGGCATTGACCTCGGAGCTTCGAGGGCTGAGGCGCTCAGCCATGGAGCTTTAACGACTTTATTCTAACCCGTTTAGGATACATTGGACATCTCACGATCCCCGTTATGTGTGATATTTATTGGCTTGCTCTTGTCAAATTCTTAAATATATATTTAGTATTTTCTACTCACCTCTCATGCAAGAGGAAAGAAATAAATATAAACGTTAAATGCACGCACAAAATTTCATATAAATATTAAGACATCACAAAGAATTTAGACATAAAAAACGCTTTTTCAAGTAATTAAAACTTCTAAAAAGACGTATAATCTACGTTAATCATTTTTTCCTTTGTTTCTAAAATCAAAACTTTGATTTTCAAACCAGCCTATAATTGTGTAATATATAAAAATATAAAAAAGTTTAATAAGAACATGTAATATAGTACATAAGTACAATGATAAAAAATAAAGTAAATATACATTCTTATCATGCATAATGGTAACGGGAAATAGAAATTAGATTTTATTTTATTAAAAATAGGTAATTAATAATTAAAGAGTAGGTATGTAACAATGTCAATAAATGAAACCGTGCATTATAGTCTATAGATATATATTCAAAATTTAAAACAGGCCTACCTCTTTTTGATACTTTAAATTAGACAATTTAGAAAAATTAAACTTAAAACTACTGAAGCAAAGTATTTATTACTTTTAAGAATTACAATAATAAATATTTAAAAAATGTTTTTTTATATAGAATTGATAGTCTAACCCTAACTCTAAGTAAGGGTAAGGGAAAGTTACACACAATTAGTGTTAAATAACACCGTTTCCATTAAGACACTTGCATTCCAGACTTTTAACCGGATTCTGAAGGCATTGCGTGTTAAGTTGCAAAACTTAACACCACGCTTTACCTTGTTAGTAGAGCGAAAAAATGAATATACAAAATATTTAATTTCCTTGCGTGAGAATCTTCCTTCCCGTTCTTTTGATCATAATATTTTTTTCTATTTTAAATTGGAGGTCGAAAAACGTTTTTTCTAGTAGCATCTATAAAAAATACGGTAATATGAATTTCGTTACCATATAAAAAAATTAAACCTTACTTAATATAATCTTTGACAAGTGATGATGACTTAAATGGAAATAGGCACTTGACAGTCGACGGATGTCAAAATATTGGATATTATATGTTAGCAACTTAGCTGTTAGACCCAATTAGTATTCAATACTCTATTTTGGACGTATTATTATTCATTAAATTTATATTAAACCAAAAGAAAACTTCGTCCTCTTACGAATTGCATTGATAAATAAATTGTAGTGAGACCAACAAATTATTTTGCTGCTTATTTTAAATTTTATTATTCAGAAAGAAGGCGTAGCTTGGTAGAATCAGCAGTATTTTTTTTACTTTTTTTATTTTTTATAATTTTTACTCAAGATGATGAACCAATATTTAAAGGAGTTAGAGCAGGTAAATTTGTAATAAAAAATTAAAACTTATTCAACTCTTGTAATATTTTTTTATTAAAATATTAAATTTTAGGATCCATTCGATCCTGATGAATTTGTGGAAAGGATGGTGCGACGTAGTATGCAAGAAAGCCGTCTACAGGATGATCAGTTTGATCCAGAAATGATACATGACATATTTACTCAAGCAATCCTAGATTTAAAGGTTTGGAATATATTTTAACATCTCAAATTGTGGTTGCAATATACTCTACATATTTCTCAAAATGCTTAAAGAATTACAGTATATTATTCTAAATGTAATCCTTAATAGGTTCTTCAAGAAAGGCAAGAAAGGAAATGTGCTAGATTAGAGCAAGCAGTTCAAGAAGAAGAAAAATTATATATGGCAAAGCTTGCAGAAATAATGGATCAGCATTCTGTAAGTGTTTTATATATTCATTATTTTATGTCATTAACATCAAAGTAAATGGTTTTGGTATATTATTAAGTCACATTTTATATTACCATTTCAGCACTGTGTCAATGTATTCAGTTCTTTAGATGAAAGAATGTCTCGGTGTGGCGGAAGAGCCTTAGATGTAGGAGAAAAGCTTGGTGCAGCTCGTGCTCCAAGAGCAAGAGCAGCTGCTGCAAGGGACCTATTATCACATCTAGCAAATTTTCTAAGTCCTGGACCCATTCTAACTGAATTATTTAATGATCCCAATAAGGTAAATGTCTATATGATTAATTATTAAAAATTAACCCAAAGGCTGCCTGGTAAGCACAATAGTTGTGGATTCAATTCTGGCTTAAATGAATGAGTTATTTTAGTTTCCTCACTCTGTTAATAAAGCAAGTGTGCTGTTGAGTGTAGCCACAACACACTGAAAATAATATCGAAAGTAGGTTACAGATTGTCTTAACACTAGGTGTTTCTCTACTTATCCAATAGGATAGGTAAAAAACACACACCTATTGGATAGGTAGAGAAACACCTAGTGTTACTTATAGTAATATGTGGGATACAGAGTGAAGGTACAATTACAAATTTATGTTTTATTTAATAATTTTGTTTGAAGAAAAGCATTTAGCTTATTTTAATTTTGCTTTTTTTCTATACTTAAGTTAAATGAAGCGGCAGATGTCATACAAAAATTATATACAATTTCCCAAGAGCTCCCACCAGATAAGTTTGATGTTGCCCGTAAGAAAATAGAGGCTAAATATGATGAAATTGAAAGAAATCTTATAGAAGCATTTGTAAAAGCCCAAAATCAGGGTAACATAATCAAAATGAAGGATATTGCCACCATAATGACTAATTTTAAAGGGTATTCACAATGTGTTGATGCTTATATAGAAACTAGCCAAATGGTAAGTAAATATCTTTAAATTGTTCTCTCTATCTTCTATATGTTATATTGTATCTTTCTGTAAATGCAGTGGTGAATGTGATTTCCAAACATGTGAATTAATTATTTTCACTTTCTTGCTAGTAAGAAGATAATGTATGTTGTTGAGTTTCCCCACTTAATGTGCAAAGACTCTTAAATCAGGCAAAAACTCTACTCCATTCTCCACTTTGTGCCGAATTCTGAAGGCATTATGCGTTGAGTGGCGGAACTCAACGCCGAGCTTTTGCCTCGATCTCTTAAAGCCTAAAAAAAATTAATATTTCACCACATTCTTAATATGTATATTTATAATTTTTTTATTCCAGAATACTCTATTAGGCAAGGATATATTTTCAGCAGTGTTTCCGCTTTGTAAAAAGAATTACACAATAATAAGTAGTGTGTTCCCTAACCCAGATCAAGTGATGAGTAAATTTGTATTGAACATATTTCATCTGAAGCTCCAGAAATATATACAAACGAAACTTGCCGATAAGAACGATTTGGAGAAGTATTTGCGTAATTTATATGATATGTTCACTAGGTAAGTAACATTTTCAGCTATCAAAAGGAATTATAAATTGTATGTATGACAGTTGAGATCTAATTAGCTTTTTTAGCTCTGTATCCTGTATATAGCAAGATGCAGAATCCATTCCCCTGCTTATCATCCAATTTAGAGGTCAGTCGTGGCGCAGGGGCACAAAGTGTGACTGTAACTGAAATGAACTGAAATATTTACTTAAATTAATATTTTCATTTCTTCGCTCTGGTGTCGAGGCAAAGCGCGGCGTTAGGTTCTGCCAATCAACATGCAATGCCTCCAGAATCCGACAGAAAGTGGGAAACGGTGTTGATCTTAACACTAGGTTCCCTCTGTCTACCCTGCTGTGTGCGGGATACAGCGTGAAGCTGAATTAATTTGATTTGATTTAATTTTGATTTATTTTATTATAGCACACAAAGAGTATGTGACGAGTTAGTATTAGCTAATTTAGTGTCAGCTGATGGGAACGGTTCTTCTGGAGATTTACGGAAGGAAGCCCTTATAAATGGGGCAATGGCGGGCGCCACAGATGGTTATCCAGCATTAGAAATAAGACGTCTTAAAACGGTTCTGTCGAATTCTTTAAATGTATATTATAATGAAAAACAACACGTCAAAAAGCAGATACAGGGTGGAGGGTAAGTTCCTATTTTAAATATAATTCTAAGAAAAAATTTATGCAAGCATAATATTGTAGCATATAAACTATTTTGAATTTAATTATTACTGTTTAAACATGTATTAATTAACTAGTTGCCTTTATGTTTGTATATAAAAAAAATGGTAAAACATTATTTTTATAATTGCTACCAAAACCAATGGCTTTATTCATTGTAATAGATAAAGAAAAATATTTCCAATATCAGAACCTAATACCTACCTTACTGATTAATTTAATGTTTATTTATTACTCTTCCTTTTGTATCAAAATGGTAATGGTTAATGAATGTAGCCTAACAAAATAAAAATAAAAAATCTATGGTAATTTTCCATAAATTACAGTTTTTTTTATAAAAAAATTGTTTTCAATATTAGTGCGTTCATATTCTTTAAAATATATATAAATAGATCTACTGCTATTAATTTTATTTCTATAATATATATTTTTTTGAATTCAACCTGAAACATATACAAAAAAAAACACAAAACAATCTAATTAATTTATGAATGATTAATTTCAGTTTTCAAGAGCTCAGGCGTGATTTGCAAGCGGTTATTGGCACTCGCGCTAATATAAATATAGCGCAAATTGAAAACTATGGCGGTGAAACTTTTTTAAGTGAACAACTAGTTCAGAAAATGTTAAACGACGCGAAGACATCCTTTATCAGATGTAAAACTGTAAGTATATATTACGAGTACTACGAGCACAAGTCAGTCAGGTTAAGTTAAAAAAGTAGACAAACGGTCGGTATACTAGGTATTAGCTGCGGCTTCGCCAGCGTGGTTAAATGGTAATCTTTTATCAGATTCACGCTGTATCCCGCGAAAAGCAGGGTAGGCAGAGGGAACCTAGTGTTAAGACATTCCGTTCCCCACTTTCCTCCGAGTTTTTGAGGCATTGTGTGTTGAGTGGCGGAACTCAACGCCGCGCTTTGCCTCTACACGAGAGAGAAAAAATTTAAATATAAATAAATATTTAATTTCCTCAAGTGGGGGAGATAAGTTCGAACCCACAACCTGTCGATTTTACAGTCACACTTTGTGCCCCTGCGCCACGACTGACCTCAAATTCGATTACATAGTAAAAATAATAGATAAAAGAGTATTGCCAAGGTAACTAAAAAAATCCAATTAATTCCGGGTTGCCGCTACGTATTCCTTAAATATATTTTCTAAAAAAAAGTATATTTAATAATTAATTTTGTCAGTTATGCACACCAAATGAGTTGTCGGGTACAACGCTAGCACTGTTGGACACTCTTATCCACCACTTGCTAGTGGAGCATGTGGACTATGCACTGGATCTTGGTCTGCAATCTATTCCTATTGCTGAGAACAAGTCACCGCCACAGGTATTTGTTAATATTATTTTATTTCTTATAGGCGTTGGCTTCTTCGTTTGCTTGGATGATAAAAATTAATCTCATTTCTTCTAACTCCTGTAGAAATTTCGACATTTCTTCAGAATGTAAATTTCAAATATCTAAATTAAAATAGTTTTGGTTACGCATTTGTCAGCCACTCATTATTTGAGGATTTTATATAATATATTAAATAAACGTATAAAAAAATATATTTTATTTTTCTTTTTTGTATTGATAAAATATTTTTTTCTTGAGTTCAATTTTATGATCTTGGAGATTTTGTCTTAAGCTAAATTAATCAATCAATCAGTCAATCAGATTCATAATAATAATAATAATATATAAAATAGAAGAATTTATTACTATTGTCCTTGTTTTATTTCAGATATATTTCTTCGATACTGTAAATCAAGCAAATAAAATTGTAAAAATGTTTGGAGAGCATTTTCAAGAGTCAGTGCTGCCATGCATGAGGTAAATTTTATAAAATAACTAGCTACGCGCTGCGGCTTCACTCGCTTAAACTGCACAATCGTTAATTTGCTATTCTGAAATGTATGTGTAATGTCTTTAATGATATTATCATTTTAAAAACAATATTTATACATTAAAAACTAAAGTCGACTTAATAAAACTGAAGTTATCTTACAACTATTAAAGATGAACAAAAAACTATATTGGCATAACAAGTTTTTTTCTTTCTATCAATTAGTCGTATTTTATATTTTCTAACAGCAAGCAAGGGGAGTGTGTACAAAGGAAGAACTCTATAATGGAGCAATTAGAGAACAAATTGGACGCTGGCTTAGAACGGGCTATATCCGCCATAGTGGGGTGGGTCAAACTGCACTTACAGACGGAACAGAAGAAAACCGATTTCAAGCCCGAAGGCGATATTGATACTTTGGCATCGTCTGTAAGTATTCAGTTTTTTTTTCAGAAAATCCTTTAAATAAATGTGTAAAGAAATTATTGGTAGGAATAATGTAAAATAAAATAAAATTAAAAAATGTTTTTTTTCTCGTACATTTTTGCTATACATTAGGGATTAGTTATTTTGAACCTAATTTAAAAACAGAAATATAAAAAACTTTTTAAAAATATTTTTAGGGTAGACGTATTGTCAATGATTGGTTCAAAATGATCGACAAAACGTCAATATAATATTTTTTTGTTTAGTTATAGTTTATACCCTGCTGTGTGTGAGATATAGCGTGAAGCTGATTTATATATTTATTTATAGTTTATATATATTGGCATAGCTGATGACATTGCCTCCCTACAGATTTTGTTTCTATATTTTTAATTTCCTTTTTTTATTCTTAGGCGTGTTTAGCTGTAGTGTCGTATTTGAATACGGTAATGGACAAAATCCACACGCAATTAGAGGGTGACAACTTAAACGCCGTGTCTTTAGAGCTGGCAGTGCGTTTACATCGCGTCATATACGAGCACTTGCAGAACTTCCAGTTCAATTCTGCTGGTGAGTTTGTTATTAAGTGCTGAATTGAAGCCTATGTGGTATTCTGGTATATAAGCTATATTATTGTATAGTTTCATCAAAATCCGTTCAGTCATTTTTGTTCGTGAAAGTAGAACAATCATCCATCATTATAAACCTTTACATTTATATTATTTTGATTTTGATTTTAAAGAGACCCGCTCGCGGCTTAGCCCTCTTACACTATATAATTATTTATTTACAAATCTTAATTATTTCCGTTTTCTAATGACATTATCGTTTTAAAGGATGAATGAAAATTGAAGTTTCAGCCAATTTTTTTTTTTTTTTTTTTATGGAAAAGACACGGCAAACGAGCGTGCGGGTCACCTGATGGTAAGTGATTACCGCCGCCCACGACCCCGTGCTACACCAGAGGAGCTACAGGTGCGTTGCCGGCCTTTAAGGTGGGTTGGGCGCCGGGGCCCGGCATTACCTGATGCGAAACGCAGTGGCATAAAGCCACTACTTCACGCCGGTTTTAAATGCCGGGGGTGGTAATGATCCGGTCGAGTCTGCCCATGCGTGTTGCCATTGCTGGCGACGTGACTCTACCACACGTACTTTAGTCGCCTCCTACGACACCACCAGTACCAGGATGATCCTATTCTAGGCCGGGATCACACGGCACAAAATAATTTAATAAAATAATTATTTTGTAACAATTTTGTTGTACTTTATATTGATATAACTGTTTTAGTTAAATAAAACAAACACTAAACTATACCCTTAACGCATTATGTACTTTTTTATATATAGTCAAACACAAAAATTTACACCAAATTTGTGAAGGCCCCCAATCGGCAATCAAACCCACTACAGTCAGGACGGCCGGCGTCAGGACGGCCTCAATAATAATATAAACATTACTATATTTTTTTGGCATTTTTTCTTTAAAGTGTTATTCCACACTAAGGAAAGAAAAATACTTCATAAGAAAACATATAAAAATTTGAACGTAATGGGATTTGAGATTTTTATACGTTTTCTTATATTTTGTCCCACCCAGGTGCAATGATAGCGATATGCGACGTGAAGGAGTACCGGTCGTCGGTGTGCGGGCGGAGCCGCGCCGCGCCCGCGCCCGCGCACGCGCTCTTCGACGCGCTGCACGCGCTCTGCAACCTGCTGCTGGTCAAGCCGGAGAACCTGCACCAGGTGTGCGAGGGGGAGACCTTGGTGAGTGTGGCTGATTGAGTAATTTAAATGTTACTAACAAAAAAAAACTTATATTATATTGGGAAAGGTTTACAGTAATACTATAGTGAAAACTACATTTAAATCGGTTAGGCCGTTTCTGTGATTACCGTGCCTGTGCACGGTAACACACACACAGACAAAATATATTAAATAGTGGCTATTTGCGAGGACAAAATGGGCGGCAAGGGCGCCCCTCGCGGGACTCGAACCTATGCTTGTGGATGTAAACAGAGCGTTGAATTCTTTTAATTATAATTTTTACTCAAAAAATATTATATATATATATTCGTCCAAATTACATGCTATAAAAGCCAAAGCTTTTCTTCATATTTCTTTTTTTGATGATCGAATAACTTTTGCTCGTAAGTTTCATTATCTTTCAAATAAAAAAACATTGAAATTCAATTATTAATATCTTGCAATTTTTTATTATTTTATTTTCCACAAAATGCCTTATTGTGACTTATTTATGAAAAATAGATATACGGTATCGCGGACTTTATTTTAGTACTAATGAAGCTGAATGTTTTTTGTAGTACAATGTACTTATATAAATTTAACTATTTCTGCAGCACACGCACTTCACGTTTACGCCTACTTTCACGTTATACGATGACGTTCCTAATTATTGTTATTTAATTGTTTAAGGCCAACTAAGAATTAAACCAAAGAATTAAAAGTAATGTTAACATATACATAGCCTATAGCACTTCTGAGATATGTAGCTATCATACAAAAAAAAGTAAATTAGTAGATCCAGAGATCTTAGCGTTTAAACAAACAAACTCTTTTTCTTTATTATATTAGTATACATGTTAATGTCTCCTACCCTCTGAGGGAGGATATCCCTCACTTTCCACGTTCTACTAAATGCTGATAGTCAGTTCACGTTGAGTTTCGCCACTCAATACATAATGTCTCGTAAAATTCGGCGAAAAGAGAGGAACAGAGACTTGTTGACTTTACTAGTCAACTCAGAAAATTTACATCAATTGTGAGAAGTGTACTTTTTAGCCGTGATCCCGGCCTAGAATAGGATCATCCTGGTACTGGTGGTGTCGTAAGAGGCGACTAAAGTACGTGTGGTAGAGTCACGTAGCCAGCAATGGCAATACGCATGGGCAGACTCGACCGGATCATTACCACCCCCGGCATTTAAAACCGGTGTGAAGTAGTGGCTTTATGCCACTGCGTTTCGCATCAGGTAATGCCGGGCCCCGGCGCCCAACCCATCTTAAAGGCCGGCAACGCACCTGTAGCTTCTCTGGGGTTGCACGGGGCCGTGGGCGGCGGTAATCACTTACCATCAGGTGCCCCGCACGCTCGTTTGCCGTGTCTTTTCCATAAAAAAAAAGAAAAGACTTTTTTGTGACATCAAAATTAGTAAAAGAGTTATGTAAGTAGTAAATCACAGGTTTATCTCCAAGTAGACTTGTAAGAATTCCTTAAGTTATTTAGACATAAACGACAAGAGATAAGCGAAAGTTAGCATAATTCTCTATCCTCTGTTTACGCCACTATGGATCTTTATCCATAACGTAGAGATAAACAGAGTTCAAGTGTCTACGGAGACTTCTGACTCTACATTGTCCATTCCCATATTAAATAAATTTCTTGTTAAGTGGCGTAACTTAACGCTGTGCTTTGTGTCCAAATATGAAATGTTTTAGATTTTAGTCAAGTGCTTAGCAGGGTAGACAGACGGCATCTAATGTTAAGACATTCCGTCCGTTATTTTCCGCTGAGTTCTGGAGACATGAAGTGTTGAGTGGCGGAACTCAACGCCGCGCTTTGTTTTGACCCCAGAGCGAATAAACGAAAATATCCTTTTAAATTAATATTTCATTTCGTACCCACAAGCACGGCTTACACGCAATTTACATATTTTAAATAAACGTAAAGTAAACTCAGTATCGTCATAGTATAGTTTTGATGTTCCTATTTAAAACAATAGCATATATTGCGCACTGACCGACCGCGGCCGTGATGGCGCAACGTGGTCTAAACTTTCAATATATTAATTAAACACGATGTAAACTGTTTGTCTGTCGTATTCGCTGTGACTCATTCGCAGGCGGCGTGCCCCTAATTAAATGTTATGGTATTTGAACCCGTGCCTTGGTATTTAAATAGCAAATCCGGAAGCTGAATGTCTTATCGTAATATTTTGAATCACTTTGTTGACCGTTTGTCAAGACTATTTATCTCGAGACGGCCCCAGTAGATATTAATATCAAATATTTAAGTCCTTTGAATGACACAAAATATCAAGCTTTTAATTTAAGTAAACGCAATCAAAAGATACAGGCATTTATGCATCGATTTCGCTGCATTTTTTATGAAATTCGTCGCGTAAATAAACCTATAAATAAACCGTCGCGTAAATATAAATAAACCTAGGGTGAACCTACAGTTATAAAATTTGACACGAAATAAGAACCTATAGTATTAATAAAGAAAAAATAAGATAAGTGAAAAATGTTAGGTATTTCATATAAAAAATCATTACAACTCATATTTTTAGTTTATTTCAAACAAAATGGGTGAAAAAATTAAATTTTAGCCAATTGGCTGAAATTGAATAAAAAAAAAATAGTAATTTGGTCGAATCAAATACTTTATTTTGACATAACTTTTTAATTTATGAACCAATTGGGAAATTTGCTTAAGATAGCGCACAGATTAATAAACAAAAAAACCAAAAAAGCAACGGCCAAAAAAGTTTAAAATAATTAATTTGGGTTCTACAACAGATTTTCTCATATATTTTCCACGTACAGACAGCGATTAGTTACTATTTATTGCGATATTTTTGTAAATTACATACATCTTATTTCACTATATAAAAACAAAAAAATAATAAAGTAAATACTAAATAGGTACAGTAGGAAATAAACGCCGGAACGCGGAACTAAACGCCGCAATTTTCCAGAGGGAATTAATGAAAATATTTAATAATTCATTTCCTCGAGTGGGTATGGAAACCACAACCTGTTGCGTTACAGTCACACACTTGTGCCCCTGCGCCACGACTGGTCTTAACAAACTTTTTAGTTAAATTATTATTATTATATTGGTGTTTACAATATCAAACTTTTCAAAATATCGAATATTAACGTGAAAAAAACCGTCAAGTTTCTAATTTCATAAAGCCTTATTTTAAAGGGGTTTTCGTTTGTGGTGTAATCCAATATCGCCAAAGCTTCATTTTAGCTCAATCGGTTAAAATATAAGCGTTAAGTATCTACTCGATAACCATTTATATTTAAATTTTACGCAGGTAGAGTTTTTTTTCAAGGTCACTGGCTGTATGGCATGCAGTTGGGTAGGCAAAGGTAACCTAGAGTTAAGTCATTGCGTTCCACATTTTCCACCAGACTCTGGAGACAATGCGCGTTGATCGTCAGAACTCAACGCCTTTGTCTCGACCCTAGAGCGAAGAAAATGGAAATATTAAATATTTAATTTTCTCGAGTGGGAATCGAACCAACAACCTGTCGCGTATAAGCCTGAGCCACTACTGACCTCAAGTTGTTGTACCTACGCTATACATATGTTTTATGAGAACCATACCATCATGCGAACGTCACACGAACGTGTCACCTGGTTTATATTGAAAGAAAATATCCTTAAATATGATATTTTTTACATCCTTTTCAATATTTTAAAATATCTCCGTTACATCCTTAGTGTTGCCTACTTCCTAAATGTTCCCAAGAAGAAAAATATTAATCTTGTTTTATAAATTGTTATATTTAAGTTAGTTGTTATTAAATACTAAGATGTTATATGTTATATCAGTATATTATTCAGGGTTTACAGAAAACCGCCGTCTTACAATTTGTACTGTAACATTTAATGTGATAGTTTATATGAAAATAAAATATTTATTAAGATTTTGAACAATAACTTATTTTTATTTTACTTCCTATGAATTGTACGAGGTCGTCGTGGCGCAGAGACAAAACTGTGTGAGTGTAACGCGACGGTTGTGGGTTCGATTCCCATTCGGGGGAGTGTATTACTAATTAATATTTTCATTTCTTCTCTCTAGTAATAAGGCAAAATGCAATGTCTCGACAATTTAGCGGAAAGTGAAGTACGGAGTGTCTTAACACAAGGTTTCCTTTGCCTACTCTGCTAAATGCGGGATAATGCGTAAAGTAAAAATAAAACAAAAAAAATAATCCTCAACTCAAAATCAAACGCACACAGCAGGGTAGACAGAGGGAACCTTGTGTTAAGACACTCCGTACTTCCCCACTTTCTAATTACATATATTATTTATGATCAAGATAAATCATAGCTAACAATGAATAAAGTTAATATGTATTTACATATAAGATTTATTCTTTTGTTTTTACAGGCGGAGCTGGATCACTCTATACTGCACAACTTCATACAACTGCGCTCCGACTACAAGACCAATAAGTTATCAAGCTTTCTAAAGGGACTGTCGTGATCTATTGCACCACATCACATAATATTTATGGATTTAATTTATATTATTCACATCGTAATATATTGTTATTTTATATGGAAATATAATTTTAATGTTATTTATTAAAGCATTTCTTTTTAAGTTGTATTTTAATTTACTATTCGTCCTCGTTAATATTTATTGTTCGGTCACGTTAGATGAGCTGTCACAATAAAATGTCTGTACGTGTAACAGCTTTAATATATTTTGTTGAGTGCGCAACATAGTTTAATTGCGACATAGTAAGTATATGTAGTCAAATTTCGCTTCGCCTAACATTTTGAAGTGCGATGCAAAGTAAACAAGCTATCTAGGACGTATATTATATTATAGTTTATATAAAAGTTGCCGAAGTGTCGTTATCAGTGTCGTGTATACACGGCTACACTATGCCCATTCATAAGTTCTCCCCACCACCGCTTGAATGGGCGCGCGTGTGTGTGTGCGACGCGGGCGCAGTCTCCGCGGTGTGCGGGATCAGTATCGTATAAACCGGCGGCAAAGCCACAGCCGCCCGCGCCGCGTCCACTATCGAGTTAAAATAACATGCCAAACCGTTCTGTGTGAAACATTGATTGTTTTAACAGTGCTGTGACGATTTCGCTAATCTGGATAATATAAAAATCGAGAGGTGAGACTGTATGTTTATTTTCATTCAAGCCCGACGCCTACGCTCGGCGCTGTCGCGATTTGTGAGCGACGAATTTACATATTATAAGTTCATTCATTGGCCGGGGACTGTTTGTATTATCATTATCGGTGTGTGCGATGCGAACGAGAGATTAGGTTCAAATTCGAGACAAAAGTTGTATGAGGCATCGTTGGAACCTGATGTTAGCTTAGATCGGTGTTTCGGCCGCGTTATCTAGGTGAGGCCGCGTCCGTTCCGTTTCAAGTGGTGTTTTTATCCCGGACTACCTGGGCCGGGCTGTCCGCGCTTATACGCCGTCGATCTCTGCTAATAGTAGCTCGTTTAGAGAAATACAAGACTGCAACTAAAATCTAGTTGCCAATTTGTTTATATATTCGTGTTTCGAATTCACTGAACTCTATCAGTAACAATATGTCGCAACCCTTATCGTTGACTTTGATGTTATAATAAAGAAAAGCAAGATATACATATATATATACATACATATATATATGTATATATATATATATGTATATCTTGCTTTTGATACATAATGATCGAAATATTACACGTATATTTATTATAAATCAAGTAAATATTTACAAAATCAATAAATAAACAAATAATAATAATAATAATTGATTTCTATAATATTTTAACATAACATTAAAACAAACGATGTAATATCATTTAATATCAGTCTTATAAACGTTCACACAATGATTAAATCTATATTCAACAAGATAACGCTGATATGCTTTATTCTAGACAAATACATATTTTGCTTCGTCTAATATTTTTGAAGTCCATCAATATTATTTTTCACGCTGTATCCTCGCATGTACCTGGATAGGCAGAGAGAGCCTAGTGTTAAGACACTCATTTTCCTCCGAATTCTGGAGGCATTGCATCTTAAGTGGCGGAGCACAACGCTGCGCTTTGCCTCGACGCCAGGTTAAAGAAATGAAAATATGAATTATTTTTATCCTCGAATAGGAACAAGTTGTTAAATTATGTATATCGTACATATTTCATGTTCTAACGATTTAAGTTGTATCGTATCGCACACTCACTAAAACAGCACTAGTGTGAACACATCACCAATTCTCAGAATGTTATGATACTGAATGATTTAAAAGATATTATAATGTAGAATTATAATGTATAAATTATAAACATAAATGTTATTTATATAAAATTTACCAAATCGTTTATATTTTTCAATTAAATTATATAATAGATTGTATCGCATTAGTAAATTTGTCTACAGGCATATTTATATATAAGAATTAATCCAATTTATAGAAACAAAGGCGAGGGACAAAGAAAATGAAGCATTTTTTTCAATTTTGTAAAAGACGGTCATACATTAAAAATAGAAATCAAAAATAATCAGTAATCTCTACACGTCTCTACGCATTTTTTTTATTGTCGAATAAAAAATAAAGCAACCACAGGTGAATTAAGTTTTATTATTATTATAGGTTATGGGAACGTAATCTCTATAGCATTAAAGTAGGTAAGAGATCTAATTAAGCATATTAAACATTTTTCTGCAAAGAATGTTGTTTGTGTCAAAAATATCACGTAGTATTAATTGCCATAGCACAGTTGTTAATCGTTATATTAAAATCAGCTTCACGCTGTATCCCGCACACAGCAGGGTAGGCAGAGAGAACCTAGTGTTAAGACACTCCGTTCCCCACTTTCTGCCGAATTCTGGAGGCATTGCGTGTTGAGTGGCAGAACTCAACGCCGCGCTTAGCCTCGACACCAGAGCGAAGAAATGGAAATATAAATTTAAGTAAATATTTCATCTCCTCGAGTGGGGATCGAATCCACAACCAGTCGGTTTTACAGTCACACTTCGTGCCGCTGCGCCACGACTGGCCTCAATCGTTATTTTAATGAAATATATATATTTTTTCTGTTTTTGTACCATAAACTATTACATTAATATTCATATTATTATTAAAAACTAATATTAAGTAATACCGTGCTCTCTGGAAATCGGGTTTTCAACGCGAGGTGGGCCCATTAAGGACTACGTTGAACTCGCCACAATAAACTGCATGCTTATGGTTCCACCAATAGAATAGTTGTTTGCAAAGGACCGAGTGAGCAAAAAGAAATGCACTCAATCGATTCTAGGTAGCGATGTGAAGTAATTATAAAATACAAAACTCTTGCAAAAGAAATGCACTCAATCGATTCTAGGTAGCGATGTGAAGTAATTATAAAATACAAAACTCTTTGTGTGTGTATGGAAGTGTGACTTTAAAACCGACTGGCAGAAAGTGGGGAACGGAGTGTCTTAACACTAGGTTCCCTCTGCCTAGCCTGCTGTGTGCGGGATACAGCGTGAAGCTGATTTTTTTTAAAACTCTTTATAGGTGGAAATACAAACCTATTTTATTTAAAATTCCGTTCAGTTCAAGCGTTACCCGTTCATTTCTCTTTCGCGGTGGCAACTGGATTGAATAAATTTATGTAACATCATCATTCTAGCCTTTGGTAGACTCAATGTTTATTGATAATATTTTAAAAATTCAATGAAATACAATCATGAATATTTGTTATAAGCAAAAGTCAATAAACGTTTTGGCGAAAACATAAGTACTCTTCTCTTCTCTCTTCTCTTTCTCTCCTCGTATTGTATTAGTGTACGAAGTCTAACATTGATTAGCAAAACTAACACATATACCACTTATGTATTTTAAAGTACATTACTAGAATCATATTTATATTTACTAATAATAGATATTTTCAGGCTTCGACTTCCGCCACTCAACATTTAATTACTTAAGAATTCTGCGATAACAGAAGTGATTCGTGATACGGAGTGTCCAAACACTAAATTCTCAATCTAAAAATATCTGGATTTTTATAGGAATTAAATATGTAGACAATTATCTAACACTAGATTTCCAGAGTCCCTCAGGCTAGAGTCATATAGCAAGGTCTATGTGTGGGATGCAGCATGAAGCTAAAAAAAATACCTGTTTTTACGGAAAAGACACGGCAAACGAGCGTTCCGGTCACCTGGTGGTAAGTGATTACCGCCACCCACGACCCCGCCCAACACCAGAGGAGCTACAGGTGCGTTGCCGGCCTTTAAGGTGTGTTGGGCGCCGGAGCCCGGCATTACCTGATGCGAAACGCAGTGGCATAAAGCCACTACTTCACGCCGGATTTAAATGCCGGGGGTGGTAATGATCCGGTCGAGTCTGCCCATGCGTGTTGTCATTGCTGGCGACGTGACTCTATGACACGTACTTAGTCGCCTCTTACGACACCACCAGTACCAGGGTGATCCTATTCTAGGCCGGGATCACATGGCGGAAAATACCTACCTACTTATATCTAAACCAAAAACCCAATGTGGTATTCTCAAATCAATGATCCGGTCGAGTCTGCCCATGCGTGTTGTCATTGCTGGTGACGTGACTCTATGACACGTACTTAGTCGCCTCTTACGACACCACCAGTACCAGGGCGATCCTATTCTAGGCCGGGATCACATGGCGGAAAATACCTACCTACTTATATCTAAACCAAAAACCCAATGTGGTATTCTCAAAAAGTGACAAACTGATGATAAGTACTTATCGTGATTTGACAACAGTATGAATATACTGTTACATACGTATTATATGATAAGTGACAACGCGTTGTTTTGATAAAATTTAATACATTTACAGTTCGTAACTCATGTGATATGGAATAAAGGTGTTATGTGCTTACATAATTATAAGTGCCTATATACATATCTAATCTCTTGTATATACTCATAATTGCTTATTATATACAGGTGTCATCTGATCAAAACTTACTAATTAAATATTTGATAAATGCCAGCAGTAGGCCGGTCGTGGCGCAACGGCACAGGCGTGTGACTGTAAACGCGAAAGGTTGTGGATTCGATTCCCACACGATGAAATAATATACTTAATATTTCCATAAATTCACTCTGGTGTCGATCACGGCGTTGAGTTCCGCCAACACGCAATGCCTTACAATTCAATGGAAAGTGGGAAGCAGAGTGTTTTAATTATACTGCTGAAAGAGCTGAATAAAAAGCAAAAAATAAGACACCTAGAGAGTATGAGTAGATACTTTGAAGCTCACGAAACAACAAATTTTAATAGAGGACATAAACTCTTAATTTCTTAGTAAAAGCTTCATATTATATGTATATTGTAATAAATCAACTTTATCAATGAATACAATAACAGTAACTCGATATTATATAGTTATAGCTCGACAAGTGTGATACGTAAATATTTTATAAATGTATACATATTTATATAATTGAGGCCAGTCGTAGCACAGTGGCACAAAGTGGGACTGTAAAAGCGACTGGTTGTGGGTTCGATCCCCACTCGAGGAGATGAAATATTTAATTAAATTTATATTTCCATTTCTTCGCTCTGGTGTCGAGACAAAGCGCGGTTTTGAGTTCTGCTACTCAACATGCAATGCCTTCAGAGTTCGGCAGAAAGTGGGGAACGGAGTGTCCTAACACTAGGTTCCCTCTGCCTGCCCTGCTGTGTGCGGGATACAGCGTGAAGCTGACTTAATATTTAAAACATGCATTATTGCTCTGGTGTCGAGGCAAAAGTGTGGCGTCGAATTCCGCCATTCAACACGCAATGCCTCCAGAATTAGACGGAAAGTGGAAAGTGGAGTGTCTTAACTCTCCTCCTACTCTGATACATGCCGAATATAGCGTAAAACTTTAAAAAAAGTACCAAGTCAATTATACAAATCTGCTAGTTAAAATCGTTGATTAAAACGAAAGTACGCTACACTGTTATAATCACCGGATACATAATAATGTCACACTTAACCCTTGCTAGGTCTAACCTTTCCAAGATTTCTAATATTAATATTTATTAGAGATACCAGTTACCAAGTCATAGACAACAGTTAATGTATTTAAGAATTTAATTTTAATATATTTTTTATAGTTAAGCCCTACACAGCTACATATTACAGATATACATTTAAAAAAAAAAATAATATTTCTAGAGGACAATAAATTCGAATAATCTTTCTCTTTATTAATTTTTATCTTTTTTATCTCTTTAATAGACATTCCACGTTTTCTTGTAAAAACCATTTAATATAGAAGAATAAATTTTGCTTTAGAACATAAATTGTTTTATTTATATGGTAATTCCTAACGATTAAAATATTATTGATAGTTTTTATCTTATGTAATTTCGTCATGTTCGTCGGTCTGTCCGTCCGTCCTTATGTCACAGTAATTTTACTTTGAAACTATGGATTATATAGAATAGATAGTTCAAATTTGGAAGGCAATTTTGAAAAATTAAATAATTAAAGGTAGCACTCCATACATGTAACTGAGGTGTAGGGAGTAATTTGATAACTAACTAACTTAACATAGCTCCACGCTTTATACTTACCGGGTCAATCAGAGCGCCAAACGCTACGGTCTCTACATACCTCTTCCGCCTCCTTCACTGCATCGTTGATACTGTATTTTCGAACAACCAACCGACGTCTCCCCCTACCTCTCTTACCAGTCACTTTTCCATCATAAATCTTTTTTGCCATTCTTTCATCAACGTGCCCAAACCGGCTGAGCACGTTCTTGTTCATTCTCACCGTGACATCCTCGCTAGTACTTGCCATTCTGTGTATATCTTCACTCGATTCTCGATCACCTAAGCTGACTCAGCATATTCTACGAAGAGATCGCATCTCCACGGCGCTCTTACGGCAAAGAAAGATTTCTTTCATTCTTCTTCTGCAATTCCCAAGTTTCGCTGCTTTATAACAGAGTCGGTACCGAAACTGCACTGTGTAGGGCCAAATGCGCATCTGTGCTGTCGTTTCGCCGTCTCATCAATGCAGCTAAGGCTCCGTTAACCCTGTTACCGGCAGCAATACGCCTTTCCACATCGATCTCGAATCTTTCATCTATACTGAACATACTTCCCAAGTATACCACTTCATTCATTCATTAGATATGTCTTTCTAGACGGTATAGAGGTTTCTAAGATTTTTTTATTATCTATACTTTTTTTTGTGCGATATTTACTTCAACAGTAGTAAAAAGCCCAATTTTTAAACTACGAAGGGTAAAATTGTTTAAAAAAATGAGGTTTTGACAAAATTGATATCGTGAAAATCGTAAAAATTAATTTGAACAAAATTGGTATCGTGGTTTACGTATGGAATAATTGAAATTTAAATGACAATAAAAAATTCTTTCGGTTGAATTAAGAAGCTCCTCTCTTTTGAAATCAGCTAAAAATAGCATATCGACAATAATGTAACGGTGGTGGTAATTATATACTTTTTATTTGCTACTACGAAACTCCTCTTAAGTAAGTCTGACTCGCTCGAACAAGAGAATAATATAAATATTGTTATTAAATTTTAAAATTATCTTCAGCCAGTCTCAATGCAAATGATATTGTTTATTCAAGGAACGATATATCAACTTATTTATGTATTCAAAGGCCTTTCTAGGACTGTGCGTGTTAGTGCTTCTAACTATGAAGACAATGTTTAATTTTATTCTGAAGATGTTCATACATAAGAAGATTAGTCAGAATGTCTAACTTATTTTATGTCGGTTTATATCTATGTTCGATAAAATGAAATTAACTTAATAAGATAAGGTAATTAATTTACAATAGGATGAATTTAATCTTTGAACACATATGATCGTGTAAACGTCTTTTTAAAATTTTTCAGCGTTAATGCTATGTTATGAAAATTTCTGGGATTGACACAAGACTATTCTATGGTGGGCATGACCCACTCAGATTCCCCATTTCTAGGCCCATAAAAAAACAGCTAAAGGAACGAGGAAAAATAATATTTCATTTCAAGTATTATGACTTCCACCAAATGAATGTACGTAATATCAATGTACGTAATTTGGGAGGTGGAAACCAGAGACAGGTAACACTAAGTTAGCTCACTAGGTCAGCTCTAAATCACAATCAAGATAACGTTAGGTATTTTTTGTTAATTTTAAAACTAAAATCACCAATGACGCAACCTACAACGATCAGAGCCGTCGATTGTATTTAAGTCCAGGAATATCTCCAATGTCTTTCACTAACATTCGATACGGTGGAACTAAATATTCTGTTTGCTTATACTTGTTGTTTTCTTTCTTTAATTTAAAAGCAGTGTTTAAATATATGAAAATGTTGTGGCATAGTTGTAAAATACGCCATGTAATATATTAGACAAATGTGTTGGTATATATGTTTTTTTTTGTTTGGTAAAATATTACTAGACGCTGAGGTGGCGTAGGGCTATAAGCATGAGAGTGTAACGCCACGGTTGTGGGGTCGAGTCCCACTTGGAGGAATGAACTTTCTTCGCTCAGGTATCAAGAGTAAAACGGCGACATTGAGCGGCGGACGGACGAGCGGCGGAGCGGAGAACGGCGCCACTTAACACGCAATGTCTGGAAAATTCACTATAACACTAGGTTCCCTGCTTACCCTGCTATATATACGGGATATAGGATGAGGCCCAAAAAATATTATTTCAGCTTTATAGAAACATACCAACACGTCACTAAATCAGAATGCTTCGAAACGCAGTCATCATATTATCAAAACGTGAATGTTATCAGGATGATGATGATTTGTTATCAGGTAATACCTGAAGGTTAACATCGTAATATGTGCTTAAGTTTTAGTTATTTTTTTTGTTTAATCATACATTTTATACTAAGTCATAATTATTAGGTTGAGTTTCGCCACTCTACACGCACTGCCTCCAGAACTCGGCGAAAACTGGAGAACGGAGTGTCATAACACTTCCGTCTGCCTACCCTGCTGTGCACGGCAAAAAAAAAGAATTTACTACATTGTTTATATTTCATTTTTAGCCGATTAGCGTAATTTTAATTTTTTTGACAAAATCAGCTTCACGCTGTATCCCGCACATAGCAGGATAGGCAGAGGGAAGATAGTGTTAAGTAACTCTGTTCCCGTTTTGTGTTTATAGTTATAATTTTTTTGTTGTTCCGTATGTTTTTAATAATCTCTATCTCTATTTATATAATAAGACAGTAAAAATATTTTGTTTGTATATTTAGTAATTTTGACTGAAATGGATAGAGGGACACTTAAAAAGCACATAGAAAGCAGAAATATTTTTTTTTATTTCATGTCTGTCGATATTTTTGTCCACATTTTTCTCTGAAAGTACTGAACCGATTTACTTAAAAGTTTCACCAATTGCTTTGTTTTAACTCAACTTAACTAATAAAGTTTGGTTCATCAAAATCGGTTGATATATATCAACATTGGTCGTATTTTTTAGTTCAAAACATCTTCTAGAAATTATGATATGTTAGGATATTACAGATTAAAGCAATGAAAAAACATATCAGAATTTTTTTTAGTTGTCAATTAATTTTGTATATTAGATCAATAATCATGTAGTTTAAGCGGGCGAAGCCGCAGGCGGGCCGCTAGTCTATACTAATATTATAAAGAGGTAAGATTTGTATTTTTGTATGTATGTATGTATGTGTGTATGTTTGTAGAGTTTTCACACAAAAACTACCGGACCGATTTCAATATTTTTTTCACTATTAGAAAGCTGCATCTTCACTGACCAGCATAGGCTATATTACATTTTCAAAAAAAATAGAGATCCCTAATAAAAATGCAATAATGTAACCCAAGGTGAGAAGAAATTGATCTTAACAATTCTATCATCGCATGCGCTGCGAAAACTATTGATGATAGAACAAAACAATGTATTATAGAGCAGTATTATAGAGCGCATCAATATCTATATAAAAGTCCGCGATAGCATATGTTCAACTACTGTAGTTATGACAATATAACCATTTTTTTATATTTTATAAGTTAACAAAAGTGCCGACAATAATCAAACCATATTATTGATCCCTCTTTATTAATCCTTATCCTATTAAATGATATTTTATTAAAGATAATTTCAATACCTGTAAAATACTTTTTAAATTAATAAAATCGGATATCCCATTCAAAAGATATAACGAATTTAAAAATATCAATCTAAAGAAAATCATGTAATAATAAAAAATGCGGAGTGTGTGTCGTGTGGCCTCGCGCACCGTGGCGAGTAACTCTGCGGGGGTGGGGGGGAGGTGCATCGATATCACTAAAATTATTACGACAATCGATTAGATTTTTTGTTTCTCTATTTGAATTGAATAGGGCCCAAACCTACGGGACCGATTTGGAAAATTCTTTTACAATTAGACGATTAAGGTGTAAAACAATACCAAAAAAAACCGAGTTGAGGCCGGTCATGGCGCAGCGGCATAAAGTGTGACTGTAAACCGACTGGTTGTGGGTTCGAACCCCACTCGAGGAGATGAAATATTTACTTAAATTTATATTTCCATTTCTTCGCTCTTGTGTCGAGGGCAAAGCGGCGTTGAGTTCTGCCACTTAACACGCAATGCCTCCGGAATTCGGCAGAAAGTGGGGAACGGAGTGTTTTTCACTACGTTCCCTCTGCCTACCTTGCAGTGCGCGGGATACAGCGTGAAGCTGATGAAAAAAAAAACCTTATATCGCGTACGCTGTAGAAATTATTGACAATAGAACAAAGTGATGTACTATAATTTCATAGAAGACATCAATATCTACAAAAAGTATACGATATCATGTGTAACTGTTAGAGTTATGTTACAATAACTAATTTTCAAAGGCAAAAGTGCAAACTATAACAAAGCCGCCATCGTAGTACAGAGGGACATCTAAGATATATATATTTTATATTCTGTCATAATGAATAGCTTTAAACTTTGCATACAAAGGTATCCTGTACGTAGTATATCATTTTTTTCATTTATTATTGCCAGTACAACAGTACCGATACTAATGTGGTATCTATATTTTTATATATATTTAATATTTTTTCTGCCGTTAGTGTTTTTCAGGTGGAAAACACAGACAATATTTTATTCACCATAAAAATGTTAGTAGTTTTTATAATTCTAATATATTTAAGCAACTTTCTAAAATGATCTTTCCTTGCATGTGTTGGAATAACTATCAGGAGCTATTAAACAAAACAATACATTCTCATTTTGATAAATATATTATATGTTATTACAGTATAACAATATAATATATAAGATATTCTATATTATTTTAATTTTTATCTTAAAACTAGCGGGCGCGCGCAACTTCGCCTGCTTATTAGCACCCTTAGGGGTGAATTCTAAAAGAACCCCGAAAAGCGTGTTCAATAAAATACTTTTAACAGTCTGAATTTAATGTTTTATAAAAATCGGTAGCGATTTAAAGATTTTTTCATATAAACTTTCAACCCCGTCCATTGTTATTAGAATTCATCCCTAAGAGGGTGAATTTTAGTTTCTCCTTTTCTTTTCAATGATTTATATTTCTACTATTTACTTTACTTACTATCACAAAAAAACAAATTTAAACAGGATATATAATACTCCTACAGTATAATTATTTTCGATCAACATTTTTTAACTTTTAATTTTAAACATTTTGAATTGAACAAAAAAGTTAGACTATTTTGTCTAATTTTTTCGTCATAATGGCGCGATCATATTCAAAATATTAAGAAAAAAATTATTTTGAAAAAAATATTTTTTTTAAAGGTATAAGAATTAAAAAAATGCCTGAAATAGGTTTTTTTGCAAGTGTTGTAATAACTATTGATTGTATTATATAAAAGCCTAATACAATTTAATAAATCGCAAAAATGAAAAAAGTTATTTTTTTATACAAAATAAATTATATATTATCGTTGATATTTTATTTATTGGTATCTATGCGTAAAAATCCTACGTCTAAACTGTTGAGGTATCTTGATAAATTTTTTTAGGTATGGGTTTAAAATATTTTATCCTATATACTATCCCCGTAAAAGAAGCGCTTCCATTCTGTATACATATTGAAGGCCGTCGTGGCGTAGGGGCACAAAATTGTGCCTGTAACGTGACGTTATGGGTTCGATTCCCACTTGGAGGATTGAATTGTAATTTAATCATATTTTCATTTCGCACGTCAGTCATATATCATACGCAGTATCTTAACACTTAAGTTCCCTCTACCTACCCTGCTATAGGCTGGATACAGCGTGAATCCGGTTTTAATTTTGTGTGAACCGATTAAAATAAAACTAATACTAAATATTTAAAGGAAGTTAGGCAAATTACAAAACTGCACTTAAATCGGTTAAGCCCTTTTTAAATGTCCGTAATAACAATTTTTCTAATATATCTTCTATGTACAGACACCGATGAGTAAGGATTTTATTGTAAGTATCGATATAACTATATCTATATAGTTATAACTATAACTTAGGCCCTAAAGACTCCTTAAGCCAAAAGTTTAACGAAATTAATATATTGACAGTTGCATCTCTCTTATGGGAGGTACGAAAATGCGACCTAAGATTCTAATAATTTTCACATTAGAAATCTTAAGTGCGTTGCAAATATACATTATAGGTATATTAAAACATGAATATAATTTTAGTGTTTTAAGTAAATAATTCTGTGGTTTAAGCGGGCGAAGCCGCGAGCGGGTCGCTAGTAATTTAATATTTGTTTAAACCCACTAGCAAATACAGAGGTTTTTTTAAAATGTATGCTAGAGTAAATATAGAAAATAATTTAAAATTGCATTTAATATTAATAATAAAATGCACCACATGATTATATAGTTCTGTCGTGGCTCAAGCGTGTGTACTGTAAACGCGACACGATGTTGGTTCGATTCCGACTGGAGAAAATGAAATATTTTAAAATTTTCGTTTCTTCGTTCTGGTGTGAAGACAAAGCGTGGCGTTAAGTACCGCCACTCGACGCGAAATGGGTCCAGCGTACTGCGGAAAGTGGATAACGGAGTGTCTTAACACTAGGCTCCCTCTGTCTACCCTGCAACATGCGGGACACAGCGTGAAGCTGAAAGAAAGAAAAATATTAGTAAATCTACATATATAAATTTGCTTTGCAACTATTACATTTTAACTGAACGTAATATGTAATTTAATGTTTAAAATAGTTTTATCGTTTAACTTCCAATACTATTTTCTTGTTATGGCAAAAGATATCGTGATCGACGTCTAAAGAACAAGTAGAAACACCGGCTTTGCATAAAAGGGGGACTGGGTTGCTCGTCAGGTACATATAGTATGTAGGGTGGCATATTTATTTTTTTAATTTTTGTTCGTTTAAATTATTAAATATATTGTCAAACCATCTCATATACAAAATTGCCATATTTAAAAATTATTTTCTGATAAAATGAATGCAATAACTTTCAAATTATCTATTACATATTAAAATTAACCTAATATGTAAATAAAATAATAATGCATATATGTCACAGATAAAGGCAACAGATGTGAAAAAACGAGAAAAATATATAATATAAAAAAAAAAATAATAATAATTCAAACAATATGCGTTTTACTTTTGGGAGAAATTTAAAGTTTTTTGCGACAAAATTAAATTATCTGAACATCTGGCAGCCCTGTTGGGTGCGTGTGTGTGTGGGTGTGTGTGAGTGTAGGCGACAGGGTGCGTACACCTTGCTAGCAACGGGACCGCAGGTAGAAACTGTTGACATGATCCCGAATCACTAAACGGATCTTGGCAAATATGGATGGCTACACTCGATGATTCTGCTACTAGCTTGTAAGGAACATAACTACAGAAATAATCGTAATATTTAGAAATACAATACATTAAACTCTTCTGGTATTTAATTTATAATTTTAGTATATCAACATAAACATATTGATATTAATAAATATTAATACCTAAAGTTAATTTATTAATCGCTATATGATTTTATTATGTATTATCTATGTGATGACGAAACATTTACAAAGTTTTTTGCACTACAGACTAACAGATGTTGCAACCAGCCCATCTTCGCTTCGCTTCGTCTACATATACATAGAAATTTTATCTTGTAAACGAACTGAAACAACGAAAACATACTTCTAATATGAAATATTTTTTAAATATCCGATGTTTCCATAACCATGTGGATGATTGTAAATTGATAATATTATACACTTTGCTCTATCTAAATTATGCTAGAACACGGTGTGAATTCGTTTAAAATTTATATTAAAATAAATGTTAGATTCAATCTGTTCCTAGTTGATATGCTTTTTGAATTTTACTCACTTGTCAACTGATAGAATGCAACGCATTTGCTATTTATTACTTTTACAATGAAGCCATGCGCTCGTCAAGTATGTCGATGGCCACACATCGCTCCTTACAAAGCTGGCACAGTAACAATTCAGTTCCAGTACTAAATATAGTTCAAAATAAAACAACTGTCGCTTGCCCTTCATACAAACTCTCCTATGTTGTCGTAAACTAAATTAAATTCTACATCGTCAATCATAAAGCCTGTTTTTGCATAAAATCAGCTGGTCTCGTAATTGGTTGACGCTGTCTGCGCGGGCGCACCAGAATTTTTAATTATGAATTAATTAGTAACGATCCACATGATATGGTTTAATATGAGTTACTCAGTTATTTTTAAACTCCAATCGGAAATAGATATGGGATAATAACAAAAATGGCAGAATATACGTAATAGATACATTTGGTTGCTGGATTGCTAATGCTGGAACAAAGAAAAATATTAAAAATAAAATTTCAGAGAAATAATTCAATATGTGAATATGATCACTATATCTAACTTAAAAACTTTCTTGTATTTTTTAGGAGTTTTAGGAAATAAGAACTCACAGCAACTTAGACCTTAGTACTGAACAAAGACCTTTACATAATGTGCGTCGCCTTGGAGCGAGTTCGACGACTCTCTGATAACGTGTCATATCAGCGTCCGTGCCATATAATTGTTTATTTATCGAAGGACATAATTCCTAAATATAGTTCTTATGTGAGTGGCAATTTTTAAAACTTATGTTATATCACCCCTTAAACCATTACCATTACCATTAGATAAAGATTTCACAGTCGAAAATAAAAAACACATTTGAAATATTTTTGACATTTGATTTACTAAAAAAATATTATGTCATGAAATAAAATATACACTTTGTTTTTGGCACATATAGCATAATTTGTTTATAATTAAAATAAAATAGAAATTAAACGAAAACAATAAAATAATTCAATTAATTTATATAAATTAATTTAAAAAAATAATTAATTTAATAAATTAATTAATTTTATTTTTTTTTTGTTTTCGTTTACATAGACCTTATGTAGTTGTAGGTTAAGACTTAGAAATATTTAACTCAATGAAAATAGAATTAAGTTTGAATATTATACATATACCTTCCTAATATACAATGACCTAATGTTAAGATACTTCGTACCCCACTTTCCGCCGAATTTCGAACAGAACCTAACGCCGCGCTTTCACCTCGTCACCAGAGACAGAAAATGAAAATATTTATAATACAATTATAATAGATTATAAAAGAAAACATACAACAATATACAATAGACTTTATAAGTCAGTAAATAACAGCTGAAATCCATTATTTTATAGCAATAACTAAATAAGTTCGAGCTTTCAAGGTACTAACGATATTACATTTTATTCATCTCATACCGCTTGATCGACCATTCGTATCACGCGTGTGTAAATGCCTTTAATACGAGAATAAACGTTTGATCAGACTGTTTCAGATTACTGATCACCGCCGACAGGCTTATTTAAATTTTTTAGTTTAGTCGTTTTTTTTTAGTATTTTTGCGCAGCCATTGTATTCTTTGCTGGGGTCGACATTGATTGCATTTATTAACGATACATCCACTTAGTTTATTTTATTTTGTATAACTCATTCAGTAGCCTCACGCTTATCCTGGTCATAAAAAGTGCTCAGAGAGTGTTCAGACACTGCGTTCGCCGCTTTCCGCTGGAACTTGAGACACTACCTGTTGATTGGCGGAACTCAATGTCGCACGTTGTACTCATTTCTACGAGTTGGGGTCCAATAATAGCAACTCCAAATATGCCGTCGCAATTGTTAGTGTTCAATTAACTTTATTAAAAAAATATATTTGAAATTGTAGTTAAATACTCTATCTAAAATGTCAAGAAATTTACATAAAAACAATTAAAGCTTCAATTAAAAGTTTCATAAAACCTTTATAAGAAGAATTAGAACCCAAAAAAAATCTAAACATTCAATATATATACATAGATAGATACTAAAAGATAGAAAACAACAACAACAGATATCTATAAATATATAACTGTAATATAGCCACTAATTCGAATTCCATTACGAGTGGGATATAAACAAATCGAATAGGTTTTTTCGCACGGAGTAGCACACATTTATAAAAACCGAGCACGCACCTGATAGCGTTTGATACCTCTTGTAAACAAAAGAAAAACGACGATGGGAATGATTGAACGAGAGTTTACATGTACAATGAACTATTTGTTAGTAAAATGGCTAAAATTATTCACACCTATACCCGTAAAGTTAGCTTTAATGATTCGCCAGCGATACATACAAATATGTTGGTTTTGACGTCCATGTTTAAAATTTTATCTTGAAATATATATACCTACACTGTATAGAAATATCTACATACTATTAAAAAAAAACAAAAAAAAAAAAACTAGATGATTTATCCTCCATACCCGGATAGACGGATGAAACCTACTATTACATTAGCCCATTTCCCACTTTTCACCCAGTTTTGGAGATATTGCATATTGAGAAAATACTAGAAAACAATTAAAATTCAATTGTAAATTTTTATTAATCAATTTAATGATTTGGACATACAAATAGTTGTTACATTTATTCATGTACAAAATTTATGCAAAAAATGTATGACATTTTAAAGTTGGCACCTTGAAGACACAGTGCACGTTGGTGACATATTATCTATTCTAATGGTAATCTAACTTATTTAAAATATAATTTAAACTTGGTAATTAATATAGCTGTGGTAATTGTTATAACAAAAACAAAAGTAACAATAAAAATATCTGAACAATAAGCAGCAAATAACTTTGTACAAATAGAAACAAATAAGATTTCAAATTTTGTCAAAGATCAAATGTGGTCACTTTATGATTTTTTTGTATAAAATAGGATTAGGACAATTAAAGAATTCCAATTAGAAGTTACATGCTTCATTTTTTGAACGTCAAACAATTTACCACCAGTTCACTAAAGTTAATGCCTTAGACCCGAGAAGAACAAAAGCAGCTCAGCAGCAGCTTTAGATATTATATTCCAACATTCTTAATAATCTCAAAACATCTATTTTTAATTTTTTTAATAGGCTGTCAGCAAATTAAACAAATACTCGTTCGTTACGTAGATATGCTACTGAAATTCATTCACACCGTAAAGTCTTGACCGGTCAAAGTTGCAAGCATTCTCGAGTGCACACCATTACTCATGGATTTATGAACGACTGACGTGGGGTGCGGGGGGTGGAGGGGGGCGGGGGAGACGCTAAAAATAGACTAACTGTAACAGGTGGTCTCACCCTTCCACCCACGCTGGATCCCGAACTGTATACCGACTGGATAATTAGAAGAATTAGAAAAAAGCAACAGACAAACATACATATGTACATTTGCAAAGGTACATAATGTGATTATTAAACTAATAAGCATTTGGGAAAATAAGATTTTTTTTTATATCTTGATTACATTATTGAAGTAACTAAACAGAGTCGAATATATACTTCTTATATTAATACTTACTTAAGTTTCTAATAATACATAAGACCACGTCTAGTGCTACTGTTTATATTAAAATCATAACTGCAGCAGAAATACACCATTTATAGAATTTGGGCAAAGAATGTTTCACTATGGAAAAGAAATAAAAAATTCTCGTAAAAAACTTAATATAAAAATATACGAAAATAAAAAATGATCATTATCCTAAAAAAAACTATGTATTTTTGTCAAACGGAAACGGAAAGGGATGTTCCTATTTTGTTTATTTTTAATTGTATCCAATCGATTGGGCATAATTAGTAATGATGCTACATTTTAAAATTAAATTTAATATTGCTTTTATCATAGATGGTGGTTATAATTCATACTTAAAAATATATTTAAAGAATATATATATATATATATATATATATATATATATATATATATATATATATATATATATATATATATATATATATATATATATATATATATACACTCGAAGTATTTAGTTTATTGAATAGAAATAATTGTTAATTTAAATGTACCCTCGTTTTTTACTTTTTTGTGTTTTAACTTTAAGCATGTTATTCTTAGTGCGAGTTGTTATGATAGATATTTATTGTAATGTTTCTACACATAGAAATGTTTGATGGCTCTGGTGCACGGTAAAACTCGAATGAGTTTATGATTGCACCTTGAATGTATATTTATTAATACTCTGTAATAGTCTACTTAAATAAATAAATAAATAAATTATATATATATATATATATATATATATATATATATATATATATATATATATATATATATATATATATATATATATATATTCATTCCTGAAAAAGTAATAACTGAATCAGAATGTGCGTCCATGCATTTGCTATTGCATTTAAGAGTTCTGTTTCTTAGAAGTCCGACGTCTGGCAACAGCTTATATTATGTTTTAATACAGTTGAATCGTACATTCTGAATACAATATAGGATAGGATATACGATATATTAAAAAAACAATCCAATTTTTTTTTTATTTAAAATTAAATTATTTTCTTTCATTTAATAGTTATTCTAAAATATATTTTTTAATTATTTAGAATAGCCCGATATAGTGTAAATTTTAAATATATATTTTTCAATTATAATAATTTTAAGAATTGTTTTGATAATGAGTTTCTTTCATTTAATATATAATAATAATAGCACACGCGCTCAGGCCACATTTAAACTTAGAAAGGATCATTAAAACAGCGAAATTACTGCCAAAAACCCATATTTATTATATATAATTGTAAACAAGTGTGTCGCCAACCAAACAAACGATGTATGGTTCTTAAAAACTTACGTAAAATTAGAAAACTGATTTAATCCCAGAGTATGAAAGCGACGAAAAAAATTTATTAAACTGCACGTGCGCTATTTTAATGTCCAAGCAAATAATAAATTCAAAAATAATCAGCAAGCAAATCCAATGATCAATCACAATTTGCCACACGTGACTTCTTGGCTTGGCGGCATGCGACCCTGAACGTGACGCTATATATAGAGTTCAGCCCCTCTTGTTCCAT
This sequence comes from Heliconius sara, assembly GCA_917862395.2. Lineage (NCBI taxonomy): Eukaryota > Metazoa > Arthropoda > Insecta > Lepidoptera > Nymphalidae > Heliconius > Heliconius sara. Next base: position 5,332,209 of record OU860787.2, on the reverse strand, counting down.
AGACAATAACATTTATCGTTTGCCCCAAGTCCACTGCACTAATCGACCATTGACTCTGCCCAGTGCTAGTACTAATAATAAGACGGCTTTGGGTACGCTTAGTATAAGTAAATCCTTGAAAACCCAACGAAACATACATACAAACATAAAGTCCAATACTAAAAACTATTTATATGTTAAATTTAGGGTAAAAAATAGTAGACCTAATGTTTGGCTTCTTTTAAAGCCTTTTGTTCAGGTGTCATATATCCAGGTTGTTCTTCAGGGTTATGAGGCCAAAAACTTGGCCGGTTCACTGGGTCAAAAGCTTGTTGTGGAAACATGTCATAGTACATCTCCAATGTCATATCCTCCATTTTAGGCAATGCTTTAATTCTGTCCAATTCTTTTTGTGCACTGTAATTTATGTGTTAAAATTATTATTATTTTTTTAAGAAGCAATCTTACTTGATATGTCATAGTAAAATAAATATAATAGAGAAATCGTACGCTTGAATATCTTTTTGTCTCTCTTCGCAAAATTTTTTAATTTCTGGTTCTAGAGTTTTCCATTGATCATCTACTTTTGCAGAAAGAGTATCATCAGGATAAGGCACTTTAAATGCAGCATAAGCAGATTTAAATTTATCCACAAGTCCCTCAACTGGTATTATTTTCTGATATTCCTCCCAATTTATTTTTGGTGGTTCCGGAGGATTAGCCTGAATTCTGTAGAAAACTTAATAATTTTTTGATAAAATGGCAAACATAAAATAATCTAGTAAATTGGGTATAATTTAGTACTCATGTAAAGTATTCAGAACGTCGACTTTTCTAAAATACATTATAGAATACCAAAGTATATGCAATATAACCGGTTTTATATAAAAAATATTAACATTATGAAAACGAGAGATCCTAATAAGTACATAATCTTACCGCCTCAAATATTTATCTGTTTTTGCTTTAAAGACCAAATATTTTTGCTTTTCATAAGGAGGTACTCTTTTCGCAAATTCCACCCAGTCAATAGCAGTCTTTGTAAATCTTTTTGCCATTCTCAATCTTAACACTATTTCTTTATTATTAAAATGAGGAAAATTGTAAGCTTAGTTGACGTTTCTATTTAAACTTCACTTAAAGTAAATGTCTAAAAAAAAATATTTATAGACAAACTTTTTGTGATTAGATATTAAAAAAAAAACTTTCTTTTTTTAAATATTTTATTATCACGTTTTAAAAAGTTTTCACCCATCAAATCGGGCATAAATAAACCAATTATCTGCTATGCACACGATCGGACTGACATGCAAATTCGCGTGAGTTGTTTAATGGGGCAATGTTCCATAGGTCGGGAACCTTATGCTTACACATTACCATATGTGTTAACGCGCTCATCTTCATAAATTTCTCTTATTTCTGAGAATAAGCTAAAATTACCATTACCTAATTATGTTACACGTCGCCAAAGGGCTTCTAAAATATTTTGTTATAAGAAGAAACAATTTTCGTTTATTTAAAATGTTTCAACATCGATAATCTGTAATCTTGTTATGATTAAGATTCAGAGGTTGTTTTTTTATTAAGCATTTGATAGTTAATATACTATAGGTAAAGCATTGTCTTAATAAATAAGTATTTACTACTTTTACGCTAATTTGTCGCCTAATAATATTTCTTATAGTAAATTTTAGGTAAAATTTCTCTGAACCAATCTAATTATAGACTGGTACACCCTTTGGGTTTCACTCTACAGACAAATCGACACGCCGATTCAATTATAAGACAATAATCGGTGTCAAAGTGAGGACCATTTCCTGCGGATATTAGGCGAAGCGAGACGCCAACGCCGAATTCTTTCGAAGACATATTTACACTATCACTTCTAGCTGTTCCTTGATCTTTATATGAAGAAAATAAACGAAAAGCCACTTTATGATTCTTCTAAGAAGAATCTTTTTTTGTTAAATTTGTCAGATTACTGCGATACATTGTCATACGATATTGAATCTTATAAGAAAGAAATGTATTCTAAGTTGGTAAAGGGTTTATAAACACGTGGTTTCAGAAACTACTTCCGCCGGATCGATTTGTGATATTTAAAAGTGTTAACTAGTTCTGATCACTTTGATGGGATATTAATGGATTCGATGGTTTCTATGTTTTTATAATTGTTTATTATAAACATACAAATATTAAACAAACTTAAAAGTCAATCCTTATTTGTTAACGGTACAATAATATTGTTGTCAGAAAGAGTAACTATAAAAAGAATATGATAAGTTGAATTTTCGATTTATAGGAACAAATCTACTCATTCATAATAATTCTTGGCATGAACAGTAGATCTTCCATCTTTTCTACACCCATACGAGTAAAGAGGAGAGATATAAAAAAAACACTGTCAGAAATTATTAGCCATAGTTGTGGTCAGATGCCCCATTGTTTCAAACCCCATAAAAGCGGTTTGAAGATGATATCAACAACAATATAGGGCGGCATCAGATCTAGATCTAGCGTTTTTGTACATAGCAAACAAATAAAAATACAACAACATATAAACAATTTATTAATATGTAATTCTGAGACTGTCGTGACACAATCACAACGATGGTTGTGAGTTCGATTTTCTCTCGGGGAAATCAATTGTTATCTTTAAAAATATAACATAAAATCAGCTTCACGCTGTATCCTGCACACAGCAGGATAAGCACAGGGAACCTTGTTAAGACACTCCGTTCCCCACTTTCTGCCGAATGCTGGAGATATTGCGTGTTGAATGCCAGAACTCAACGCCGCGTTAGCCTCGACACCAGAGCGAAAAAATGGAAATATAAATTTAAGTAAATATTACATCTCCTCGAGTGGGGTTTGAACCTACAACCAGTCGGTTTTACAGTCACACTTTGTGCCACTGCGCCACGACTGGCCTCAACGCAACTTAAAGATTGCGGGTTCGATTGTTATCTTTATTTAGTAGTATTTCCATTTCTTTGCCCCGATAACAAAGCAAGGAGTAACATTGAGTTCCGCCACCCAACACGCCTTGAAAATTCTGCGAAAAGTGGTGAACCGAGTGTCTTATTACCATATTGTCTCTGCCCACCCTGCAAAATGCGGAATACAGCGGCAAGTTTCAAAAAAAACATTCTTAATTAAAATTATTAAAAAAAACTTAAATTTAGATAATTAAGCTTCATTTCTATCCTCTGTTTCAGTCCCAGCACAATGAAGCTGGAATGGACGGAGAACGAATCAGACTACGGTCTGGAAGAGGCTGCGTTTTACGAAGCGCCCGCCGTCCTACCACCGCCGCCTCGCAAGCATGTCTCCTTCAGCTTGCGTCTGGATTTAGTAAGTGTTATAAAATAATACAAAAAAAAACAAATAATTAAAAAAAATATCACAATAACAAAAGAATCTCGCACACAGTAGAGGAGGCAGAGGGAGGCCTAGTATTAAGCGCCGTTCGCTTTCCGCTAAATTAAGGAGATATTGCGTCTTGAGTGTCGGAACTCAAGTTCCCCTAGTGGGGGGATCAAACCCACAATTAGTCGCGTTTACAGTCACCTTTTGTGCCCCTGCGCCACGACTGGCTTCTAGTAAGTAAGCATTATTATTATTCTTAATATAGAACTTGAGTTTAACGCTGTTAACCCTACTGGCTTTTACAGCGACACCGGGTATGTAGGGGAGAGGATCCTCTGTCCCTGAAAAATTTTGCAAGCGCTATGTGGCTGTTAATGAGAAATTAAGCATTATATTATTTATATTTTTATAGTATCATTTTTCTATTTAATTTAATATGTAGAGTGTAAATAAATTTAGTTCGCATTATAATGTTTTTGGTAAAATTAATTTAATACATCACTGTGAACTGAACTGAGCGAAATTCGAAGAACAGAAAGTAGTAACACTACTATTTTCTCTTAACCTACTCTGCTACAGAGTAAAAAGAAATCGTTTAAAAAAGAAACATATATACATAAAAAGCTATTTTTGATCTAAATTTCAAATAAATAATTGCATTGTAAATTATATACTTGAGTAAAAAAGAAATTCCTTTTACTTATCATCTTGCACTAAGACGAAAAAGTAGAATGAATCGAATTCAAGTATGCAGTACACTTGATTTCTAGGATCACCATAATTACAGGCGGTTGAGGAACTAGTACTGAGTTTTTATAATGTTAGTAGCAGGTTAATAATAAGCTAGACCAGAACTGGTGAAGCAACTTTGCTTGGTGGCTGACGTGCTCTAACTTAAGAGAGATGGAACTTTACTGTTATTAAAACATATCGTTTTAAATGTATTTTTATATTCTTCATAATCGTTAAAAACTATTACCCTTAATAATAGTCTTTATAATATGGTACTTTAAATATTTATTCAAATTATTATCCTTTTCAGACTATTAAATACAATTCGTTCATTCATTTTTTATTTTTATTAAATACTATTTAATAAAAATAAAAAATGAGCTTCACCAGCACACAGAAGGGTAACCAGAGGAAACCTAAGACACTCTGTTATCCATTTTCTGCCAAATTCCGAAGTGATTGCGCGTTAAGTAGCGGAGCTTAACGTCGGCCTTGGTGCCAGAGCAAAGAAATAAAAATATTAATAAATAATAATTTAATCTCTCGAATGGAAATCGACCCCACAATATAATTGATCAAATCAGTTACGTTACATGCCTTAATATTTCCTTAGGAGACAATGATGTCGTCGAATATATTTAAAAAGCTTTATATTCACGCTGCAAGAGCGTAGGGCAGGACGGGCTGAAGCACCGCACCGGATGCGCCGGCGCAGTGGTGCGTGATGAACTGTCGTTCTTTTTGACACCGCCTTAGTATCGTCAAAACTTACCTATACACACTTTAAAAATTGTTATAAGCATTTATTTAATTCATTTTAATTCATTCACTTAGTATGTACTCACATACAAACAATATAGAAGTTTTTTGTAGACTAAACGTTACTTTTTAAAAATCTGTAATTAATAAGAGTGAAGCAAAATTTATATGTTGTGTTTAATAAATATTTTGATTGTAACGTAACATAGGATTATCATTTATTTATCAGTATAATTGATTATATAATGATAAAGTACCTCAGACGTTTCATCCATTAGATATGCTTTTATCTATTTCTGTTTCAATTATTTATAAATTTATGAAATCGCAAATATCGCTGAAAATTAGGTAGGATAACTGAGATTAAAATTAAAACCAACATCGTCAATCATTAACTATTTTAAAAAAGAAGTTTATATTTGACAGTTCTCTCTTTTTATTTTTATTTTTTTTAACTTGCCCGTGACACTGACGCTAACCTACTCTAATGAGCTTCGACATTAGCTTACTACGACGGAAAAGTGGTGAGACTTTTTAAAAAGGCGGTGCTCAAATGATTTATTTATATTCTTGAAATTCTAACATAATTTATTAATGTAAATAAATTTTCCTTTTCTTAAAATAATACTTGTGTTTGAAACTCTAATTAACTTTAACTGTAATTAAATTAAGTATTTCACAATTTACAAATGAAAAAAAAAAGTATAACAAGATTTTATATTTCTTTTCTTGATAATACACTATTATAAAACTTTATTAAGGCTTAATTGATTTGATTTTTGCAAATAAAATACCTACCTATACCTTTTATTGTACTTAAGCGAAATGGTAAATGCAAAGTGAATTTATTTAATCAATATAAAAAAAATACAAATTTCGGCGTTGGGTTCCGCCATTCACGTAATGCCTCGAAAATTCGGCGAAAAATGAGAAACGGAGTGTCTTAATACTAGGTCTGCCTACCCTGCTGTATGCGGAATACAGCGGGAAGATGATTTAAAAAAATGGTAAGTATATTAAATGAAACTAATTTAACCGGATTAATCGCGTATATTTAAGGTTTTTACATTTTTGGAAACCCGACGTTTCGAACACTTTACAGTAGTCCGTGGTCACGGACTACTGTAAAGTGTTAAATTAGTTTCATTTAATATGTGTAATAATCGTGAAAATCAAAGAACTTATTAAAATGTTAAGTAATTAGTATACATCATTGGTTCTGAACCAGTGGATCCCGGACCACCAGTAGTCTGTAGAAACTAAATATGGTCCGCGAACGATTTAAATTTTATGACTGGGGATGGTGAGGCAAAGTTTTTGTTCGATTATCCTGGTCCGGGGTCCTTAATCAAGAAAAAGTTGGGAAACCCTGGTATACATGATTGATTTAAACGTAAGATGGTCAATAACTAAATTCAAATCACTGAAAAAAAAAATGTTATTTAAATATTAATTTCCAAATTAAGACATTTTGTGAACTAAAAACGAACTGGTGACGTAACATTCAATTCTATTCTTCTATTTTATTCCACTATCCGCCCCAGAAACTGACTGCTTACTAGGCTTACTAAGTTTTTCTAACTAAACCCAAAAAAGTTCCAAAACTTAAGTGATTTTCATTTTGGACGTCCGTTCTAGCGACATCAGTAAATTAATTTTCATCTAAATAACTAAATAAATAATAATAATACAATTTATTGTACAACACATAACAAATGAAATAAAAAACAAAAATCATACAACATACTTATCTCGATAAGCGATCTAAACATAAATTTATGAGAAAAACTCCCTTATTAGTAGAAAATACAATAATAATTTCATATATATATACCTACTAGTGAGGTGAGGTGTGTATTAGTCGGTTCAAGCAACCGTATCTCATTAAGGGCTGGTACAATATCCGGTAACTAATTAAAGGAACAGTTAGATATATCCGTTAGGTGAGATATGACAAATTCCACTTAATCTATCTTCATATTATTAAACATTTTATATTTTCTCTATGACTTCTTGTGTCCTTTTGAAATCTTAATATAAATTAACTTGACGCTGTATCCCGCTCAGTGTAGAGTACGCGGAGAGCTTCTGAGAAGCTATTGTTAAGACACTCTAAACATTCCGTTCCCTACTTTCCGCCGAATTCTAAGCGATTTGCGTGTTGAGCGATGGAACTCAACGCCGCGAAATATAAAAAGATAAAAAAAATTATATATAAATAAATAAACATGTTAAGTAATCACTTTACGTATATATCTGCAATATACTAAAATATAATCTTTTTACCACTACTTATCTTTGAAATCGTAGTCGAAATAAGTATTATATAATAAAGAACTGCATTTTAAAATGTCATATTATGTTAAATATTAATAAACTCTTTGTTTACGAACGAAATGGAGTCTACGACAATGTTTTGTTTTGAGATTAACATGCGTGGGAAGGATGGCTGGTGTCTTCTCGTTTTATTTATTTTTGTGCCAGATTAGCATGTGATGACAATGTCGTCGTGGGGAGATAACGTTTATTGAGAATTGCTTAATGTAATATTTTAATTTATATTTTATATGTTTGGTTAGTCGCTCGAGGCCAGTCGCTACAGGTTGTGGTTTCGATTCCTTCTCGAGGAAATAGAGTATTTAATATTTCTTCGCTCGGGTGTCGTGGCAAAGCACAGCGTTGAGTTGCGCCACGGAGTGTCTTAACACTAGTTTCCCTGCTGTTTGTGGGATACAACATAACCTTAAATTATTTGGTTAGCTTAAACTCTTTTTTACTAACTTTAATTAATTTTAAGTTAAGAACGTGTTTACATTTTTATAGGCAATTTAAATACTGTAATACCTATATTTAACTAAAAACGTACATAAATAAAAAAAAATACAATAAACAACATCTCCAAAATGACGTCACTATAACAGGTTTAAATTATTCATATTATGTATTTATAAAGCCGCGTAGTTAACGGTACTGCTAAATTAGGAGGATAAGGAACGATAAACCTAATCTAAGTACATACATTTCGTTGAATAATGAATGTTTTGAAAATATTACTGTGTATGTATGAAATGTATACGCAAGTTCTGCAAATCGACATTACATTATAACTTACAGAACTATTTAAAGTTGAATATACCTTATTTTTATAAATAATAAAGAAACCTACTGAAGTAAATGTGCAATTAAAATATTGATATTCATTTGAGGCCGCCGCGTCGCAGGAGCACGAAGGTGTAACGCAACGGTTGTGAGTTCGATCCCAATCAGGATAATGAATCATTATGTGTTAATATTATAATTTCTTCGCTCTGGCGCCAAGGCAAGAGCTCGATGTTGAGTTTTACCACGAAAAAATCGGCGGAAAGTGAGGAATGGAGTGTCTTAACACTAGGCTCCCTCTGCTATATGCGGGGTAAAACGAGCGGCTGATAACAAAAATATTGATACAAAGCTACAATATCTCTACAATACCAGATACATATTTCAAATAAGACATACTATAATAAATTGATAATTAATATTATAATACTATTTACAAGGAAAATTATTTATTTTATTCAGTTCTCGCGTCAGTAGCCAACTAACAAGTAATTTATACAAATAAAACATAATCTCCATCTAATTTATTACGATCGTAGGATTAAACTGAATCCATAGATTGTCTGTGCACGTTTAAAAAGCAGTGACATGTGATATACTGTGACAAGTTCGAGCCCGCTCGCACTTCACTCGAACGATGGCGCGACAAATAGTCAATTAACCCAGCCCGTATATTATCTACTTCCTTTACAATAATTTTGAAAACTGGAAAATATAAAATATATTTTTTTTAAATAGATATAATAAATCTTAATATATAAATTTAGAACGGAAAAGGCTTTCGCTATGTTAACGATAATTGCTAATTAAAAAATCATTTCAAATAACAGTAGTGTTAATATTAAGTGAATTGTATATCCGTTAATCGAGAAGAAAGTTACGATAAATCGAGATATTTTTTTCTTAATTCCAGCGTAAAAACGTTACTTCAACAGACCTTCTTAGTTTTTTTTTAATAGTTACAGATCTGCTAATATTATACTTAAATTTACTTTTATTAATTAATTACTAATACATATACACTGATGCCAGGCTGTGGGTTCGATTCCCATTCGAGGAAATTAAATATTTAGTATTTTTCTTCTTCGCTTTGGTGTAGAGGCAAAACTCGTCGCTCAGTCCCACCATTTAACACGCAATACCTCTAGAATTTAACGTAAAGTGGCAAGCGGAGTGTCTTAGCACTAGGCTACCACTGTCTATCCTTCGACTTGCGGGATAAAGCGTGAAGCCGAAAATAAAACTACTAAATACATTTTTGTTTTGCAGTTTCTAATAGCTTCCTTGTATACAAAGTACCATTTCCATGTATGAATTATTTTACTTGCGCTTACATTAAGCTTTTCATATAAATAGAAACAGCCGAGTCGAAATACTCACGCACTTCCCGTTGCTCTTGCTACCTTGTTGTATATTTTTAGATAAAATATAATAACCAATTATTAGTATAGGATAGAATAAGACGAATAAATTTATTTATTAAAGCAAATTTTCCGAACCAGTGTGCAAGGTAGAGGCCAGTCGTGGCACTGGGTCACAAAGTCTGATAGTTTGTAGATACGATTCCCACTCGAGGAAATTGAATATTTAGTTTTTTAATTTCTTCGTTTTGGTATGGCGGCAAACCGCGGCGTTAATTTCCGCTACTCAATGAATCCTGAATTCGACAAAACAATGGATAACGGAGTGTCTTAAAACTAGGTTTCCTCTGCCTACCCTGCTCTGTGCAGGATTCAGCGCAAACCTTAAAAAATGAGAACATTAATACTCTTTATAATTTCGGAGTACAATATTTTAGTTTACAGCCTAAAACTAAATTCAAATTAAAAAGAAAAAACCAAAAATCCGTTTATAGGAGTGTCACTTAACACGTGACTCTATTAAGGGTATTTCACCAAAAAAAAAACAAATAGTTTATCAATCGTCGACATAGGTGAGTGAGTGATTGAGATCGTGCCCTCGTAATTGTAAAGAGGGGTGGCGACCCCTCGCACTCGACCGTGTAAAAATATCCCCACTATGGGTATGGGACTATGGGTACTGGTTCATCATGACACACGAATGAATGGGGATAATAGATTGTTATGATAGATATGATGTGTTGATTTGTTTATATAATATTATGTAGATTTTATTTACTCGTGTACTTCACAATCGTTTTTGTTAGCGCTATTTATTACATCTGAACCTTTGAGGTTGTCGTGGCACACATGTGTGTGATTGTAAAGGTGACGGTCATGGGTTCGATTGTCGCTTAGGGAAATTAATTATTATTCATAAAAAAAATCAGCTTCACGCTGTATCCCGCACACAGCAGGTTAGGCAGAGGGAACCTAGTGTTAAGACACAGTGAGTTCTGCCACTCAACACGCAATGCCTCCAGTATTCGGCAAAAAGTGGGGAACGAAGTGTCTTAACACTAGGTTGCCTCTGCCTACTCTACCGTGTGCGGGATACAGCGTGAAGCTATAAAAGAAAACAATACTCTAAGTAGTATGGCAAGGGTGATCCGATCATGAATGCAAAACAACATTACGGGAAACAGCTAGTTTCTTATAAATCTTATACATACATAGCAAATCACAAAGAAGTTAAAAATAATTTGAATGAAATCTAACATTTCTCAACGCAATACTATCCGTAGAAAAACAACAATAGAATCACGAACAAGCCGTAACAAGTGGAACATATTGCTTGATTGACCCGAGGGGTCGCTGATTCGATTTTGACGTTTTTATTGGGTGTTATAGATATATTCTATGATTAATCAGTGGCATGGGTTGTGAAGGGGCAATTGAATTGTTACTGTAATATACAGGTACTGTATTCTTGTTGTTATTATGATGAGATTAGATTACTGTTTATAACATAGACTTTATATCGTCGCTTGTGGGTTTGATTCTCACTCGAACAAATAAAATATTTATTAGGCAAAAGGGGGTTGAGTTCCGCCATTAAACACGCAACGCCTTCAGATTTTGGCGGTAAATGAGAAACGAACTGTCTTTACAATAGGTTTCTTCCTAGCCTATCCTGCTCTGTGCGGGATACAGCGTGAATGGACGCTTTAGGAAAATAAATCTTAAACCAAACTTACTTTAACTATTATTTTCAGATTAAAATATTGAAATCTAATATCGAACTGTTCAACAAAGAAACAAAACTATAGTCTTATTCACAATTCCTAGTACTTATTATACTAACATCTACTTATACAAAATATTTACATATTTCTTCGAATAGAAGATATTACCTGATTTGTCCATATGGCCGTGTCCCTGGACGGTTCAATTGTTTGTGATTTTTCAACGCGTTGCATGTGCCGAACGCCAACGGAAGTAGACCTCGCAAGGTGAATAGTATATTGACTTGATACGATGAGCCGATGAGATTCAAGTATGCACATATCTAAAAAATGGGTTCCTGTCCATATATCAGCATATAGGTACCCAGTAGGTACCTGCTAGATTGCTTATAAAAAATACTTTGGTGAGCTGCTATTTGTATTTCGATCGCGTTAAGCCTATGTGACTCACCTAAGGCAAACGTGTAACAACTTTAAATTATTTCTAATCGTATGTTCAATCAAAATCAATATCTTCTAGATATTAATATTTTTCAGTTAAATAACTTTTATATATAAAAAATACTGATAAGCTTAGATATTTAGATTTTATAAACATTTATCGCATAAAGTTAAAACAAGCAGCAAAAATACATTTTTTTCCGCTGACAGTAGGGTAGGAAACCTAGTGCTGAGCCACTTCGTTCATAATTTTTTAGGTATTACGTGCTCAGTGCTGAACACAACGCCGCGCATTGCTTCGACAAAAAAGAAATTAAAATATAAAATATTTTATTTGCTCGAATAAAGATCGAACCCACCACAAATCGCTTTTACAATCACACACTTTTATGACATTAGAGTAATATATAGTAACTTTTTTAAACAATTAACCTTGATTATTGAGGCCAGTCGTGGCGCAGTGGCACGAAGTGTGACTGTAAGACCGACTGGTTGTGGGTTCGATCCCCACTCATTTCTTCGCTCTGGTGTCGAGGCTAGGCGCGGCGTTGAGTTCTGCCACTCAACACTCTATGCTTCCAGAATTCGGCAGAAATTGGGGAACGGATTGTCTTAACACTAGGTTCTCTCTGCCTACCCTGCTGTATGCGGGATACAGCGTGAAGCTAATTTATTTATTTTTATTTTTAACCTTGATTATATTTTCAGTGTGATGAAGGCGGCGGCGCTATTGATGGTATCAAAACGGAGCCTCCAGAAGCAGAAGAACCGCGAGCCATGCAGAAAGTGCCATCGCTGTCTGACCTCACAGACCCTGAAGCGTCTTTGGGTATGTACATATAATATAAACAAATTATATTTTAATTGTTATGCGGAAAGGCGTTGAGTGACTTACTTTAATTATTTCATATTAATCACGTATTCGTATCTGTGAAATTTCGACTAAATAATATTATATACAAATTAATACATTATTCCTCTTAACACAAATATATAGAACGGTGTTTTGTTCTCATACATAATTTTTAGATATATATATTTACTTTATTTTATAATAGAATAATTAAGTTATCTCGTCGCCATACTGTGTGTTACAATAGAATTTCTATTACAACATCTATTTGAATTGAGGCCAGTTGTGGCGCAGGGACACAAACCAGTCGCGTAAACACGACAGGGTGGTTTGATTACGACCCGAAGAAAAAAAATATTTAAAAAATTAGCTTCACGTTGTATCTCGCACACAGCAGGGTAGGCAGAGGGAACCTAGTGTAAAGACACTCTGTTCCCCACTTTCCCTTGAAGTTGGGCATTGCGGGTTGAAAAAAAATTAAATATTTTCATTTCTAAATTTCATTGCCGAACCAAAGTACAGCATTGAGTTCCGCCACACAACACGCAATGCCTCTAGAATTAAACGGAAAGTGGAGAGTGGAGTATCTTAACACTAGGCTCTTACTGCTTACCTCGCTTCAAACGAGATACAGCGTGAATCTGAAAAAAATCTTTTTGAATTTAATATGTACATACGTAGGTACAGCACGAATGTAATAAAACACAGTTTAGAGAAGATTATTCGCAATTTCCTTTTCGGAAGGTTGAACGTGACACCTCCAATCATAGAATCACACCTTGTAGATCTCCCTCGTCTCACTATTAAATGAAAGGAAACATCCGTCTTCTGAATTATGGCTCCGGTTTGAGTGAACTTTTATGAATACTAATGGTAGGATTCGAAAGACTATTTTAAAATATATATTAACGATCTTATAATATTAGATTTGCTAAATAAATATAAAATGATTTAATTATTATCGTACAGGTTGTAGTGCTTATATCCTTATATTTTAAGAGAAAAAACCCTACCAATGTCTATTCATACATTTTTTCAACGATGAATATATACAGTATCTTTCGTAATGTTTTATTAGCTTAACGCTGTGTTCCGCACACAACCGTGTAGGCAGAGGGAACCTAGTCTTAAGACTGGAGGCGAAAAAAAAACCATGAACTTTATCTATCAATCAACCGACTTAAAAATTCTATATTCATACTTACTTACTTACTTAGCTTCACGCTTTATCCCTAGCGGGGTAGCCAGAGAGAACGGAGCACCAAACGCTACGGTCTCTGTTTTATATTCATAAATGCATATATATCTATAGATACATATAATAATATTTACCGCTAGGTAGGATAGGTGCGGTACAAACGTTTATTAGATACCAGGGGCTACAGTTCTAATGATAAGCCCGTAATAGGTGAAGCCCGAATAGGATAATGCGGCGCATCCTCGTTACGTTGCAGTTTTAGTTGCTGAAACCCAGTTTACTAGTAAACTTGAACTTCGATATCCTCTTTCGTTTTAAAATATCGCCAGGATCAGAGATTCCGAAGTTCAGAATTAAACGCAATAGGTTGTGTGTTCGTTTCCCACTCGAGGAATAAAATATCGCTGTTTTGCATTACAACAAAACAGTTATTATGTGTATGAAGAAACACACAGCGTTGATTGAAGAAGCAGTCTCCTAATTTCGCCTATTTTCATATATAAATGGTTTAACTTACCAAATAGTCTTCGATATACTTTCCTCTTTCACTTCTGCAGAGACGTACGTCATCTATTCTCTGTGGCGACGTGCTGTCACTCATAGAAGTCTTCATAACTCACCAGCAAGAACCTTGCTGCAACGCTGTGTGTTTCTTCATACACATAATAACTGTTTTGTTGTAATGCAAAACAGCGATATTATGTTACTTCGAAACACACAGCGTTGATTGAAGACCTGTTTGTTTACTGCTGGTGAAAGAGAATGTATGCAGACAACGGATGCAGACGCTATGTGATCTTCAAGACAATTAAAATTATATACATATGTTAAAAGTGAATTTTTTAATTTACCTATAAAACATTAAAATGTTTCAAATAACCCACTAACACTGTTCACCCTAATAAGACATTTCTTACCATCCTGTTTAATAAATTTTTACTGGTGATTTTTCTTTAATTATTTCATCATAAAACCTTTATTTAATGGTATAAGCTCGTCTCTAAGTTACAACAAAGTATTGTATAATAATATCAAAATATCCTCTCAATTAATTTAGGATGTTTATATAATAAACCATACTGTATCAATTTAATAATATCTATTATTAAATCTATTATTATTAAACATAATCATTACATCTAAGTCTAAAATATCTATTATTATTAAACATAATCATTATATATTAGAAAAATTATTTCACAAAAAACCTCTTTTGAAATTATTAACTTATCTGAAATTTTCAATTCTTTCAATAAGTTTCTTACTGTTTACTTATGTGAAACTTTTAGTTCTTGCAGTATACCTGAAATATATCATTATTACATCTCTTAAAAATCTTCTTTTATTGTCAAAGTAGTTGTCTCTTTGACTCTGTAGCCCATCATTTAATAAATAAATTTATTTAATCATTATTATTATCAAATGCTGCTGCTGCTTTCTTGCTGACAAGAGAAAAATGTCTCTTTCAAAATTAAGACCATTTAAGTGGTTGAATGTGGTTGGTTCAATAAAATTCAATTTTGATACAAAAAATGCCCACATAAAATTCAACTGATTGGTCCTTCAAACATTTGAACCTAAAAATAAAATGATTACTGACTGATATATTAGATGTTCTGATACATCACAATGTGAGAGTACAACAAAATAATATTATGTTGTAGCACAATTTCCTTTTGCTTTGGTTCCAGAACATTATAATTACAATGTATAGGTAACCACTGTCATGTTCAGCCTGTCACATTAGCACCTTGCCATCATGTTATAATACATATACATTCAGTTTTACTTGTCTATATCAAGTCTGGTTTCTTTTCCAATTTCTGTTTTAATAACAATCAAATATGGTATTTCTCTCAATTCCTAATATTTATTTATTATTTCAATTTCTGTTTAAATAATACCATTACAGCCACAAGTGTATCTTAATCGACTCACCTTCAGTTTTTGTTTTATTGTATCTTTCTGATTTTTCTAATCTTTAAGGGACTTGTTTCATGGTCTTTCTATTTTAATGCACTAGCCTACAGCTAGGTTCTCAATATGTAAGTCCCTTATATAGTGCCCTAGTGATCTGTGACTAAGTATCTATAGTACAAAGTTTGTCCTCTGTTATGTTTTTGGTTTTGATAATTAGCTATGAATTATTAAGATACCCACAACTTGTGTCACCTTTATAATAAAAGTAATATTAAAGTCGGGTAAGTTGATATAATGCTCTTGTCATGAACTTATTGTTATTAAAGTTATTGAAAATAAATAATTATGTGTATAAATATCATATCCTCTTGGATCTGGAACAACAGATGTTATTCAGACATGTCCTCCTTGAAAATTGTATGTCAGTCTTTGGTGTCTCATATCCATTTTCGAAATAAAGCTAAAGCTGTAAGTCCTTAGTGACGTTTAGTCGCACACTGGCCAACCATTTGTACAGAGAAAAATCCACGTCTAGGACGCTCCATATTAAATAAGGCCTCCGGAGCCTGGAGCAACAGATGTTATTTGGACATTACTTCCTTGAATAGTGCATCTCAGTCTCTTGCATCTCACCCATTTTTTGGAAATATAAGCTGTAAGTCCTTAGTGACGTTTAGTCGCACAGCGGCCGACCATTTGGACAGAGAAAAACGTCTAGGACGCTCCATATTAAATAAGGCCCCCGGAGCCTGGAGCAACAGATGCCATTACGGCATGTAAATGGTGGTCAGCTTTGTATATCTCGATAGCTCTACCACCGTCAGAGTGATGATCAGACGATCTGCCAACTTCCAGATTTATCATCAACTTTAATAGTTAATACCTGGGTCTGTTCCTTAATTTTTGAGTATACCATAAAATAAAATTACTTTGACACTTTGATATAGTACCATATTCACACTCTGAAAGCTTATTTTCCTTGTACATACTGTTATATAAATATTGAACTTTTCTATTAATCTGCATGCCATCTATCACATCTGATGTATCCAGAACCTGCTTTCCTGAGGTAAAGCACATTCAGGTGGACTACTCAACCTACATACACTGCAGTTTTGTTGAGAAATAGAATTACAGGTGTTGTATAGAGACTAAGAATACAATTCTTATGATTTGACTTCCTACTAAGTCTATTATTGGGCAGTTCCCAGTTCTGTCAAGTAAACTACTTAACTCACATGTGCTGTGGTCTACTTGAGACAATTTGACTTTCTACTAAGTCAGTTAGTGGCCCACTGTGACTATTGGCTAATATAAGTATTGGTTAATATGCATAAAGATCCACTTTTCCAACATCTGCCTTAACAATCAAAGGCAATCGCAGAAGAATTTGTGATCCATAACAACCTGCACACTTCTTTTCTTTAGAAGGTAGGTACACAACATAATTTCACACACAATTTAATTTTGAGTGCTTCATTAAACAACCAATAATACATAATCTCATATATTTTATATGAATTTTGTCTACTGAAAGCAATTTCAGTTTTGTAGCTGTATCAAAGACATTTCAATGTTTAATGATTAACTCAACAGCCAAAATGTAGCATTAGTTTACTATTTCCGAAATATTAATTGTTAATGTCAAATCTGTCCTGATCAATTGCCAGCATAAATCTGTTGGGATACACAACAAAATATAAATGCCAGGTGATATGCCCATGCTTTTCTATGACAATGTACAGTTCGTAAACATTGTAACTGTCTGGGAAGCTCCCAGCAGGTCAAAGAAGATGAATATATACTAAAGAGTCTCCTGGTTTTTAATGATCCTCTGGGTGCAGTATAACAATAAACATAAATTGTGTATTATAATAATAATAATATATATATATATATATATATTTTTAATAGAGTATTATTATTAATAAACATAGAAGTGAGCCTATGTCTACCTTTTTTCAACCAAGATGGTATAATTTGCAACTATGCATTCTTTCAATTGCAATAATAATAATTTTTATTAATATATTTATTTCTTTATTCTATTCATTTCTATCCAATGGAGTTTCCTTTTCTGTTCTATCATCTTCTTTATTTATTATTATTTTTGTATTTAAATTAATATCTTATATGATCTATTTCCTTTACTTATATGTTATACCTTTTTTATGTATGAAAAAATACATACACTACATGTATTACTGTCAATTTATTTATTATAAACTTTGATCAAAACTCTGTTAATTTCACCTATTACACTTAAGACACAAAATCACACACTTTATAATTACATGACTTCATACTTCTGAAGACCTGGATCTAAGTAATGTAGTATAGTCACAGTCAGCCCAAGCAAACAATTTTATTTAATATTAGATATCTCTCACAGCATTTATTTAGCTTCATTTTTATTAAAGTTACACAACTCCACGTTAACTACTAATTTCAAAAGCTGGAGTAAATCTGCAAAACCATTACAGACTGGTTCCTGTAGTCTTTAGTCACTTATTGACAGTAGTCAACCTTTATCTGTTTATCGCAATACTACCATTCTTATTCAAACTCATTTTTTAGCGACTAGTTACATTCTTTTATGTCACTAAGCTGTAGCTCTGTTATAGATAACACAGAATTATCACAATAAATTCCTATAAGAAATAAAATTAACACCAAATCGTTGTGTTCTTACACAATAATTGATAATAAAATTCAAATTCGAATATACTTCATTCAAGTAGTAAATAGACATTTATTGTCAACTGAATATAGAGCCACCACCGGCCAAAGGAGCAGTTCTGTTGCCTAAGCGCTAAAAAACGGCGCTCTTTTAAATAAAAGTTACAATTTTAAAACAATGTAATTGCAGCTATGCTCCAAATTATTATTTACACAGGTACATGTTATTATTACACTCTGTAATGCAAGTAATTATACATAGAATATATAGAAGCTTTAATATAACTTTTTTATAGTTATCATAAACATTCTAGATCTGTTTGTATATTATGTACAGTAAAGTAACTTAATAAGTGTAAGGTAACCAAGCCTATGTTAAATAGAATGTTTTACAAGACATTATCGAAATAATATCGAGCGTTGACTTTTAATGTATAATATTTCATCAAAATATCGTATAGAATATCTCTAATAACATTCAGTAGCTGTGTAATAGCTTATATGCTGAAATATAACTTACCAGTCTCAATTAGACTACTGTTATAATCTAAGTATCAGAAGTTTGTACCTTGCCTTTTGAACTCTTATATAGTACAGGGGGCTTACTTTTTTTCTTCTCATTTTTCGTAAGTTAGGAAAAAATTGCTAAAAAACTTTAGGGCCTGTTGGCCATTTTGAATTCTGAAAACAGCAACTTTCCTTTTCCTGTACTTCTGAATTATATATATTCATTTTGCGAGACACAACACAAATATAAACTAAACTCCGTAATATAAAAATATTTTACACAAAATTTGTCATTAATATTAAATCTATCAAAGATAAATTTTGTTATTTATAATTTTTGCATCCGATCGCGGCAAAATTATAAGACGCTATGAGTGATAGATGACAGCACGTCGCCACAGAGAATAGATGACGTACGTCTCTGCAGAAGTGAAAGAGGAAAGTATATCGAAGACTATTTGGTAAGTTAAACCATTTATATATGAAAATAGGCGAAATTAGGAGACTGCTTCTTCAATCAACGCTGTGTGTTTCGAAGTAACATAATATTTGATATTTTCATTTCTCTGGTGTGGCGGTAAAACGCGGCCTTTAATTCTATCACTCAACTCGCAAACCCTCCGGAATTTGTGGAAAATAGGGAACGGAGTGTATTTACACTAGATTCCCTCTGCCAACCCTGCTGCAGAAAACAGCCTAAATTCAAGTTTTTTTTTAAATGAGCAGTTGGTCCTTATCTATTTTAACAGACTACTGTCTTTGAGAGAATCAAAAAGAAATACATTCTATGTTATATTATTTAGTATTTCAATGTTTTGTTTTTCTGTACTAACTTTTAATTATCTAAAAAAACTATACTACAAAATCCAGAAGATCTAATGTGCTGTAACATTAGAAGGTCAATAAACCACATCCAACTTGGTGGGTTTGTGACAGGGTGGGCTGAGAATAGGGGCCTATTGTTTCTTCACGTAAATAACGTGGGAACATACGTCCATATATCTATTTAAGAGTATTTACATACTGTTAGCACCAGTTAGCATTTTATTAGATCTTAGGATCCTTTCTTAGAACAGAAAGTTTGATAAGAGCTGTCTTGCATACAAACAAACCGTATCGTTTTCATTCATATATTACATTTCTATAAATGAAAAAGCTATCTCAAGATCGGTCTCAGACTTGAGATCGAAATATTAATACGGTCTTAAGTCACTTATTAAGTCAGTTAATTTTACTACAAATAATGTAAAAATAATTGTGGGGTATAAATTTTTGCGTAATGTATTGAGTTGTAAACTATTATTTGCAATAAAATAGACAACAATAACAAATTCAAATCAAATCAGCTTCACGCTGTACCCCGCACACAGCAGGGTAGGTAGAGGGAACCTAGTGTTAAGGCACTCCGTTCCCCACTTTCTGCTGAATTCTAGAGGCATTGCGTGTTGAGTGGCAGAACATAAATTTAAATAAATATTTTATCTCCTCGAGTGGGGATCCAACCCACAACCAGTCGGTTTACACTTTGTGCCGCTGCACCACGGCTGGCCTCACGATAACAATAACAAATTAACACTTTAAAATTAACAAAATATCTCATATTCTATGTACGATAAGCATATCAGTTACAAGTTAACAAGAACAATGTTATATTATATAGCACTATCTCTATAATGAATCATATACTTGTATACACAAGATAATGAATATTATATATATGTATGAAGCTTGAACGCTGAAATCTCTGAAACTCCCATATTTTTACAGTATCATATTAATAATATGACATAATATGTCATATTTGATGAAACGATGAGAGGAGAGAAATTAGGAGATGCACCGTCGTGGCGCAGGAGCACAAGGGTCTTACTGTAACGCGGCGGTTGTGAGTTCGATCCCCACTCTGTATAATATATTAGTATTTTTGAAAATTTTTATTCCTTTGCTCTAGCACCAAGGCAAAAGCCCAGCATTGAGTTCGGCAGAAAGTGGGGAACGGAGTGTCACTGGGTTGGCTCTTCCTACCCTGATATATGCGTTATACAGCGTGAAGCTGTAATAAAAATGAAAAAAAAAAAGACTTTTACCTCATTACAAAAAAAAAAACAGAACAAAGTACACCCGACACCTCAGGATGTTGCGGTGTCCACTTCCCCACGTTGTTGATCTGTCTACAGGATGTTGCCAAATCTACATACCTCCTTACGTTACATTATGGTAAATGTTTATTTTTCAGCATTACGTATTTATAAACATAGTATAGTATACTTACAGAATTTTTTTATTGTTATAAAACATAAAATTTAAAAGACTACAACGTTTTACTTACTTTCAAGTACCAACACTAAATATAGGTGACCTTTGTTGTGCGGGATACAGCGTGAAGCTGATTTTTGTTGTACTTTGATATATTTATTTCGATAGTTAAAAATATTTTAAGATCAACTACACCCTCATAAGTAACATTATATTCGATGGCGTGTCGAACAGTTTTTTACGCTCGATCAAGTGGAAAGTCTCGTATGTCACTTGGTTTCAAAAAATTAACTCCTACTCTTTATTACATTGGATATGGTTCGAATCCAGCCAAACGTATCTTTTTTCACTATGGGATCTTTAAATAAGTAGTTAATAAGAAAGTGCCTCAAAAATTCAGCGGAAAGTGGGGGTATAGTGTCTTAACACTAGATAATTAACTTTTGCTACAAAATTTTACACAAATTTACGAAAAAACGGGTTGAGTTAGTTGTGAATAAAACAAAATAGCTTTAGTTTGATCTGTGTGTATAATTATTGAATTAAATCCATATAAAACAAAGTCACGTGCGATGCTAGCGAGAACTGAAGCTGCATATCTCCAGATTCAATCGAAATTCGCCCAGCAACAACGCAAAAACGGCAACATGGAGTCAATACAGGCATTCATATTATGCCTTCGCGAAAACAAAACTTCGAGTTATTTCTGTATAAATAACCTGTGTGTGTATGTTGACACAAGAAATTTCTCAAGAACGGCCTATGTACCGTGTTGACTCAAATAAACACGTGTTCCAACGACGCGCACACCAACGATTCATTCATAAAGAAGCTCGTGAATGGTTGAAGGCGCGACTCGGCGAAAGCTCCCTAGATGTTATGAACGCCTGGTACCGCAGGCGGACTGGTCGGCGGACATGTTGTTTTATTAATCGCCGATACTGACCGCTGCCAACGCAACCCGATGAGTTAGTCGATCGGACACACAACCGAATCCCTTTTCACTCGTCTATTTATAGAGTACGCGAGTATGAGAATAGCCATTGCTGCGGCTAGTGCTATAAAAATTAAGTTGAAATTAAAAATTATATTTTTATGTTTTATATAATTAAAAAATAGAATTAATTATTAATTAATTATTTTTATATATTAATAAATAAACATTAAAGACAAATTAAAAAAAAGCTTGGCTCTGTAAAGCTTGACCTGAGTCAAAATTAACATAAAATAATCAAATCGAGTGTGGGTGTCATAGAGCACATTGACATGTCCACGGCATAGTCGATGAATCTTGTAATTTTTTGAATTTATAATACAATATGAGGCTCGACGTTTGTTGTTTTCAGGTATAATATTTTTTATCAATGTTTTCTATTTATTTGAAGATAATTTTATAGGCATTATGATGTATTTGTAAATGCCGTGCGCGTCGCGGCGTCAGGAGGCGCATCCAAATAGGCTCGTCGTCACCTCTCGCCTGCTCGCTACCGTATTGTATGAATACTAATCAGTAGTCAGTCATAACTATAGAAAATCTTTATAGCTTAACCACGCTTTAAAAAATATTACAATAACGCAAAGGCCTATGTTTGTGATAACGTTATTAATTGATATTAAATTGATTAGATAATGAATTATTTTGTTATATTACGTATTTATGTGTAAAATATGTATGTATACCTATGTCATGACATTTATCAATATTGAATAGTATTAAATACATGAATATAAAGTATAAATTCAAAAGTTTACTTATCAAATTTGTTTATTTAATTTAGTTATCTAATCTGTATAATAAGGCGTTTGCAAATTCACATATTCTATGAATATCCACATTATATTTAAGTGTATACCCCAAATATGATTTATAGATATAATAAATCTGTTGCTGACTCGTTATGATATTCCGAAGACGTTTGAAAGCCTGCCAACTTGCTGGCAAATGACTGCCTACACGCACTGCACGATGTATGATGATTTAAATATACGATGCTTTGAATATTATTATCTAACCATGCAAATAAGATAACATATACTATTATAATATACAATAAGCCCTTATTAAATCATATTTATTCTGAATGCATTCATTTTTCCAATTAATTATACATGATATCAAATTTATACATGCATTAAAATCTTATTCTTTCTTTTATTAATACTCTACAAATTGTAAAGCTCATGTATATAGCGCCATCTACTGACGATGACTAAAAACTTTCTCTAAAGCGACTCCGATGTGGTATCTGTATAATCCGCTAGATGTCGTCAGTATAAAGCGTGTTGTAATTTATGCAATACGTTATAGATGGCGTTACCACTGCTAAGTTATCCGTATGCTTTATAATTACAGTTTATATATTGAAAGTACATAGTTAACATTTCATATAAATTTAATCTAATATCAGGTATTCTTTTGTTAAACATTCAAATGTATTAAGGAGTTACATTCAAGTTAATTTTATTTACGTTCAATTTAACTTTATTTCACAGGTTAATGTTATGGATCTTAAATCATAATAAGGAGCTTTTAAATTTGATGAATGTACATCATATTTAAATTACAAATCAATAAATAAAACTCCTGTATTCAAATCCATACATAAAATAGCTGCGCATTTAAGGTACAGAGCCTTACGGGCAATAAAAAACAAGTCGGCATCGGACCGTTGTGCTGTGACGTCAGGCGGGCGCCGTGGGAACCGCGGCAGGTGCGCCTGCGCCGGCCACTGATCCTGAACGCACACCTACATAGAATGTTCCGCTTTTCTAGCTGGCTCCTGACTGAGAAACTCTAACATATGTTTAATATCATAACAAGAAATTAAAAAACATTATTTCATATTTCAATTATATTTTTTTTTTGAAAAGATGACTTCTTATTAAGTAAAAGCTGTTAGCTTTTTATAAAGAAGTTAATTTAATTACACCTATTTGGTCTTCTATAATGTTACTTAATGTCATAATGTTACATAAATAGAAAATATATTTAAAAATAGTTTCAAGTAGTTTCAACGTATTAATAATAATATTATGTACATATTACTTATTAATATTTGTCATGATCATCGCTTTTTTATGATATAACTGATAAGTACAGTATAATAAAATTTCTGAAGACTAAGCACTGGCCTCTGGGCCCGTCTGGGCGCAGGGGCACAAGCGTGGGACCATAAACGCGATAGGTTGTTGGTTCGATACCCACTCAAGGAAATGAAACATGTAACATTTTCATTTCCTCGCTCTACGAAAAAAACCATTGCGCCGTTAAATTCTGAAAGTAGAAAGAGTGTCTCTAGGTTCCCTTTGCCTGCCTTGTTATGTATGGGATACAGCCTGAAGATAACAAAAAAAATATCACCAAACAATTTTTACTTAACTTCTTTTGTAAAAATAAAATAAGCGAAAACATTCTGATAGCGTAACAAGTTTTAAAAACGGTACCGCCTGTAACAAAATTAGCCGGAGACCGAGAGGGGATTGAATCAAAGTACAAAAATTAGATTTCTTCAGTTTAATGGGTAAATTTTTCCCCTTTGATGGCTGTAATATCATTCACCAGTTTCTCGTCAGGTCACTAACTTTAGTTAGTAGCGACCGACTAGGCTTTGATATTTAAGCTTTTTATACATATCTACATACCTATATGTATATATATTACACACTCCACACCCTTTGTTCCATTTTCCGAATTGTCCTTAATTATTACCTCAACACCAGAGCGAAGAAATCAAAGTATTTAATTTCTTCAAGTGGGAATCGAACCTACAACTTGTTGCGCTTACACGCTTGTGCTAGTGTGCTACGACTGGCCTCATACATATATATATATATATATATATATTATTAGCGACTAACAATAGTAAGTCTAAGATTTTTAAAAGAATTAAAGTGCATCTAATCTAATAGTGTGAAAAATTTAAAACAAAATAAATCAGCTTCACGCTGTATACCGCACGCAGCAGGGTAGGCAGAGGGAACCTAGTGTTAAGACCGTAGACCGTCTCCGTTTCCCACTTGCTGCCGAATTCTGGAGGCATTGAGTATTGAGTGGCAGAACTCAACGCCGCGCTTTGCCTCGACACCAGACCGAAGAAATGGAAATATAAATTTAAGTTTCCATAAGCTAGTATATTTTTTTTATATTGTTATGGTCTTATAAAATTGACATTTGCATATTTTTCGTAAATTCTTAGTAATAATCAACACATTTTTAACTTTTCGAATGTAATAACGACGTAAAATAAATAAATTACGAAATATTATATAGTGCAGTGCAACATTAAAGTCAAATATTGCCAAACTCAATGATTTACATTAAATAATAATAAACAATTTCCAACATGATCGTTTAACTGTTAATAATGCCCAGAATTTTTAAATTATACTTTTATATCACACGCCAGTAAGTAGAGAGGTAATTTAGAGCAGTAAACAGCCTCGGGCAAAGGGCGGGAACCAAACCCGCAACTCGAATTGATTTATGCTTAATGAGCGAAGTGTTAAACGCACTGTTCGAGTTAATTAGTTACAATATACTAGCGTTTATGGGTTTTTAATTACAATTTTCTTCGGTAAATATTCTGCTTCTGATAAGAATTTTGTAATTATTTTTCTAAAATGTATATATATATATATATATATATATATATATATATATATATATATATATATATATATATATATAGCCTTTGCATATAATAGTTGGTTAAAATTCATATGAAATTAAAAATCAGCTTCACGCTGTATCCCGCACACTGCAGGGTAGGCAGAGGGAACGTAGTGAAAGACACTCCGTTCCCCACTTTCTGCCGAATTCCGGAGGCATTGCGTGCTAAGTGGCAGAACTCAACGCCGCGCTTTGCCTCGACACCAGAGCGAAAAAATGGTAATATAAATTTAAGTAAATATTTCATCTCCTCGAGTGGGGATCGAACCCACAACCAGTCGGTTTACAGTCACACTTTGTGCCGCTGCGCCACGACTGGCCTCTAAATTGAAATTGAATGAAATTATTTAATTATGTAAATCAATTTAACATGATAGTACTAAAAATATTTTTTTAACCATATTGCTTAACAAACTTATATAGTATATAGTATAGATTATATTTAATAAGGCCAGTGGTGGCGCAGCGGCACAAGGTGTGGCTGTAAAATCGACTGGTGGTGGTTTCGATCCCCATTTGAGGTAATAAAATATTTATTTACATTCATATTTTCATTTCTTCGCTCTGTATCAAATTCAAAGTGGGAAATGGAGTGTCTCAACACTAGGTGACCACTGCCTATCATGCTGTGTGCGGGATCCAGAAACTGATTTGATTTATTAAAATATTTAATAATAGTTATATGAAGGGAAAAGTTAAAAGTAGGTACTAACTTAATTATAAAGTAAGCTTAAATTTATTTCGTTCAAAAATCACAATCACAGGAAACAAGAAAAACAATGAGCAATTCAAGATTCGATACGAATTTTTCTTCTTTTGTATTTTTTGAGGAAAACATTTACACATTTACTGCGAAATGAAATTTTTTATCTATTGTGTTTAGAACACTAACAAAATAAATTGATAACTGTGATTTTGCTTTTAATATATGTATGTACGTACGTATACGTACAACTGCAGCATCCATTAAAATTGAGGCGCAGGGGATAAAGTGTGATGGTAAATCGACTGGTTGTGGGTTCGATTCCCATTCGAAGAAATTAATTTAAAATGCATATTTCCATGTCTTCGCTATTGGTGAAGATGCAAAGGTGGCGTTTAGGTTCGCCACTTAACACGCCATGCCACCAGAATTCGGCGGAAAGTGAAGAACGGAGTATTTTAAAACTAGATTCCCTCTGCCTACCCTGCTCTGTGCGGGATATAGCGCGAAGCTGGATTAAGTTCTTTGTAGTTATT
Organism: Heliconius sara; assembly: GCA_917862395.2. Lineage (NCBI taxonomy): Eukaryota > Metazoa > Arthropoda > Insecta > Lepidoptera > Nymphalidae > Heliconius > Heliconius sara. Next base: position 5,305,424 of record OU860787.2, on the reverse strand, counting down.
TGCTTCATACCAATTAGACACTAAAACTAAAATATATTATGCTACTAGTAAAATATAATGATAATAATGATTGCACTGAAAAGTCTTTCGATTATTTTTGTGTCATATAATTAATAAATACTTAATTAAAATTTATAATATTATATAGTGTTAGCGTATTCGTATAAAAGAGGATAGATTTAGGTGGAAAATAATTATAAAAGCAGTGGAATTGTGTAAATCGGGGGCTATTGCTTGTCGGGAACGGCCCCTATTGGAAGGAAACTAGTGTGAAGTATTGTTAGTAGGTGATACATATCACTTATTGCAATTATTGTAATTACATAGTATCCCTTTTCTAATAGTTTAGAATCATATAAACGATGTGTGTTTTTACCGTCTTTTTTTAAAACGTTACACACTTCCTATTTCTAACAATAAAATTAAAATTAGACGCATATTAGACGCAAGGGGAGTAAGGAAGACTAGATGGTCTGTGTCCAACCTAGAATAGTCTTGTGCCCACCCCATAAACTTCATAAACGAAAAAATTGCCTCGAGAAATAACAAAAAAACATCTACATATCTATACAAAGCTAAATTCCAGCTTCACTCGTAAAATATCCCTAGATACGACTGTGATTAGGCAGTTAGCTATTATATTATTGCGACGCCTAAACGCTATTTGATAATAAAATAAGCATTTATATATTATTGGCAAGCGTGTAAAGCCTAATTTTAGTACCACAGATCTAATAAAATGTTGTCCGATTAAATATTCGTTTGTATGCGCAAAGGCACAAGGGTGTAACTGTAACGCGACGGTAGTGGGTTCGATATTCACTTGAGGAAATGACAAATTTATTTAAATTTATATATTCATTTCTTCGGTTCGGTGTCGAGGCAAAGCGCGGCGTTGAATTCCGCCACTCAAAACGTAATGCCTCCAAAATTTTGCGGAGAGTGGGAAACGGAGTGTCTTAACACAAGGTTTACTCTGTCTGCCGTGCGTGCTGTGTGCGGGATACAACTGAAGCTGATTGATTTATTTATTTTTATTTATATCAGTAATAATCCCAATGACAGAAGTTTAACTCGCACATTGCTCTCGCGTACTCTGATCTGGGCTAATTCGAAATTTGACGATCAAATGATCCATATTAAAGCGACCGTTCTGAGAAACGCATGTCATCTTTGTAATCATTCAAACCATTTTATTGTAAACATAAAATGATTGTTTATATTTATTATTACTTAGAAACGAATAACCATTTTGTTAAAAGACTAGCTTCTAAAAGCTAGAGTATGTATAATGGCCGTAAAACAGCCAAACAATTACCAAATAATGTAATTAGGACAAAAAATAAAACCTAAGAAGATAAAAATATAAATATAATATATATGATCACGATGAACTAAATATTTTTTTATATTATTACTCACTTTTCTTTATCAGCAAATACTGCCAATACAGACTACTATAAACAAACATTCAAATATTTTTGTAATTCTTTGCATATTTATTAAAAACAAAATTAATTAAACAAACATACAAAAGAGACCACGGAGAGTCCTGGGGCAGGGATACAAGGTGTGACCGACGCGAGTTGTGAGTTCGATCCCCATTTGAAGAGATGAAATATTTATTTAAATTTATATATTTCCATTTCTTTGCTTCGGTGTCGAGACACGACGTTGTGTTCCGCCACTCAGAATGCAATGCCGCTAAAATTCGGCGAACAGTAGAAAGCGGAATGAGTTAACATCAGATTACCACTTCGTACCCTATTGTGCGTATACAGCGTAAAATTGATTAAATTTTTAAATTTATAAAAACAAAATTACTAAGCCTATATTGCTACCTACTATTACTAGTTGTAAATTATAATGTGGGAAAGGCGCGACACCTGCGTCACGCCTCGGAAGATATCGCATTATCTCACTGTCGAAACACTATATACAACATAAATTAAAGTACCACAGTTACACTAATAATAAAATGTAAACCTATAAAAGCAACGTTCCTAATGGATTTCTTGATTAAAATACAGGTAAATTTAAATTCTTCATTTTTATCAGCAATAAGTGATAATAAAGTTGAGGCCAGTCGTGGCACGTTGGTGTGTGTAAGCGACTGGTTGTGGGTTTGAAGCCAACTCGAAGAAATGAAATATTTAGTTAAATTTGTATTTTCATTTCTTCGCTCTGGTGTCGAGGTAAAACGCAGCGTTGAGTTCCGCCACTCAATACGCAATACATCCAGAACTCGGCGGAAAATTAGGAACGGAGTGTCTTAACACTAGGTTCCCTCTGCCTACCCTGCTGTATGCGGGATATAGCGTGAACCTGACAAAATAATATTAAAATTTAGTTGAAAATGGCAATTATGTCGGATCTTAACTCGAGATAGGTAGTATTTAATGACGGAATTAAACTCATTTTACACGTGGAGCAGATGTAAAGAATGAGATCCATCAAATTTAAATCTCCTAAACGAATAATAAATCTCGTTTATCGTCAAGTGACCATTTATTTTCTGGGATTGCTGAATTGTCTTTAATTAATTCTAATTGAGGGTCCTTTCGTCCTTTGCGAGAAACATTATTGCAAATGCCCGCATACACTGTGGGAGACTACGGTTCACCCTCATATATAATAATTTTACTTTTAATTCTGTTCGAAAATAGAATATTTAAGTAATAGTTAAGTATACGCATATTAAGAACATATTATAAATTAAATAATACATACGATATTATATTATATATATAAGAAAACGAATAAAACTAAAAGATTATTTACATTATCCAACACACAATAAGCCTTTATATAAAACGTTTTAAAATTAAATCACTTCAAAAATTCTACTGTTTCTCTTTCTACTAACTAAAAACGCTGCATGGATATAATTAACTCACAAAATGTACCGCAGTAGTTTCCTGAGAGAAGTCGTCAAAGGTGGAATTGGACGCGGTTTGTTCAGCGTCACAATACGCTACCGTTCACGGCGCGTAATATTTCAGTAGTTAGAAATCCGGGGTGCTTTTCCGGGCTTCCCGCGCATCCACAATGGCGCCGCTTCCGGCCAGGTTCCCGCCAAAACAGAAATACACTGACCCACTTGCACGGGCGCACGTCCGGTGGCGCGCGCCTCGCGCATTTCCGGATCACTTGTCATATTTACATTCGTGTGTGTTATGATTTTACACACCTTTTTCTAATTTAGTTTTTTTTTGTTCATGGTTTTTCTTTATGCTGATTTATTAATATAAATTTGGTTGATATAATTTTAATATGTTAACGCGCTACGTTTTGTCTTAAATTTATATTAAACTCTTGTATTGTGTATGCGTGTATTGCGATAGTCTGTAGTAATTTCAAATAAGTTAGTAATATCAGTTTTTTTTTATTTTTTTATTTAGCATTAAGAAACTCCGTTCCTATTAAGACACCGTTCCCTATTTCCCGACGGAATTCTGAATAATGAATGAAACTGATTAAAGAACTTTAATTTTTCTGTTTCATATAATATATGCATCTGCATATATTATTATATATGAAACAGGAGAATTAAATTTAATTAATAAGTCAACAGTCTTTCTTACCTTTAATGAAAGGTCATTGTTCTTCTCATCGTTATATTCTATGTATCTCCTCTATTTCTATTTATGAAATAAAGGATATATCGATAAAAATAATATTCTTCTAATTTCCACACACACATATATATTATTTTTAAAACACATTTAAAAAAAATAAATCATAAGGCGAGTCGTGGCGCGGGGGCGCAAATGTAACTGTAACCACGACTGGTTGCGGGTTCGATCCCCATTCGAGGAAATGAAATATCTTTTTAAATTTATACTTCCATTTCTTCGCTCTGGTATCAAGACAAAGAGCAGCGTCGAGTTCCACCCGTCAACAAGCAATGCCTTAACACAAGGTTTTCTGAGCTTACCCTGATGTGTGCGGGATACAGCGTGAAGCTGATTTGGACTGGATAAAGATTACCATCCACTAATGTCCCATACACATGCGAAACAAAACACATGCATTTACAAATGTACGTACGTATGTGTAAACGTGTTCAGCGCTTGCATAACTACGGTTTTTGGAGCGGAAAAGGACAAACGGTTGCTCCAGCCCGACCTTGTTAACACTTTATGTGTTTTACTTGTAAATTTTTATTTTTTTTAAATATATTAGTTTTAAGGCCGTTGTGGCACAGGTGCACAAGCGTACGACTGTGAACGCGACAGGTTGTGGGTTCGAATCCCCACTCTTGGACGTGAATTATATATTTAATATTTTCATTTCTTCGCTTAACAGAGCGAATAAAAAATAGGCAAAGCGTGACATTGAGTTCTGCGTCTCAACATGCAATAATTCCAGAATATAGGCGAAAAGTAGAGAACGAAGTGTCTTAACACTAGGTCTCCGCCTACACTACACTATGTGTGTGGTAGAGCGTGAAACTGCAAAAAAATGTTTTGATTGTTGTTATGTCTGTAAGGTTGTGTATACGTTTATTTTTTATAGGACACCAGGAATATTGAAATATAGAAAGAATATGAATGAATCCATTAGGAAAGCAGAATTCGTTAACTTAGTTAAAAAATGTTTCGAAACGCCTATCCACGTCTAGACGTGCCCCCGTGGCGGAAGTGGCTGTTACGAAATTAATGCGGCTTTAATTAAATAACAAGACCGCTCGGAATTCATTGTTATTATCAAAATAGATGGCCTATTCTATCTTAAATATCACAATGTACAGTTTAACTATGTTTCCAGTCACTGTAAAATAATAATGTCTATATAATTAATAAATATATTTTTGTTTTTATATTTTTAGATACTTTAATTAATTTAAAGGCCAGTTGTGGCGCAGTGGCACAAAGTGTGACTGTAAAACCAACTGGTCGTGGGTTCGATCCCCACGCGAAGATATGAAATATTTACTTAAATTTATATTACCATTTCTTCACTCTGGTGTCGAGGCAAAGCGCGGCGTTGAGTTCTGCCACTCAACACGGAATGCCAAAATTCGGCAGAAAGTAGGGAACGGGGTGTCTTAACACTAGGTTCGCTCTGCCTTCCCTGCTGTGTGGGGATACAGCGTGAAGCTAAAGGTACTTTTATTTTTACAGTGCCTTTATTACCAAGTTTAATCTCATTTTTGTAGCTTCACCTGTATCCTACATACAGCAGGGTAGACAGAAGGAGCGTAGTGTAAAGACACTCCGTTCCCCACTTTCTTGACACGTTCAATATAATAAACTTTTGAGGACGTAGAAAATAGCACAGATTAATATTCTTTTTTTGCCCACGGATAAGCAACTTCCTCTCCTCCCATGACCTCATAGTTTACAGAGTCGAGGGAAGTGAGTAAAATCCATATTTATCGAGCACAAAGGCCATTATTGTCACTTACTAGAACAAAATTCGTCTCACACAAGATAAGCCGCGGCGTCTTTGTCGGCGCGGATGAAAGGCACGCGTCTTGGCGCTGGTTCGAGGAACGAGAGAGTCCCGTCCAGGAGCTAATCAAACACCGATACGCCGGGATTCCTAGAATTATTGAAATGTTAAAAATTGGAATTGGAATTGGAATTACTGTATGTAAAAAGTTGCATAAGTGGTTAATTTATGGCTACCAAGAACTGTTTACTGTTTTAGTGATATTTATAGCTGTCAGTGCGTTTCATAAAATGGTTACAGCAAACCAATCACAACTTATACGATTTTATAGAAACGATTTATGTACCTCTTTAGTATTTCTATGTTACTGTAATATATTTATGTATATCTCAATCGACAGATCAGCGGTGGAATATTAGAAGACAGTTTCTTTAGGAAAATTGGAAAATATAGCCTAAATGTTGGGTCTGCGCTGTGACGTTTTTTTCTCAATATAGATTAATAGATTGTTTTTGTATCAAATTATATTTTAAAACTAACGCTGAGGCTGTTGACCTCACATCAAAATTAAACTTTAAAATTAAGTATTTTTAGAAAATTTTATTTTAAAAACATATTTTCTAACGACTTTCATAAACTGGTGGTAACTGGAAGTAGCATGGTGAGGACGATCCTGAACACCACAAACTACATTGAGGAGGCAAATGATAGAAAATAAGGCTGTTCTATTTTTTATATTGGCAGAATTTTAGTTGGAAACATTACAAATGCTCTATATTTACAATGTAGTTTGCTTCTATTACGGTAAATGAGATTGCTTTCTACTTATTACTAGCAAATGTAATATGTAGAGCAAGCGTTGTTATATTGGTAATCAACTACCACCGCTATGTCTCAAAACCTTGTTACAAATTATGTATTTCAAGTTAAAATACATAAGACGCTATATATTTGCTAGAAAATTTTTGTTTATACCTTTTTAAGTATTATAAGGTATTAAATTATCTATGATTAGATATATTATATCATAAAAATGTGGTACCTATTATCATTTGCCGAAATATACAGCTTCACACTGTATCCCGCACACAACAGGGTGAGCAGAGGGAACCTAGTGTTAAGACACTCCGTTCCCCAAATCCGAAATATACAATAATAAATACACCATAGCTATTTTTATATTTCGAGACTAGAATCTAATTGGATTCCAGAGCAATAATCATTATTATCTCAAAACAAGTACGAAGTAGCCGATACGTTGGTTATTATCTTCGTTATCTGGGAGCGATCGACACGACCGCTAAGATTGAGCCATTTTGATTTATATCATTAATTTAAAGAATCGATATTTTTGATTGTTAATCATAAATTTTGAATGAAAGATTTCATGAATTAAGACATTGCTCAATTGTAGTGATGAAATTTAATCCAATTTTTTTATATAATAATGTAGGTTGATATGTATTTTTCATTAATTATGTAAGCCTTAGTTATTAAATTTAAGATTTAAGCACATATTTTTATATTTTTTACTTTGACAAGAATAACAACGAACTATTATATATTCATTTTGGAACAACGTATGTATCTTCCTCCAATACCCATATCATATATTATTGGTTTTCTTTGTATTTTCATTTCTTCGCTCTGGTGTCATCTGGTGTCATCAAAGCGCGGCGTTGTCTCAACTATAGGTTCCCTCTTCCTACCCTGCTGTGTGTGGAATATAGCGTGAAGCTGATAAAAAATAAAAATAGATATATTATTAATATTTTCATATATTTAAAATTACAAAACACACGAACGAATTATTAATATATATTATGAATTCATTCAAGCTTACTAATATAATGAACATAGCCAATACATTGCGATACATCCGAACTACTATTAATTTGAACATTTGTACTTGCGCAATAGGACTTGCAAAACGGCTTCCGGCCTCTAATAAATTATGAAATGACGTATGTTTGTCTACTTTTAATATAAAAGTGACTGTGAATGTGACTTTTAGCAAGTCGAACTGGCCTATAAACAGTTGAAATTTAATAATAATTTTATATTTTCGAAATTTTACTGGCTATATTTCAACTACCTATTTGGTATACAGTATTATTTTGATTGATGATAATTAATTATTACACATTTTAAATGTAAATTTTTAACCGAATAAATGTTCGAAACATATGCGACGTTTGGAACAAAACTGCAAATTATATTAAATATTAAATATATGCGATTAATCGCAGCTTTAGAATTTCATTTAAAAATACACATGTGTATAATACCTATAGTCTCTAACTAAAATTATCGTGATGTACGGACGGACGAATAGACGGACGTGACGAAGTTATATGGGTTCTGTTTTTTACCATTTCGCTACGGAATCCTTAAAAATGTTCACAAATTACAATAAACATAAATGAATCTATGGCTCAAAGAAAGTCTCTATAGTTTCACTAAACAATCCAAAATTATCGGTAAAACAACAAGCGTCTACTGTGATTTCGCATTGTTAACAAGTAGAACGAGATTCGCATTCCCTATGAAAATCTCTCATACAATAAATAATATGGTTATTCTTTTACTACGTTGCCAGCTAGTGGGTTTATATATAGAAATTAAGTTAAAATTATCAATCTTTTCGATGATCAATATTACTGCTCTTAAATGATTATAAATAATCAAGATATTTAGGGTCGATCTTGGCGCAGGAGTGCAGGAGTGTGGCTGTAACGCGACGGTAGTCGGCTCGATCCCCACTCGAGGAAATAAAATATTTATTTAAATGTATATTTTCATTTCTTCGCTCTGATCTCGAGGTAAAACGCGGCGTTGAGTTCCGCCACTCAATGCCTCCAGAATTAAACGGAAAGTAAGTAACGGAGTGTCTTAACACTAAGTTCCCTCTGACTGCCCTGCTGTGTGCGAGATACAGCGTGAAGCTGATTTAATTTAATTAATTTTAAATAATTTAAATGTTAATAATATTGAAAGATTTCCATTAAACTAAGATTAATAGATTACTATTAATATTTCAAGCCATATTACCCTATAAAAAGCCTGACGTTGTAAGGGACATGTTAAAGCACCTATATTCAATGCCTACAGTAAAGGTAGTTGAAGATAAATCTAGAGATTTGTGCCCTGACTAGGTTGGCTATGTGCGTAAATTGCACAGAATGTCATAAAGTTTAAAATATAGCAATCAAAAATGCATCTTATCCCAATATAGAAATAGATCAATTTTAATTGTTTCACAGCATAATGTTAGTTCGTTTAATAGCTGTAACCACTAAACACTGGTCCTCAGTACTTGGGCGGCAGGTGTTTCGGAGCAGGCGCCTCCTCCCACTGCGCCGTCTCACGATCTAGAGATCATTGATCTGGTCGAGATTTACTTAGGAACATATACAGACAATATACAATATTTACATCCTACATCCTCAGGGTGCACCTGGAACGAAGCGCATTAAATGTGCTTTGTTATTTTTGTTATTTTGCTTGTTTCGTATATAATATATGTTATATCTTATTTTTGTTAATAAGTTATGTTTTATTTTAAAATCTGTTAGTTGTATGACAAAATATTTCCATATTTATTTTTTACTTACAAAATATTACCAAAAAAATCTAGTTTTTTTCTTGTTTTATAAATCCTATGCTAGTACTAAACTTTCTAAATTGGAATATATATATGTAGGTCCACTTACAACTAGCTACTGAGTTTAACTCCTTTAAATCGCTGTAATTAAATCGTGACTAATATTTCCTTAGCCGCCATATTAAACTGTTCTATACAACTAGATCAAAGATATTGACAGTGAGCGAGCAATTATATATATTTTAAAATTGAATTTAATGCGTTTTACCTCTTTTTAACTTCAAAATATACTACTTACTTTAATTAAGCTTAATAAATTGTATCTAAAAAGAAAACATCACTTTTTTTTGTTAACAAATAACAATATAATCTTTAATCCAAACCTAATAATTGAAATAATGTTAATATATTCATTATCAATATAAATGTAAATTTCATTATGAAATGCCATGTTCGATCTCTAAAAATCTCTAGCTAGCAATTACGAAAGCCATTGACCGCCGGAGCGAACTATATCTTTTATTATATCGGATTTGATTCTGATTGTGTACAAATAAATTGATACCTTCACTACATCTACTCATTTACTGTAGAATAACAAGATTGAATTGTTCTACCTACCAGTACCGGGCACTGTGTAGACGTTAATATTTGTTTATTTTTGTTTTGCTTCACGCTGTTTCCCGCACACCGCGGGATAGACAGAGGAATCCTAGTGCCAAGACACTTTTGTGTCTATTACCCGTAGACTTGTGGTGGCATTGGGTGTTGACTGACGGAACTCAAAACCAATCTTTACGTCGTCACCAGAACACCAGAGATTAAATAGGTATTTCATTTCCCCGAGTGCGGATCGAACTCATAACCAGTCGTGTTTTCAGTCCCACACTGGCGCCACTGCGCCACAACTGGCCTCTCTATATATATTATGTTGTCTCTATATATATGTTGTCGTCCTCAAAAAACAATTGACAGGTGCCATCGGACATAAAAAAATTATACATATCTATATTCGATTTTAAATTCGACATGATATATTTAGTATCTTATTAAAAGGGTATATTTCGTTTCTCCAAACATTTATCAATAGACCGCTGAAAGGGTGAAGTCGGAGGACGCTATTCATCACTGGCGACGCCACGTAATGCATTCGAAATTTATTTGCGTTTTACTGAAACACACGACGGTGTCCCCTTTTAAAAAAGCATCGATTAAAAAACATCCTTAGACAGTTACTATATGTTTTTACGACGCATATCTATTAATTTATAAAAATAGCATGACGGTCACAGGTTCGTGTGTTTTGTGAGTAGTATACAACGTTACGTTTTCGTATAAAGAGTTTCACGATTTGAGGCCAGTCAGAGCGCAGGGGCACAAAGTGTGATTGTAAAATCGACTGGTTGTGGGTTCGGTCCCCGCTCGAAGAAATAAAATATTTATTTACATTTATATTTTCATTTATTCGCTCTGGTGTCGAGGCAAAGTGCGGCTTTGAGTTCCGCCACCTAACACGCAATGCCTCCAGAACTCGGCAAAAGTGAGGATCGGAGTGTCTTAACTGCCTACCCTGTTTGCCTACCCTGCTAAATGGGGGATAGCAGCGTAAAGCCGATTTAAGTTTTATGGAAGAATTTGTTAAATAACGTGTGGATAGTAGAAGTGATCACTACAGTTACCTTAAAGTAGGCACACTAAATATACGCTAACATATTCGGTTTTTCAGTCAGAAATCTGAGAACCTAGTATTAAGACGAAGCACAATGTCACGTTTTTGCCTCATTATTAAAGCGAAGAAATGAAAATATCAAATATTTCCTTTCCTCGAATGGGAGTTGAACCTAAAGGCCACGTTTACAAACACGTGCCACTGCGCCACGACTGGCTTGCAGGCTGTACGTATTATGTTCATATGTACAAAGTCTGTAATTTTGCTAGCAGCACAAGTAACACAAAAAAGTATAGTTGACCATGAATGAGATTCCACCAATAAGCAAATATTATACTTAAGGCCACATATGTTAATATATAAATTATTTATTTATTATTTAAAGACTGCTCATTTAAAATTTGTCTACGGCCAAGGAAGTATCATTAATTTAATACCATTCATAATAAAGATAAACTTAAGAGGAAACGAAATAAAACTAAATGTGAAAGTATCGCAACAGAAACAATTCTGGCGCCATCTCGCAGGCAACCCTACAAATGATACAGCGTAAATTGTTGCGCATGTGTTGTTCCCACGGTGCGAAACTGGTTGCCGATAAGCTGAAACCACGCGGCCAGCTAAATTAGTGCACCGCTGACAGTTTCCTGTCACAATCTAATTTGCAAAAAATATGAATTTCAGTCTAAATGTATGGAGATTTATAGGAAATTTACTACTTACCAGCATACGTGTAACCATTGACATTAAAAATAATGAGAATTATATAAATAATAATGTTAGCAATTGACGCGCTAGTACCGCACCGCTTACATCTTCGTGAAGCCTTTGAAAGAAATAATTACTCTTATATAAAAAAAAATCTAATATAAAACCTTAAAAAAATATTTAATGTAATTACCACTGGTGAATTTGAATAAATAAACAAATAAATATATATAATGGATATTTTTTTAAAATAAGCAGCACAGAAATATATGTATGTATTTTCAAATCCCTGTAACATATTATCAATTCCAATTTATTTTTTTCTAAAAGGAAAATTTACACAATTCCTGGTGATTTTTCATAATACAACAATTATTATACATTGTTTACTATATTAAAACTACGGTTTAATTAATGGAGCTCGACATAAAACTGTATCTACATGTGTGGCAACCATTTTACAGTTACGCTTCGTTTACCAATCGTTCAAGGAACACGCACACACACCGAACCAGTTCGTTCACGAGATCTCTCACACACGATAAAACGAGCTACCGATTTCAATTGTTTTTTTTTTCGAACACTTACAGAACTTCATTATCTGTGATCCGAATTGTCTTTTTACCTTGTACCGGTAGCATCTGAAAATAGCCTATGGAGACATCTCATTAAGCCCGTCAACGATCGGGCCCGCTTTGAAAAATGTCTCATTTAACCCCGACTCCTTTAATAGCTTGTGAAGGGTTAACCACAAATAACTAATGCGGAAGTAGGCGCTTTCGTTTCGTCTCCGAGTCGATTTTTTAATTCTTTTAATTAGGAAATAGTTTAATTTCTATGTTGTTTAACGCTTGCGGCTGTCAAACTGTCAACCGATAACAAATTAGCGTGTGAAATGCTTATATTGTTATTTGTTGGTTATAGTCATAATGTATTTTTTTTATATAGTTAATTAATCATGAAATTTCTAGCGCTCACAGAATTTTATACATTTTCAATGAAGGCACGTTTAATATAAGTATAAATTTATTAAACCGTTTATTGGATTGGACTGATGTACCTGAGTTGTAAATTTTAGTTTCTTTATTTCATGGGATGTTTCAGAAGTACATTGAATACTTTATAAAAGTTTTAATTTTGAAAAAAATATGATTCAATGTACTTATAGGCAAAAAGGGCATTGGTATCGAATTCTTAATATATCTAAGTTATAAAATTTTAAGCACATTTATATGAAGCCGTGTCGTGTCACTAGTCATAATTTAAAATTATTAACACTTTCGCAATAAAACGAAACGCAGTTATTTTTTAATTACATAAACTTAAATACAAGGCTATCAATTATTAAAATGGTTTATATAAAAAAATGCAATATTAAATTAATCCAAACTTAATTTCAAATGAAATAATATATATAAAATTAAATATTCGTTCCTATAAATTACGGTTAGACTAGTTTATCCCGTTTCGTGGAACAAGTTACAAAGATATTATACGGTTATTACAACAGTACACGCACGTACCTATATAATAACTGATAGGTTATTTAAATAAGGGTTACATTAAATTTATTATATTCCGATTATTACCGGATAGATACCGGAAGGCCACACCCCTTCCGGAATTATAAGAAATAACTCACCCTTCACACTAGGGATGGGTGTATAAAAGATTATTTTAATGTGTAATCTGAGACTTGTCAACGAATCGTGTTGTTCTTGTGAGGGGAAGAGTTAAAAATTTGGGGTCCATTGAAGGTCACATGTACAAACAAGTATATATTTAAATTTAAATATATACTTGTTTCTATGTATATATAGATTTTATTATTGCTGTTATTATGTATATCTTTTTATAAATGAATATTTCGTAGAGTATTTATAGCTCAAAACTTTTATTTTTACAAATAACTAGAAATTTAGTCAAACAAACACAGCATTAATGCTTTACCTACTTGTTCAAAACGTAATAGTATTTTATAGTTATTAAATATTAATACTAAATAGTATTATTTTACTACTATTATTATTTATTATTGTGTTTACAGTTAGTTCCCAGGCTATCTGGCTTTCAATTCTTAATACAGGATATGTGGACCTTTTTGAAAACTTACCTAACATCCTGAGACAATATAATGTTTCGTAATATCCTATCTCTGTATAACAGTCACTTAGCCAGTGTGGGCGTAATATTAGTTTATTTAAATTACACAAATATTTACTGGTTCTACAGTCAGGTTTCCAGGAAAATCTTTTTCACTTCATTCTTTAAATTTTTCTTTATACATTATATTAGTTTTTTTCTTCACATACTATCACGCATATAGCAGACTAAGCAGAAGGAACCTAGTGGTAAGACACTCCATTCCCCACTTCGTCTTCGGAATATTGGGCAAGTGGCGAAACTCAACACAGTACTTTGCCTTGTTACCAGAGCTAAGAGAAAAAAAAAATTAAATAATTCTTTCGCCTAAGTGGGAATCGGTCTGAAAATCGTCGATTTACAGTCACACGCTTGTACCCCGCCACACCACGACGGACTCATAAGTTTATCTTTCAAATTCAAATTCAAATTCAAAATATTCTTTATTCAAATAAACTTTTGTAAGTACTTTTGAATCGTCAAATGAAAATATAGACAAAAAAGCTACCACATAAGTTTATCTATCTATATAAGTACTTAACTATAATTAATATCAACATTATTATGTTATAGTCCAACTAAACCAAATTGAACTCCACACCTTTGATAACAAATTGACAGACGCACCTAATCTTGCTTCGTACCAGCTCCTAATAGAAACGACGTGTTCGTGCACGATAATTTGATCCATAAACCTCTAGCTTCTGAACTGGAACTACATAATGGCCGAACCGGTCTTGTTCATTCACTAACGGGCCTGGCTGGCTACTAGAAAAAGTTATGCCTCAACGGCTCGTCACGTATGATTACGATTCTAATTTCAAATTTTGAATTTGATATTTCTTTTTTGTTCTCTGCCAGTTCTATCTAATGTAGACGTCTTTGTCTGAGATCACCGTAAGCAGTTATATATTAAGTTTTTTTTTTTCATATTAATTGACTTAAGACAGTTGTGACGCAGGGGCTGAAGGGTGTGACTATACAGGCAACTGGTTGTGGGTTCGATTCCCACTCAAAGAAATGAAGTATTTACTTTAATTTATCATTTCTTCGCTCTGATGTCGAGGTAAAACGGTTTAATACCGCCACTCTACACGTAGTGCCTCCAGAATTCGGCAGAAAATGAACAATATATATATATATATATAAAATACTCCATTCTATATATAGTTTAAATGTCCAACGTGACCGTGATTAGAATCTTTAGATGAATCATAGTCGTACTATGAAAAATTAGCACATGTAACTGAGATTATAATTAAAATAATTACGATTACGACCGACGTTCGACTAGAGCGGAAATGCAGTAGGTTATTTTTTGTTGGCTTTCGATAATTCGATCATTTATAATGTTGTAGCAATCGAATAGATTTTTTAACTTATGTTATCAGAATTCTAAAATAAATTTAATGAATTTTATTATAATTGATTCAAATATAATATTCAATACATATTTTATTCTGTGAGAAAAACGATATTTATATAAAAGATAAACAGGCAGTAGTAAAAGATGGACGCTGTCAACGTCTGCTATTTTCGGTGAACGCTAAATTTAGTTGGTTTTTATTTGTGCATTGAGAAAATAAACTGAAGTGAAAAATCACCTCGCACTGTATGATGGATTATTTCTCGAAACTTGTCGCCATATTGTGAAAGTATAATGTGATGATTTGTTGAAGCCGACCGAATGAGGTATGGCGATAATTTAGCTCGACGTTTTGCTGCGGATTAACAAGGCTATCATTAGCGGGAGTGTGAGTTTAGATTTTCTACGTTTGCCTTGGTGATACATCATAAATACATTATAAAAATAACATAAAAATCAAAAAGCTCTATTTTCTTTTTCTACGATTGGCGAATGTTAAAATCGACAGCATTACAGAAAAGTACTACAAATTTTGTATCAAACGATTCTGTGTTCACTATAATTAGGATTGTTGTAAAAAATATTCTTGCAGTTTCGCTATTGTACGCTACATATAGACAGGTAGGGAAGAGAACCTAGTCTCAAGATAATCTTTTCCTGACTTTCAGAGCGAAGTCTCAAGGCATTGCGTGTTGAGTGTTGCAACTCAATGCTGTAGTTTGTCTCATCACCATAGCTAGGAAAAGAAAAATATTATCTCGAATCGAGAATAAAACTCACAGCCGTTGCATTTACAGATACATGCCTGTGCCCCTGCGCTACGACAACCTCTAACAAATACTATTATTCACCAACAAATATTAATAAGATATCAGTCCAAAACTGTAAATCTAAATACGTCAAGATCTACGATAATATTATTAAACATTCAAAACAGATAAGTATAAATAGATACACTTCAAATGAAATGTGATATAATAAACGCCTAAGCCTCATATCGAGTGACGACAAATCGTTCATTTATAAGTTGTAAATATACTTTTTGTATCTCCATTGTGAGGACAATCGTATATCCGGTTAGCCCACCATATTGTGAGGTATCACAAAAACGCTATCATTATAGCCAACTTAAGGTACCCAAAGGTATCTTACCCGCACCACATTACAAACTCGATCAGCCTCATTATAAAGGTGAATTTTGCAAATTCTATACAGGCTGCATTTTTAAAGTAAATTTCGTATAAAAAAAAACCACCTTTTGTGGCTGCAGACAGTGTGGCACCGAAATCTTTTTGTTCGCGCGAAATACTCAAGATTGTGAAGAGCTCGTCGATTGTTTCCGAGAAGTTCGGATGCTACTGTATTTTTTTATATATTATATTATATGAATATCGTTTTACATTTAATATCTGTATTACATTTATTAATACGCGATTTAAATGGAAATAGAAGATATTTTTAATAAATATTAATTTTTCTTGGTTTGGAACCAAATTTAGTTGAGTATTGTTTTTGTATAATGGAACTTGAGACTTTGAAAGTACGACGTATGTGCATATAATGTTCAAATAGTTATATTATAATAAAAAAAGATTTATTTTACAAAATAGAGAATATAATTTCTTTATATTAGATCAAATGGCAATATAATATTGAAGCCCAATTCTTTGGAACCCTGGTGATTACACGTAGGTGGTAAGAGTTCACGTATAATTTAATGACAAAATTAGGGAACATCTGGCCGACCGGGCACAAAGCACATCTCTTTGCAACGTTACGTATGCTGGTGAGGATAATATCGGGTTACATCACTATTTTGTGAAAACAGACTTGCAAATGTCTGCAGTAATTACTATAATTGAGAACTTAACATGTACAAAATGAAACATTTTGGTAGCTTTTTGTATAACTCAAGACACCGTTTTATTGAAATGTATATCTTAGCTATGCTTCAAGCTTTATCCCGCATATAGTAGAGTAGGCAGAGTAGGAACCTAGTGTTAAGACACTCCGTTCTACATTTTTCGCCAAATTTTTAAGGCACTGTGTGTTAAGTGGTGGAACTCAACGCCGCGCTTTGCATTGTTACAAAAGCGAAGAAATAAAAATATTAAGAAATTATCACTTCCTCCTGTAGGAATCGAACCCACAACCGATGCATTTACTATCACACAGTTGTGCCACTTTGCCTCATCACCACTCTCATTAAAATGTATATGAGAACCCATATACATTATTATATTTGAGGCCAGTCGTGGCGCAGTGACACGAAGTGGGACTGTAAAACCGATTGGTTGTGGGTTCGATCCCCACTCGAGAAGATGAAATATTCACTTAAATTTATATTTCCATTTCTTCGCTCTGGTGTCGAGGTTAAGCGCGGCGTTAAGTTCTGCCGCTCAACACGCAATGCCTCCAGAATTCGGCAGAAAGTGGGGAACGGAGAATCTTAATACTAGGTTCCTTCTGCCTACCCTGCTGTGTGCGGGATACAGCGTGAAGCTAATTTAATTTAATTTATATACATTATATACCAACACATTAAATATATACAACTTAATGTATCATAAACTATATGACTCATTCATAAGTTTTGAAAGGAAACGTGCCTAATAACCTATACTTAATGTCCAGGTAGTATGGAAATGCGATACTGGTACTGGTCAGTTTTCCGCCGATTGCCGCACCACAACGCGTTAAAATCATTGAAGGTCCCCTCCATTGCCTAGATCTCCGCACTTCACCGACCACGAAACGCATCACATTCATTCTAGAGTGAACCAAACGAGAATATAACAACCGTAGTATAAGGTTCGATCGGAATATATTACCTCAAACGGAAAACAACTTTCTGCTCTCCTAGCATTATCCACTTTCGTCTGATCGCCTCACTAGTTACTACTTTTTAGATGTCTATTTCTGTCGATGGATTGCGTTGTTTCTTATGGACTGGCTGACCACTAAATAGAAATTAAAAAAGAGCTTTATTGTATTGCAATTAGGTTTATTATCGTTTGGTAGTGATAAGGACTTGTGTTATCAGGTTCTGCGGGTTCGGTTTTATGAATGAAGCGCGAAGTCGTGAGCGGAAGTGTCGTCGGGCGGTGCGGCTTTCCCGCGCGGGCTTGGGCAGTTTCATTAATAATTAAAAGGCAACTACTAGTGACGGAATGGCCGGACGCTGAGATGATTTCTAGCCAGAAACCGGTCCAGCTATGGGTGGAGTGACTATGTTGTGATAAAGTTAGACATTGTTGATTTTTAAATATACTTATTTATATTGACCCATTTTTTTTAATAGTATATTCTATTACTAAGCTAAATATTATAAGCAAAAGGTGTTGTGTTGAGACCGGTCGTGTCGTATAGGCGCAAAGTGCGACTGTAAACGCGACAGATTGTGGGTCCGATCCCCACTCAAAGAAATGAAATACATAATAATTTTATTCCTTCGTCGATAAAAGTTGTCCTGCCCAAACAACGAAATTGATTTCTGTCATCCAAGCCGTGTTGCCTAGCCTTGAAAATTTGCCGGAAAGTAGTTAACAGAGTGTCTTAACTCTAGGTTCCCTCTGTCTACTATGCTATATGCGGGATACAGCGTGAAGCTAAAAAAATGTTTAATAAGTGAAAATATTGCCTTAGCAAGTATCAGTAATCCTGTTTGTAATTTGTTGGCAAACACAACAACGATAAATATGCACATATAAGCGCTAATAGGAAAGTACAAGGATTTATGGGTGAAACTATAGAGAGGCGGCTTGTTTCGACGTACTCAGCTATGAGGCTAAACGATCTCATAACTTACAACGCCAAGTAGAAAAGTACATGAATGTAAACATGTTATAAGTATTACTTATAACGAAGTTACTTCTGAAAGTTAGAGATGTTGTTTTGTTTTGTTGTTGTTGTCTTAGCTTAATCTTAGCGTTCTGAGCGTGCCAGTACAGCGCCAAATACTTTGCCAATGTTTCGTTTAATAGAGAAAACACAAAAGATAATATATAATAAGAGAAAGAAAGAGATAATATTAAACAATAAGGAAATGCAGTGCAAGTTAAATGGAAATGAGTTACTATTTTTGTGTAATCCTGTTCTTTGCCAATGACATTTGACATTCAATATGAATGGCCTCTACAAGTAACTAATAGGTTTTGTTTGTTTGTTTTAGTGATTGATTAAGTCTTACCACTACCAAATTCAACTTTGGCAACACTAACAAATTAATTGCTTTATAATAATTTATATCAATTGTGTTATCTTCTACTATACGTGACACTGGTAGGTTATTTTGTACCATCGCAAAATCAGATTATTAGAAAAAAGCAACTAATATTTTATTGAATATATCTATAAAACAAATATAGCTTAGGTTACATCCAAATATTACAAGTCATCTCACCTCCGTCCATGCTATAATAATTTATAACGGTCACAAAATATTAAATAAAATTCGACGGGCTCATTACGCAACGTCATTGGAATAGTACCAGGGTGAGGGAGACAGCAATATGCGATTGTTGTACGCGGAGGAGGGACGGAGATATGGTATGACAGAGCTGTAAAGTGAATGAGATATACGGTAGCTAGATAGCGCGTCCGGCGGCCACTTCCTGTGGATAGTGCAGTCATCCTGTATCGACAGTTACGTCGATATTCTTAATTAATACAGATTAAAAATATTGTTTATTATAATTTGATAATCTAAAATTTATCTATTTTTACATTATAATTTCATTAATTTTAATATGTACACATATTATTATATTTTTATACATATCTTTTAAGTAAAAAATATAATAAATTTTGTATACTATATGTTTAATTATAAACTTCTAATAGAGTTAGAAACCCTTCCAATAAAGCTATTTTATAAATACTTGAGACCACCGTTAGTAGATATTCTTTACTTTTATTAATAGTTACATTATAAACATCTTATAGAAATGACTACATGAATATAGAGGCTTGCGACTCATCACTGTATAATTTTATTAAAGTAATATATCAAGGTTAGAGGCCAGTCGTGGCGCAGTGGCACGAAGTGTGACTGTAAAACCGACTGTTTGTGGGTTCGATCCCACTCGAGGAGATGAAATATTTACTTGAATTTATATTTCCATTTCTTCGCTCTGGTGTCGAGGCTGAGCGCGGCGTTGAGTTCTGCCACTCAACACGCAATGCCACCAGAATTCGGCAGAAAGTGGGAACGGAGTGTCTCAACACTAGGTTTCCTCTGCCTACCCTGTTGTGTGCCGGATATAGCGTGAAGCTGATTTTTTGATTTTTTAATATATCAAGGTAAATCCAAAACCTTTATTCACAATCAAACGATGCGTTGTACATATAGATACATAAGAAATGTATTATATATTTAAATTGTTAAATATGCATAATATTTAACAATTTAAATATATAATAGCCAAAATTACAAAAAAAGGAAACAAAAGATCAACACTACACTCATTTAAAATCCAAACCATAACACTGTTTATTTTTGAAGGAACAAAGCGTAATTAGATTCCGTCACTAGCGGGCTAGTTGGAGCATCCTGCGCCCACGCCGTACTAATTGCGCTCTTTTTGTTTATCGTCTTAACTCGATTATGGCAATCAGATCCGCCCTTTGACCCTGACGCGGTGCCATCGTGTCTGGAGACACTGTTCATTACCGCTTAGCTTTGATGAACATTTACGTATATTGTTTTTGAGACGATAAAACAAAAATATTATTAAAAAGCCAGTCGCGGTACTAAAGTGTGTGACCAAACGCGACGGTTGTGGATTCGATTCCAACTCTGGAAATGAATTATTATATATTTATATTTTCAAGAAATGAAAATATCGCTCTGGTGTCAAAGTACGGTGTTGAGTTCCGCCGCTCAATTCGCAATTTTCGGTGGAAAGTAGGTAATGGAACTGTTTAACCTGTTATGTTTCTTTTTCATCCATTCATGAGCATGGCGTACCTACATATACAGCGTAACCTAACGCCAATCTCTTCATGTGTGTACACAAAAATCTTTCATTGAATTGTAAATAAAAAATCTATGAAATTAGTTTAACACTATGCCACATTGGCTACTAAGCAAAAAAATCGCTTAATTTCTCATTTATTTCTTTTCGATTAGGTGACATTAAACGTATAATATAGGTACATACATATCTTAGAGATTCGACAACATTTTAGCAGAGTTAAAAGTATGTCAAAAAAATTGTTGTAATATGCACTTGTTATTTTCATTTTAGTTAAATGAAGTGTAATGTTGATTTCCGCTATTCTCTCTCTCTCTCCCTCTCTCTTTAATAAAATTGACAACAAAAAACAAGCTGAAATTGCTTATATCACTGATTTATTTATATTAATGTTGATAATAAGTTATTAACTTATTATTAATATATTATATTATAAAAATATTATATTGTTTTTTTTTTGCTTTACATGTTAAAAAAATGTACCACCAAAATAAATTAGTTTCTATCAATATTTTAAAATTTTCTCAAATTCAAAAACTATATGAAGAACACAAGCAAATAGTACAATGTATTCAATTAAATGGCTCCTTTCATTCATACTTAATTATTATTACTGCACTGTTCAGCCATTCTAAGTCTTAACTAGATATAAATAGAAGCAAATATTCCGCATTGGCCCACAGTTGATAACACGTTGTCGTGCCGAAGCTCATTTATGAATGAACTCACAGATCGAGCGACTTCCGGCTAACTGTTGAGATAGTACGACACTTCCTGGTTCCTGCTATGGTATCTTTAATTATGAACCAGTATAAGCGGACCGGTGTGTTCCCTCCATTAGTGGAAATTTGACTTTTATATCAAAGAATATAAAGCGCAAATTGGATGTGAACATCGATTGATCAGCCTCCGTTTCTACTTTATCGAGATCGTTCAGAATATGAATAAAGATATTCTAAGCGTTGGTCACAGTTTATACGCTTGCTTGAAAATACACCATAATGGTTTTACGATAAAGTCGCCGTTGAAAGTATGCATTTTGTGTTGTGTGTGTGTCCTGTCGAGCGTGTTTTTTCCAACCTCCTTCCCGTCGTTTCACCGTTACGCAATATATCGTAAATAATTAGCGGAAGGCGATATTTCTGTGTCTTATGAGATGTTGATTTTCTGGTTTTTTTTTAGTAGAATGCTTCCTGACTGTAACGGTACCTGTTCCTAGATTGTTACGTTTCTTATTTGAGTGAAGAAGACATGGAATGTACACAAATATGTAAATACAAACTACAAAACTGTTTCATTTACATATATAGTACAATATATAATTATGTGCAATTAATTATACATAAAAAGCCCATTACTTATCTCTTTAATACATTTAGATTTTATTTTAAACAAATGCGAAATATTTAAACATACTTAATAAAGAATTAATTTCTTTAGTAGCTGTTATTTTTGTCCCATTACGAATATTAATTTAATAATAATGAATAAAACATTAAATTATAATTCGTATGCCAGTGTTTGATTTTAAATAAAAAAAAAATAATTTTCTCACGACACAAGAAACAGAGTGTACGGTAAATCGAATAACATATTCATTAGACTCTAAAACCGCCAAATTCAGGTTTGTAACAAATCACCGTTTTTACGCTCAAGTTTTGATGGTTGCGATGAAAGCAGTGATAGAGAACCAACGTAAATGGACCCTGTCATTCATTATTAGTAATAATAAAGAGATGTCAAGACAAAGTGGTGCACTTTTCAGTTCTCACGAAGGCGCTTGTGACAATATTAAAGAAAAATGATAAAAAAAAATCCTGTACAGCGCTCGGAACCAGTTGTCAACTATAGCAACCTTTTAAAATATAATATTAATAACGAATTAATCGAATAATTTACGATTATTTGATCAACAAGAAATTATTTAAATCGTAAAGTTGTTTTTTAGTTAATTATTTAATATGTAATGAATAGATTTTAAATACATCCTCTAAACTAAATAGATAATAAAGACACATTTTTTTTATATATTAAGTTTATTATTTAAATATATATTTAGATTCTAATATAAAATATCGTAAAAACTAAAGTCTATTACTTCTTAATTAAATAAAAATACATATACTCACCTACCATATTTTCACTAAATAAAATCTCCTATTCTAGTCTTTTAATGACCACATGGTAATTACAAATAAGTACTTCGTCTACGCTCGAGCGGCGATCGTAAGTTCCCTTAAACGAAATCGAAGATTCAATCTCTTTCTACTGAAAATTAATTGAATCTTCTAACGAGATGAAAGTGTCGATTTTTATTATCATTACATATCTCAATGGAAGTGCATTCCAGTTCAATAAATTTGAGGCCAGTCGTGGCGCAGGGTCACAAGTGTGTGACTGAAAACTGATTATGGGTTCGATCCCCGCTTGAGAAAATGAAGTTGGTACATATTTAGTTAAATTGTATTTTCATTTCTTCGCTCCGGTGTCGAGGCAAAACGCAACGTTGAGCCACACAACACACAATGCCTTTATAATTCGTTGTAAAATGGGGAACGGAGTGTCTTAACACTACTCTGCCTACCCTGCTGTGTGCGGGATACGGCGTGAAGCTGATGCGTGTATATTTTGTAAAATCTGATTACATTTAATGAAATAACTGCAACGCCAAGATAAATGAGTAACATTGTACTATGAGTCATCATTTGTCTTTTTACAAAAATATTGGCGGTGACGGTCCGACGTGTTGTCTGGGCAAACACACAGGATACATATGGCCGTACAAGCTAAGACATTATGTTTCATTTTACTTGTTTATCTTTGTGAATTTATTATTGTGGTCATTGACAACCGAGGTTAAAAGAAAACAAAAAATCATGTATTCAGTACTATTTATAAAACTACATCGAAGATTAAATACTTAAATTAATTCAAAACCGGTAAAAACTACAGGATGCTCAAATAAATTTGCGTATAAATTAATACCAAAACAAAACCTGTTACCGTCGTTGGAAGCAACATATAACATACAAATAAACATAGCGTTAAAGATATATCCGAGTGAAGCAGGTCAGAACGTTTCATTCATGATCAGCTTTCCGGCCCCCACCAGCCACAATCTGCGCCGGCGCACTCAATGGGCATATCATTCACGTCATTAATGGACCGAGTTACTTGTGGAGTCGACATTCTGTCACACACTATTACATACCATTTTGTGCTTATATTGTTGTTTTAGATGAATTAAGAAATATAAAAAAAGAATAACAACGTATAGAAAAATTCTAAATCAGCTTCACGCTGTATCCCGCGTAGAGAATTTTATTGTTAAGACACTCCGTTTCAACTTCCAACACATTTTCCGACGAATAATGGTAGTTTGCCTCGACACCAGAGCGTAGAAATGGAAATATAAATTTAAATAAATATTTCGTTTCCTCGAGTGGGGATCGAACCTATAACCAGTCGCGTTTCACGTATAAAAAAAATATTTTTCAAAAAAATCGCACAAAAATAACATCCATTCAGAAATACCTGCGTATAAATAAGTGTAACAAAATAGTTAATAGGTACTAGCAACACTTAAAATAGCTTTTGAAAAAAAAAACACACAAATAAAGGCGTCGAGTCAGTTCCGTTGACTAAGGTCATGTTGACTTTATCGAAAGCCGTCAAACAAAGAAACATCATCCACGTTTAAAACTTGTATATATTGTTAAGTAAATCTCACAGGATTTCTTAGAACTTTCCGCTAGCACAACAAAAAAAGGTTAATAAAATGTTGTAAATTAAAATTAATATGGCTATATTATTATCATATTCTGTAAATATAAATAAATATTTCCTTGTTTAATGAATATTTGATTGTTTGCTCTGTTCTTTTTATTATGGCGTTCCGAGCGTGCCAGTTGAGCACAAAATCACTTCACCAATGTCACGTTGAATGGAAAACACACGAGAGAGGTAGTACGGTAAAAAAAAAAGGTATTACATAACAGAAAACATTTTAAAGTAACTAACACAATCGACTCGACACATTTTCTATCTTTTATATTTACATAATTATCAGAAGATAGAATCAAATTTTACATACCTTCCATCTTTCTTATCTTTTACATACTTGTAATTATAGTCCATAATAAAGGCCGAGAAACTAATTATATTAATTAAATCAGCACTATTAATTATTCGTTAAAACGTTTATCGGATTTATTTTATTGATTTATATTTTGTTTCGGTTCATGCTGTATCCCGTAGGCAGAAGAACCTAGCGATAAATTCCCGCTGTATTGCGTGTTGAGTGGCTTGACATTCCAAGGCCCCCGACAGGAATCGAACACACAACCGTCGCGTTTACAGTCACACGTTTGTGGCCCTGCGCCACGACGTCCTCAATTGATTTAATTAATTTAACTTTAAATATTTGTCTCTTAAAAATCGTAGAAAGAGAAAAAAATACTTTCAAACAAAAAAAATACAACTAATTTAATCATTCTAGTTCCTCGTGGTGTAGTATTTAACTGAAAACTGACTGCTCGTGGGCTCTATTATTACCCGAGGATGTAATACATATTTCCTCGCCCTGGTGAAAAGACAAAATGCGGCGTTGAATTCCAGCTCTCAACACGCAGTCTCGAAAATTAGATGAAAAATTGAAAAATAGAGTTTATGTGTTGATTTGACGCGTAGATAGGACAATAATGGGATGTACTTAACTTTTTATATCAAAAAATAAGAAAAAGAAGGGCAAAACATATACTAAGAAAAAATTGTTAAAATCTAGAACAGTGTTTTATTATGTAATCTACATTAAGCCAAATCAATTTATTTAATATATAAAATATTGAATTAAATAAGATTTATCTTTAAGATACAAAAGTAATCATAACCCTACAAAATAAATTATTTTAAACGGACGTGTATTCAATATATGACATGTTTATCTCAAAAGAAATCTATTTAAAAAAAAAATATGTTAGTACCTGGAAATAGTAAAAATATTAATGTTAGAAATACCTACCGCCATTAAACTTTATCTTAATCAGTTAACATGCAAAAATGTTTTACATATTCATTAGAATTACCACAGTTTTTGAATATATCAAAAGATAGTATGTATGTATAGCTTTAACTTCACGCTGAATCCCGCACATAGCAGGGTAGGTAGGAGAACCTAGTGCTGAAACACTTAGTTTTCCATTATCGGCCTTATTCAGTAGGCATTGTGCGTTGAATGGCGGGACTCAACGCCGCGCTATTACCTCGACACCTATGAAATGAAATTTTATATCGAGTGGGAATCGAACTCACAACCATTCGCGTTTACAGTTGCATTGTGCATACATAGGCTTCGTGTTTATTTGCAAACCATTCTCACGCTTGCTCCACAACATGTCAACAACCGAATTGTAAAACTCGATTTACACGTTGTTCGATTTCGCCATTCTCTGTCTGCTCACATGTTTTATCGCCCAGTCTAAATTGACCTGTGATCGATTTTGCAAAAAAAAATGTAAAGTACCTCTCGAGTATTGAGGTAGCGTCCCTCGGAGGGTCCCATGAAAGCTGGTGAGGCTTCGGATCAAATCTCGGTAGGCGGCGCGGAGGCGATGATCGCGCGATACGAGCAGTCGCGCGGTAACGCCGCGACATCGAAGAGGCTTCCGTTCCCGCGAACGACGCCGTGGGAACCGCTTCATTTTCGTATTTAAATTCGACCCTCATTAAACTGGTTTGCCTCAAAATTCGCTGCCTTCTTTCGACGCCTTTTACTCAACTTTTTATGGTTCCGTTCGACGTTTTGCTGTTTGAGATCCAAGTCTAGACTCGCTGTGAATAATGTTGAGAGGATTGTATGCGCAGAATGGGCTGCGGTTCCTTTCATTACGGCGAGCATTCGTAAATAACATACAATTGACGAATATTTTAATGATCATTATTACATTTACGTAAATTAAAAGGTATAGAGTTACGGCAAAATAAATGTTCTTTTTGTATATATTTAATATTTATCATACATCTATCTATACTCAAGTAAGACCAGAAGCTATGAAAAATTATATTTAGAAACGAACGCTTCGTTTAAAAACCTGTTAACCATTTTTTTATATCATGTTGTACTAATCATTAATAATATTGAGATTAAAAATATATACATGATTCGTTCTAGCCAATAACAACTTATAGTGATGGTAAAACCAGTTAAAAGTTTTGGTACATCATTTTAATAAAATGAAATATATTTTAAACATCACTAGTGAATAAAATAATACAATAAACGCCAACGTCATCAAGTTCCATTTTTTTTTGGTTATTAATATATAATATTGCGACATTATCATTTTTTATGTTAATGTGATGTGATGTATGCCTTAAAATGATCCCTGTTTCCCCACGGTATCGACTTACACCGGATGCTAGGTAACCCTGCAGAGTAAACTACAACCTCCAAAATTACCACCATATATTTAGAACCTTACATTGAACGCAACATACTCTATTTTCAACTGTCTCTAGGACTATTACATTCAAATATGTATCTTCTGTAACGTTGTTTTGACTATCGCCCAAAACGTTGAATATGTCAAGGCATTTCTAACTCTATGTATGAATATTAGAATGTCAATTGACTTGACTAGAGAGCTATTTAAAACACACCGGAAGAACACATTGTATTACCTTCGCTACCTGGTGATAATGTTCTTTGTGAATGGTGGACATGAACAATTATACACCAGGTATGAAATATTTGAGGGTTCCTAGGATAGTTAGACTGGTTACATCGATAAAGTATGAAAAGGCTTATCAGCCAGATGATACCACTCGTGGCGCTGGGGCACTAAGCGTGACTGTAAAACCCACTGGTTGTGGGTTCGATCCCCACTCGAAGAGATGAAATATTTACTTAAATTTGTATTTTCATTTATTCGCTCTGGTGTCAAGGTAATGGCCCCAAAATACGGCAGAAAGTGGGGAACGGAGTGTCTTAACACTAGATTCCCTCTGCTTATCCTTCTGTGTGCGGAATACAGCGTAAAGCTGATACCTGTAATACCTTCCTGTGTATATCTTCAAATTATTTACAGTAAATGTTCTAATTTATATACAGTTCGCAATATTTCTTTTTGTATACCGTACCATATTGTCTCTTGATATTTGAATTTGAACATAGTATTTTTTTATTCAAAACAAATGGTGCATTAGCAAATGTATATCATTAATAACTCACAAAAACATTCATGCTCATGATTCCCAACGTAAAGACCTCTCCACAGGTTGCATATGTGAGGGTTTAAAGGAGGGAGCGGGGAGGCGAGGGGCAGGAACATCCCGCGTAGCACCTGGCGCGCAGAGGTTACATGCATCGACGAGGTCCCATTGATTTGTAGAGATGCACTTCTCTCAGTGTTAAACACATTCAACTTATTAAAGATATATTAAGCCGTATTCGAAACTTACTAAATTTATTTTAACATTTTAATGTAATGACATTATTGAATTGCGAAACAACACACAACTATATATTTAATATATTTTTATTACAACAACATAAAATGACCGACACTAAAAACAACAACCTGCCTACAACAAAATATAAAAAAATCGT
Organism: Heliconius sara; assembly: GCA_917862395.2. Taxonomy (NCBI): domain Eukaryota; kingdom Metazoa; phylum Arthropoda; class Insecta; order Lepidoptera; family Nymphalidae; genus Heliconius; species Heliconius sara. Next base: position 5,276,957 of record OU860787.2, on the reverse strand, counting down.
AGAATTGATCGAAAATTACATTAAAAAGCAGTAGGTAAACCTAAATGGAGTGCTGTAATTTAAAACGAAAACACCGAATAATATTTTGTTGAACCAATCTAGGTGTCCGAGCACGCTGACAATGAAGGCGACATCCTCTGTTTGTCTTAGCGAAAGTGACTGTTGCGTTAAAATCCATTTGTCAAACAAACTTTTGAAAGGCTGTTGTTGTGCAATCTGAAGACAAAGAAATTAAGTTATTCGCAGCTTTGGTTTAGCACGCACACAGAATACGTTTCATCATAGCTGAATTCAATGTAAATCGAGTTGTTTTTTTTTTTTTTCATAAAAACGTGATAAACTAGTATCCTTTATATATTTTTTCTTTGAACACTTTGTGAATACTAAAAATTCGTTTTGTGATAGAACAAAAACGAAAAAAGATATAATTTTTTGTAAATCCTTTTGTTTTTGGAAATGTAAATGGCATCTACATCAAAACGTGCAGATTCCAAACATGATATTTTATTTTTCATTTGATTTCTGAGTAATATTTAAAATTAAAAAAAAATAGTTTCAAGCTATATCCCGCACACAGCAGGGTAGGCAGAGGGAACCTAGTGTTGAGACACTCCGTTCCTCACTTTCTGCCGAATTTTGGAGGCATTGCGTGTTGAGTGGCAGAACTCAACGCCGCGCTTTGCCTCGACACCAGAGCGAAGAAATGGAAATGTAAATTTAATTAAATATTTCATTTCCTCAAGTGGGGATCGAACCCACAACCAGTCGGTTTTACAGTCAGACTTTGTGCCACAGCGCCACGACTGGCCTCTTAATATTTAAAGATTAAAAATTTAAATATTACTGGAAGTAATATTTAAAGATTAAAAACGTAGTACAAGAGAACTATTATAATTATATGAACCGCCACAGCTATTTCTAACGAATAAGACGTAGTTAGTTGTTTCTTTACGATGGGTATTGGTTCAGAAGTACAACCACCCAGTACAATATGAAAATGAAAAACTTCAGATATTTAAACTTTTATTAAATAAATTCTCTCAATATATATTACTAATAGTAAGCATATCCCGAAAATTGGAAAAAACGTGAGATTAAAATTACAAATAGTAGATGATCTATAACAATTATGACCTTAAAAGGAGTTATGAATATATATTTTTTTTTTATATTTGCTCTACGCTGTCCACGTGCACGAACCAAACATTGACACGCTTCGTTTGTACTGCGCCCATAGATAACCGACAATGGAGAGCCGCGCCTCAGCGACATGCGGGACTTAGACAAAAACCTATTACTTTTCTTTATATTTTAAATACTGTTTCATCTTTCTATAGTAGTATGAATAAAAGAAGAAGTAATATATATCATAATATATCAACAATATCTATTAATTATAATAATACACCTTAAAATCATTCAAAATCAATAAATCAATTATTAGCTCAATAGTTCTGTATTCTGTATTTAGAAGCATGGCGAAAAGAGAATAGTCTTAAAGCCCTCCGTGTCCCACTTTAGAGTGTTGAGTGTCGAAACTTAACGCCGCGCTTTACTTCGACACCAGAGCGAAGAAATAATAATATTAAATATTTAGTCACACATTTAGTTTTTTTCAAACAGATTTTTTATATATATTATTTAATTATTAATTTCTAATTTCATTTTATATTCTAGTCTAAACAAATGTTATTTCTAATAGTGATTTGTACACCACATTTGTACACGTATCCAAGCAAAGCTTTTACGCTTTCGCACGAACTTAGAATCTTAAATATCTTTACTTGTTTATGTTTTCCTTAACATTACCTAAGCAACTTTATAGTTTCCTTTTATCTCTTTAACAATCAATTATATGAATAATTTTATTATATTATATAGTATATTTTTTAATCGTTTTGAATTTTTGTAAGTTATATATAATTTTAAATGTAAAATGGAGACTTATGGAAATCTTTATAAACACAACCTAAAATTTAAATTGTCAATAAAACTTAGAAGCATAATACTAACAACAGCCGATAATGAGCATATCCATATCCTAAAATGGAGTCTATATTAAAAGTACTTTTGATAAAACTAAATATTTTGTTTCCGATTTACCATTAAAGTGTTGGATTACTCTTAAAAATCATTGAATGAAGCTAGATATGTATTGAAATCGACAAAAAATTGGAAACCCTTAGAAATACTCTCGTGAGGTGGTGAGCAATATTTACTACACCGCCTCCCGTCCCTTTCACTTCCTCTACGGCGACAACCTGTAGCCGAGCGAGATGGCGATACACAAACGCGTGCGCCGGACAAAGACGGCGCATTCATTCATGACCGAGTCCGCCATCCGGTCTGTTTGCTAAACGATCACTTTATCTCATTCTAACGTGTTGTCTCTTATTCAGTGCGAGCAGGTGGCACCGGATGTGTAGCGCCGCTCAGCTTCGAAAGCTCTTTAAAATCTCGACGGTCTACTACATTAAAAACGTTATCATTAGTCCTGTGGCACTAGCACTAATAAAGGTGAGTGATTGAACACTCACATGCAAATAGAGCATCGCTCTGAGAGGGCAGACGCAATTGGTGATTTTCGTAAGCTCACCGGGAGTGAGCCGGAGCCGCGAGACGCGAGCTTCGCCCCTCCGCCGGCGCCCATTCAGCCAGCAGTCGCGCACCGGCCGCAGACACGCACGCGCGCTCACCGCCCGCCGCATGGCTCTGGACATCCAACACCGGCACCCATGTCTAGTCCGCACCAGTACCCGCGATAGCCTGTAACCACTTTGTGTTTCCTCTCTTGTGATAACGTTGTTTGGTGCTTTTGAGTGAGTGACGCCGAGAATGTACGAGAGGAGCTGGACACGTTCACAATGGCCCAAATTACGCTAAATGGGTAATTGCAGTACGTCATTGGATAATGGATTCGGCTCTCATATGTACATATCGCAATATATCTGTCCTTCTGATATGTGTGGGTCGCCGGCGAATTTTGCTCTTGACTCTCGGCTCTCTTTGTTTGACTCTGTTTCGTTTTAATTTTAATAATAATATTGAAAGATATAAAAACAATTATGCTTTTCAATTGCCGTATAGTTAATTCGTTTATGTTTTGCTTAAAATTTAAATAGAAAGCTTAAAATTAACAGTGAATCTGATCTCAAATTAATTCTTACTTAATCTTTCCTAGTTATGTATAATAGCGAAATGTTTTTAAGATTCAAATTAACATGGCATCTCGTTTTCTTACGCTACATTATAATAGGCGAAGCGTCTATTTTCTTTAAGTATTTTGTCAGAATTCCTTGAGGCACGGGCACAGGTAGAGCGTTATCAGCGCGCCAACGAACGTGGGAATGAAAAAGGCGTGTTAAACAATAGCTACAGATAAGAGACCCCATTTAGGGTGCTTCCAGTAATTGCTTATGTTTTCACTAAATGCGTTTCGTAGCAACATATTCGTATATTGCACAATTATTGATTTTAAACTGCCATACGCAACCCATTTCGACGTTTAGTTTTGATCAGTTAGTTATTTTACAGTGTGTTCTATATTATTATTAAATTTATTTTTTATATTAAACATTCCTTTTTTTAAAAACAAGGTCCCATAATTTATACAAAGAGATATGATACAATGTTACAATTTTATTTGAGTAAAATTTTCTACGCTTGCAATGTAGGTTATTGTATAGTGGTATAAATTTCTGTTTAATCATTTTCTTATGAATATCAGTTATAGAATATACGATCTCATAAAACATTTTAAAAAAAATTCTACCTTCATACTTAATCTTTAAATAAAATAGCTTAAAAGCCTAAAAATATTCAACATTTACCAAAGACTGTTATCGTAAATTAAGAATTGAAATAACATATACAAAAATATAAATCACCTCATGCAAGTAATGAATCACGAATCAATTGTTTATATAGCATAGCATATATTCACGGAACCACGATTTACTGAAAATAAACTATTTCTTGTTTCCCGGTCACACTTGTTTCTTGTGTGTGTACTGGCAACATTATAAGTACAAAGTTTTAGTAAGAGAATGTAGGTATATTTATTTATATTTAATTCATACTGTAGCTTGGTTATAATAATAAAACCTATGTAGTTATTGCCAGTTCATAGAATTTATTTTAAGCTTTGCATTCCATCCACAAAATTCGGACGAACAATTGACAAATTTTCGCAGTCAGCCAACCGTAGTAGTGAGTCAGTATTTCTAACGAGCGTGTTGCGTTCAGATAAACAAAGGGATATACGACTTTTTTTTATTTCGTTTTATGAACATATTTTTTTTTTGCGATAATATAACCTCTTCAACACAAATCAACATCTGATATATATAATATATATCTACCGTTGATATCTTTTAACATGACATTATATTAACATAGTTTTAATTTTGACATTTCTACTGTTTGTAGAAATGTCAAAATACAGATTATAAATAATTGAAATTCGCAATTATAATGATATATGTAAGCTATATTCGTGTTTTTATAGACAAATAATGTTATATGATGCACGATATGAATGTTAAAAGAACGCACTTTATATAAATACAAATAAAATAATAAAAACTTTAAGGTTTTGCCCTATATAATACGTATATTATAATGTATCTGTATACTTTTTAATTGCCTCAGATATCTTTTTATACAGCACGTTATATGCCTGTTTAATTTTAATAAAATTGCAACGACAGTAATATTTTCAGTAGGTACTTATTAAGCGATAGCATGTTATTAATAGTCTCCAACGGTAAAATAATATGTAGAGACCGACTGACCTGACTTCTAAGGCCTTAAATAGATATCTAAGTTTATTTCTCATCACTTAATTTAAGTTTAAGCCACCTGTTTGAAGTGACTTTTGGATAGAGATCAATTCATTATGAAATATGGCAACATATTTAACTGTTTCCTCACTCTACCATTTGTACTTTAATGCCTTTGTTCTTAACGAAACGTTATATAAAATGGCTGCGACACTGAACTTAACCCTAAACCGATCAAATTTACATACAAAAGTACTGAAATTGCATTCATTTGCATGTCTAATGAATCCCTATATTATAATCAGAAATACAGAGAATATGTTTACAATAAAATTTGACATTTATTACAACCATTCATATAATTCATTGTCGAAAATTAAATTGTGTTGTTATATTGTTACAAAATTTAAAAAAAAAGCTACATTTAAATTTTTTACACTCTCTTGTATATTGCAAAATATTTGTATTGGGTGCATAACTCGCTATTTTTGCACTATTGATAAAAAAAATATTATAAGTTGATCACCTTATGGTTTTGTGATCATAAACAATATGGTTTCCAGATACTTTATGCATTATAAAGGTATGAGACGGCTCACCCACGCAATACTAAAACATTAAATTTTGAATACCCGTGACTTCACCGAGTTTTCTTCTCAGAAGATTTTTCTCGCGGGCGGAACGGTGCGCATGCGTGGGCGGTGGGAGGCGTTCGCCAATGGCCGACCAGCCCACCCCGACCAGCGCACTCGCGTACACGCCTCGTAATCTCATTTACCTAACTTTTCAGAACACCCACACCAAATCAAAGCCAAAAATTCCGATAGCAAACGCCAATTCTGTGTCGTGATTGTTGAACGAAAAATTATAATTAATAACGCTTTGAAATGCTGCTCCATGTAATTCATACGCCATTTGCATTTTACGACGCAAATATATTCATATTTTTAGTGGCATTTTAAAATTTTGCTGTTGCAAAGGTACTTGTCATTTTCAATCTTTGGAAAAAAAAAGTTATATTATCAACTTCGTAATGGCTTCTTGGCATATTTACAGTAGGTACATTCTTATCGTACTGTGTTCATTAATATGTAGATTTAAAACTTAAAATGGGGACACCCTTGTGAGTAACTGACGTACCCTTGTTTGTGAGGCCACTATTCAGTCTAGAACAGTTTTTGATACATAAACCGTAATGTAGAGCGGAGTTGAAAAAGCGAATATTTTTTTTCTACAATTCACGCCTTTTAATATAGGTAACTAGTCAATCCTTATTTGAGCTTGTAACGAGGCATATCTGTAACAGTCAAGACTTTATATTAACTTTTTGTAAACACCTTATTAGTTATGTAACACTTTATGTATGCAATTACTAATATACTAGCAGCCACCAGCAACTTCGTTTGCGTGGACTTCATGACCATTTTCATATTTCTTACTTCCACTAACTGGAAATCGAACTTCTAACCAGACGTTCCCGTTCCCCAGATGTTGCCATTTTCCTAGAACCTGAACAGCTTCAACTAAAGCGACATTTCATATTTTTTTATGCTTTAGCTGTACTATGAAGGTACTTCATGAAATATATTCAGGTCTTTAAAGATTTTATATCAATGAAATATGACAATCACACCGAATAGGCTGCATTTAATTGTTTATAGTTTAGTATTCTTTTCAGATCTTCAATATTAGATATATGTCAATGGAAAATGCTTATCAGGTTCCACAACAATTAAGTCAACATTTTCCTATTTCTTATAGTTAAGACGTACTGTTATAGAACTGTTTCAGGTATGCAATCGTTCAAAAGCAATTTTAGCCAAAGGCCTGCTAAGGTCCAAAAATAGACGGACAGACAAACAAATATATATTTTTTTATTTTTTTTAGTGTTTTTAGCATATTATAGATAGCTAGATTAACATTATACTTCAAGTGTGCTTACTACGTACTTGAGAACTAGATTTTGAATAGAAATTAAAATCCATATCTAACATATTAATGTGGGGACATTTAAGAGCCCACTATGAAATAGAAACGAGAATTTAATATTATACCCGTTCCCTTCCTTTAATGCTAGCTACGTATATGTATATATATATATATATATATATATATATATATATATAGTTATATAGTTATTAATTTCAAATCTGATAAAAAAATACGTATATACACACATACATAGGTAGTTTTAATATAATATAATCACAAAATGTATTTCTAATGTACCTTTAGTTATTTTTTGTTAAAGTATATGTAAATATGAATGGTTCAACATAGAAATAGTACCTACATATCTAATACACCTCTATATACGTACATATATATTTATCGCCGCCCCACCGACTACGTTTTAATTGAACGGTCTAAGGTCAAATCACTTGAAATGGGACGACCGCCGCCACATTATCTATGCTACTTGTGAGTTAACCACAGATTAATAAATTTATATTTCAATAGATTATACAAAAAAAAATGTGGTTGGAATATATATTATTCATAAGATTTATTATGTGGGCTAAATTTTTAAAATTATGCGTGATTAAATACCTAATAATGGAAATAAAAGTAAACTTGTAAATTTATTAAATAAATAGTTTGTATGGTTAACGTGTGGTCTATAGTAAAAATTCTCACCAACGTGCCAATTGAGCGATAAACAAACAAACATACAAATAGTGTTACATGCAAACATTGTATATTTTTTAGGCTCCACAGCATGAGCCCCGTATATAACAGGGTAGACAGAGGGAACCCAGTGTTATGACACTTTGTTTCCCACTTTCCGCCTCATTTTCGAGGCATTGCACGTTAAATGGTGGAACTCAACACCACGCTTTGCCCTTTCATTCCCCTGACTAAAAAAATCGAACCCACAACCACACACCTGCACCACTGCGCCACGACGGCCTCAACATTGTATAATAGTTAGACAATATGTTTAAAAGCTTATACATACATACTAAAACTACAACATGGCTGTTTGCATCAACACACCGGATTGTTATACAAGCATTGTTCCACATTTGTATCGTTTCCCGCGTCACACGCGCTTCGCCGAAGGAGCCATTGTTGGTTGTTTGTTTGTCCATCAAGCAAAACCGTACAAAATCTCGGACGGCCCATCAAAACATATCGAGACAAACGTGTTTTCGAACCGGAATAAATTGAATTCCGTTCGAACGTCTGTGTGTCTGCCTGTACTTTAAATTAGAAAAAAAAACGGCTTCACGCTATCCCGTACACATCATGGCAAGCAGAGGGAACATAATGTTAAGACACTGCGTTCCCCACTTTCTGCCAAATTCTGGAAGCATTGCGTGTTGAGTGGCAGAACTTAACCTTACCTTAACCTCGACACCAGAGCGAAGAAATGGCAATATAAATTTAAACAAATATTTTTTTTCCTTGAGGGATAATCGAACCCACAACCAATCGCGTTTGCAGTCACACTTTGCGCCCCTACGCCACGACTGGCCTCAATGATATGTTAAAACAAAATCTACATTAATGTTATTATGTTGAATGCGGGTGTCCACTTTCCTATTAAGAGGGTCGAAGATGAGATACAAATTAGGGCCGACCCCGGTTGATCCCGCAGTGCAATTGACACCCAGCACTTGGTTTACTGCACAGCCGCGGGCGTTAGCTGAAGTAACCGCTTTGTTCTTGCTCATTAAATATTTAATATTCACACTAAATCACTATATAGAATCGTTGTGTGTTTTAAGTCAAATTTAAAAAATAAATTATTAATTTGATTCAAATGTATTATAATGACAATTTTTTTCTATAAAATCTTATTTTTTTATAAACGTATTTCTAAAATACTTATATAAGGATCGGTTTACTGTTTATATAAATTATTAATTATAATAAATTATAATAAATGATTGCTTCCATAAGTAAATGTAATAAAATTAATTTAAAATAATCGATCTTGCTTGGTCGGGAGACAAATTGGGCGCGACAATCGAGTTAGTTGACCCAGGGCCGACAGTATCGGTCCGACCACCTGATTGACCACAATCACACCAGCTTGGCTTGTGAATATGAATTCCAAATATATTTAACTTTGATTTATTTAAAAAGAAATTATCAATAATTAAATATTTAACTAAATCTTACTTCGTATAATTAGGTTAAAATGCAATATTTGTAGGTACTTTTGCAGCAAATTTAAAACCACGATATTGCAATTCTTCTCTATGTCTAAAGTCACACACCTATAGCGTATTCAGCGTTTTGATATATAGTTTTATAGAGAGAAAGTAATTGTTATCCAAATTACATCACTATAATATGAATCTTCTTATTCTTCGCTGCAGATGTTAATAAAACCTAATGGACGACGGTATTATCACACAAAAGACCACTTTAACAACAACTAACATCTTCAATATAAATACCTATTCTATATATCCTATGTCTTCTATATATCGTATAGCTTCATATAAAAATAATTTTCATATTACAATTGATACTTTTAAACATAATTCACTTAAATTTGGTTCCTAATTTTTTTATGCCTGTGGTGACTAAATTTGATTTCTATTGAGGGCAACTCGTGGCCCCCATCTCCGTTAAGTAAGTTAGATTGAATATATATGAATTGTGCTTCATTTGTTCATGAACGCGGCTTTGAGAAAACTTTAACATAAATACATTTTAACTCAGAAGGCAAAATTTAACTATTCTTAATAATGAAAAAATAATTTTAAAAAATCACGCTGTATCCCGCACAGAAGGATAGGCAGAAGGAACCTAGTTTTAAGACACCCCGTCCCCACTTTCTATTCCACCACACCACTCGATTGCTGACGAAACCACAGCCAGTCAATTTTACAGTCACACCTTAGCCCCTGCGCCACGCCTGGCCTCAGAAAAATAAATTAGATGTATAAAAAGTGATGTAAAAATGATTTAAACAGTTTATCATTTCACCATCTCTATAAACGTGTGAACCGATAAAAAAACGTTCAACAAATTCATTAAATACTTGCCACTAACTAGTAAACAATACTTGTAGTTTAATATTTTGAGTGACTACACACTCAGCGACCCTTTCACGAAGTGGTTATTAAGTCGGATAGAGATGTTTACACGCATTTAACCCTTGAACCCTCGCGGTCGGATGAACTGTACCCATCAATTTGTTACATTATTAAAACGAATGCATGTCATTAATGTATTAGGGATTATTTTATAAATATTCAATTAAATTGATTAATCTATTTTTTTTATGATATAGATTATTTAACCCGAATGCGGCTGCGCCCGCTTTAACTTATTGTCAGCTTAAATGAAGCTAAACTATACAAAATATTTACATAAGTTGTACCCACATTATTCTAATATATAAACAACAATACTGTAAAGTTTCATTTCAATCTGTTGAGTATTTTTTTTTGTGAAAGTGAAACGAACATTCTTCTTAACAAACTATCACATTTATAATTTTTGTGTGATAGAGTCAAATAATATATACGTAGCAAATAGCTGCTATAAATGTGTTATATATATGCCGGCATATAAATGATCGTATTTTATTATTAAAATAATTATTTATTGTACTAAAAATTTACTAAAATCAATTTGGCATTTAATTTGACTAAGATTTAGTACTCTAATGAAACCAGTGATGTACTATGACCCTAACCACAAAATTTAGCAAAATTGCTCGTCACGGACGGGCGGCCTCTGTGGGAACCGCGGGCCTCGCGGGGGTTAAACGAGGGTGGTGATGGTGGTGCGGGCGGTGAGTGGGGGCCGGAAACGCTCAGCCGTTCCGTGCACCTGTGAGAATGTTCCCTACTTTGAATATTTCTCCCTTAACTTCGTTCCGAGTGCCTTGTTAATTTACGCATTGCTTATATGTTAAACACGTGAGCTAGTTGAAGCAAAATTAAAAATTAAAACATAATGAAATGGAGTCAAGTGCAAAATTTAAACGTACTATTTTTAGGTGCAATAAAGTATGAGTGATACGATAGTGAACTTTTCTACTGTGACGTAACAAAAAAATACCGACAAAATGAAAAACAGTGAGGAGTGCTTAGAACATTAACATTAAAAACTGATTAAGAAAAAATAAATGTGATATTTATTGATCTTATTAAAATAAATTAGTATTAATATATAAATATATATTAAATTATAAACGTTTGTAAATATAAACGTGCTCAAAGGACAAATTATAATATAGACAAAAAAAATTATATAATATAACCAAAAACCTGAAAAGTAGTGAAGTTGAAATTTGAAGAGCCCGCACCAGACGAGATAGCAACGGCGGCAATTGCAGGCATGGGAATCAAAGTCATGATGAAAGCTTTCAATAAGCCAAAAGGTTAGTATCACTTAACATTTGAAATAAATGTGAATTGAGGCCTTCGTGGCGCAGGTTCACAAGGGTGTGACTGTAATGCGACGGTTGCGGTTTTGATTCCTATTCGAGGGAATGAATTATTGTTTCTTAATATTTTAATTTTTTCGCTCTGGCAACAAGGCAAAAGCTTGGCGTTGAACTCTGCCACTCAACAAGCAATGCCTCGAAAATTGTGGAACGGAGTGTCTTAACACTAGGTTTACTCTGTCTACTGTGTTTTATGTGGTATACATATATTAAAACTGATTCATTTTTTTAGATGTAAAATATGTATATTTATTGTGATACATGGTAAACATATTAAAATTAGACATATACAAAAGTAAAGTACCGGCCTACATAAATGTAATTTTATTCTAATTTACTTAAATTGTATACATAACCGACAAATACACAGTTCATATATTTCATATAATAAATTATTCTGACACAATCATAATTATTATTGCATAGAGACTTACTCGGTCAAGTATTTTTTCAATTATATTCGATATAAATTATTTAAAAAAATCACTACATAATATTTTTTCTTTGAATGATCCGTACCGTATAATATATTATAGCACCCGTTCTCTCTGACTATCCCGCTAGGGATACAAACGTGAACCTAAGTTAGGTTATGCATATTATTAAAAGCGTCAACCGTCAATCCTACCTAATACCAGAGTTCGGCCATTTGCAGAATTAAAATTCGCAACACTAGCTATTGTCGATTGTGAAAAACGATGTATCATCCTCAGTGACGCAACGCTCTCGGTTTCGCCTGCTCTTGTACCAAATGTGAACACTGCGTGACCGTAAGAAATACTCGAATATGAATACGTCTATCAACGCTTGTAATAGCGGATTGCATCGCTTCAATACACACCCCTTCATATTAAATGTATTATTTGAAAGAATACACTGAAAAGTTTACGTTTGCGGAATTAAATTCGTTTCTTTATTTATTTAACATTTATATTTTCGTTTCTTCGCTCTGGTGTAGAGCCAAAGCGCGACTTTTTTACCTCCAAATTCAGAAGAAAAAAATTCCAAAATTCAGAGAGTCTTAGCACTATGTACCCTCTGCCTACTCTGCTCTCTCTGTCTGCGGGATACAGCGTGAAACTGATATAAACTCATTGTTTCATTTTTCGCGCTCTAACCAAGCTTCATTGTGTTAGATACCCACTATTTAGACTTTTTAACAACAAACCAACGTATTAACGGTAAAAAAAACAAACTACTGCTTACAAATATAATTAAAACGTTCATTATAATAAAAACGAGATACGGTTTTAATTGTTTCGTGTAAATTTTATCCTATATCTAAATAGCACAGCCCGTAAAATGGCGTGTTTACCTTAGGGCAGTGGAGTTGCGCAAGCGCTATTACCATAATTATGATCTGAGCATGCTCTGATGATCTTGAAAGTGAAGACCTTGTGTCTGAGATTCGTTACCAAACAATACATTTGTATTTTTTACATTATGCAGGTGACTATCAAGTAAATCTTTAACTTTAGTTGCGCTTTGAAAAGACTTTATTTTATTGAATTTTAAGAAAAAAAGAAACTCGATTAGTACAATTCAATATTTAATATACAGTTTAAATGACCATAAATACAGTTTTAGGTTTTAGTGTCTATTACAATTATATATATATATATTAAGTGCAATATATTTTACTATAAAAATATCAATTTTTGTGTATAGTACACGTTGGTAAGCTATACTCGTAAGACCTAATTGTATTAATAAGGTAATATGTTTCTATTTCACTATTTTTAAAGTTAGTTAAAATGATATAAGACTGTTAAACAATCAATAAATATAGCTGAACATCTCAAACGACAAACTGAACGTCTCAATAAATTTGATCTCTTCCCAAGCGAACAATAGCGCTGTCAATGAAGCAACAGTAGGAGCGTTTACGACTCAACACACACGGGGGCCATAAAAAGTCATAACAGTTTACTGGTATAACAAAGAAGAAGGCATCTAGTACGGGAGCTAATAACGCACGGAGCAGTGCCGCAGCGCATGCGCGGGGGCGTCCATTCACGCCGCTGATTGGCCCATCCGGTGCTCGCTCAATGAGATGATGCGCCCGCGCCGCCTCTGTCATTGAGCAAAGGTCTCTCGCCTACATTCGTGATCAACGTTACAGATCCTTAGATTAATCTACCACTATTGTTAGCTACTGTTTTAAAAGTATGTTTAAACGCTACATCTAAACGTCTATAACAAATTGTTTTATTACCTTTATTGCGGTTTCGTCTGTTTGTTCAAAGTGGAAACAACTAGGAGTGTATGACACATTCCAAGTGCTCAAGTTAACTGCCCTGATGGTAGAGTGGGTTACATCGAAAACACGTGATGGCATATAGACCATAGCCATTCTCGATGCTATGGAGATTAGCGAGTTTAACAAGCGAAATCTTTAGCTTGATAATATTCGCTAATATTTCTATTAACTAGAATAATATATAAATTATACAACAATAGTAAGTATAATGTATATGGGACAACGTGTGACATCGTGACAACCTTTGGTTAGTCACTATCTAAAGGAGATAAAAATACATTACAAAGTGATGCATTATTAGATCCTCGACATACCTCAAATTGTGACAGTTCGGAAGAGGTAAAAAAGCTGACGCATTTTATTGTCGCATATCATAATTATTAAGTATACTTTTCTTTTTTCAACGATAGTTGTAGATAAAAATTAATTCGTATATGTATAAATTAACTGGATTTTACTATTCACAAGATATTATATTTTAACAGATAACAACCTGTTCTAACAGATAACAAATTCAGTAGCCATATTCGCTTTTACTAACTTACTAACGTGAGATAGGTACATAACACAAACACCAGTTAAATTCTCACTTAGATTACCATGTTTATGGCCGTTCAAATTGCATATATCGTGAAGTATAATTTAACTAATGAGAACGTTAGTAACAGTTATTGGAGTAATTATGAAGACGGCGATTTGAATGCGAAACGTCGCACGCGCCGTTTACGTCACGCGACGTTCCAAGTTCAAACGAACAATAGCCGCGCTGGTAAAAATGGCTCGAGCTTTTGTTGTTTGACGCCATTGTAGTCGCACTTAGGTACTTGTTATTAACAAAAAAATATATATTAATTTTTATTTCATGAACTAGAATTATATTTTTTACCTTATACTTCTTTGGACATTTAACTTTAAAGAATTGTACATCCTCATGAAATTTTAAGGTAATTATTAATAAAAATAATTATTATTATTATTGCGTTCGCAATGATTAATATAATACGACATTGTTACGAATAATATGATATTTTCGTATTATTCGTAGATAATAATGTCGTTAGGATTGTGCAACAAGTGGCGCTCCCCTACATTCACCCTCGTCGACACCTGTTGCAGACATTTATACGTTCGTGGCATTGAGGGAAACGTTTGTTTTGTTTCATTTGATATGTCAAATTAATAATTTACAATGCAACACAAAAGATAATCTATTTTCTACATAAATAAACTTTCATGCTTCATATAAAATCATCTTTTGTATATTTTTACGAATATTTTGAATAAATATTCTTAGACATAGAATTTGAATATTCTTGTTATAATTTTCTTCTTGTTTTTTTTTTAATTTTTGATATAATTTTTCTTAATTGATATACCTAAATATATGAATAATAAACCAACAAAGCTTGTAAAGCGGTGTGCCCGAGCGCATCTCCGTCCTATTGTGCCGTTATCTACGCCATTCACAATTCGGCACTGTCGATACAATCAATACATTTAACCTCCACATTGGATAAATAACCTTAAGGATTCATAAGACAAGACTTCACGAAAAAGAAGGTTTATTATTATATTAAAGTACTCATCAATCAATTACTCGAAAGATTGTGGGTTCAATTAACAGTCGAGGAAATGGCATATTTTAATATTTTGCTCGTTCTGGTAAAGAGAACACAGCGTAAAACAGAAAAAAGTGTGGATACTCCAGCTTTATGACGTATTTCTTTGTACTGTAACTTATTTTTTTTAAATAAACTAACAATAATATTCTGTAATAAAGTAGATAGATGGATTTACTTTACAAAATGATATTATTATTAGACTCCTAGCTTGAAATTGAAAACAGACTATTAAACTGTTCATTAAAAAAAAAAAAGTTTCACCACAAAGAAATATGTCGAGAGGCCGCGAAAGATACAGAAAGAAACATTACTCGAGGTAGAGAATTTAAACGACCACTACACCTTCATTAAGGTTTAATGTGAACATAAAGGGATAAGAAAAAGTCCGACTGTCTTCATTTCCGTGGACACTTACATTTTATTACATTGAACACGTGTTGAGAACCAGCAATTTTATGATTACAGTTACAACCCCAAAGCGCTTCCCTACTTACGTTACAAAGTTAAACTCAACCACTGGTTTTATACATTATCTGCATTACATATTCTTTGAAATATCGTAAACTTTCTTTTATTAAAATATAAGAACCCGGGGAGTGTAGAGTGTAGAGGTCAGTCGTGGCGTACAAGCGTATCTGTAAACGCGTCAGGTTGCGGCTTCGATGTTTTCATTTCTTCACTCGAGTGTCGAGGCAAAGCGCGATGTTGAGTTCCACCACTCAACAAGCAACGCCTCTAGAACTCCTCTGGATACTTGCCACATGGATACAGCTTAAACCTGAAAAAAAGTAAGAATCCAATAGATATCATTGTAGAAAATATCCACAAAGAATGACACCAAGTGTATAATTTAATTAACTAACATTATTTTAACACTAGGTTCCCTCTACCTACCCTGCTGTGTGCGAGATACAGCGTGAAACTGATAATGACGTATGACTGATAAACAAGCGAGTAATTTAACGCCGTGAAAGAACAAAATATAATACAGTGAACATGAAAAAAAATGAGAACATAATTTGTAAATAATCCAGTAATTAAGGATAAATTTCATTAATTTGCAAAGCGAGTTTTTCCAAGACGCGATCCAGATGGACGGATGGTAGCTATCGGAAGTCGTATACGATAATTAAGACAAAATCACTCGTACTAATTATCTTAATGACGGAAACGGAACCTCTGTTCTTCATTTTTGTCATTTCAAAATATATATTTTTTAATTACAATCTTTTTATCAATTCGTATTTGCGGTCTACATAAAGGTGAACCAAATAAAAAACCAGTTAGGTGCGAGTCGGACTCGCCCACCAAGGTTTCCGTGCCAATTTCAGGATGATAGGTCAACGGGAAGTACTCTCTAGATCTTATAAAAGAAGACAAATTTAAGTTTGCGAGCATATGTAGGTACACATTTTGTATGAAATGAACTACCAATATAACTTTGTATTGTTTTTTTCTATTAATGTTCACTTTTCAAAATTTTTCTGTATCTGTACTAGACGAAGAAAAAATTGTAAAAATCTCCCTACAGAGATGAGAGAACAACATAAATAAGTTGTAACAAGCGTATAAGAATTTCGACTTAGCTTGGCGAGAACGTATGGCTCAGTGGTCAGAGCGCCTGGTCGGTTTCCAGAAGGCGCGGGTTCGAGCCCCGCTACGTTCAAATTTTTATACGTTTTCTAAATAAGTATATAATATTATGTTTATACTATAACGACCTAGCACAATATGTAAATACAAATTAATTCACTTCAAAATTATTAATAGAATACATTAAAAATTTACAATTGTCTCTGCGTTACCTACATTTCAGTCAAAACAATACCATTTTATATCCTTATATTATGAATGCTATTAATAATATGAATAAAGTGATAATAATTATTATATGTAAATGTGGATGCATTAATGGGTGCTGTGTGCAGGTGTGCGTGATACACTCGATGTATTTTATTTGCAATTATATTACATACAACAATAGTGACTGGCCTGAGTAATTTATGTAAAATGTCAAGCAAATATAATGAGTTACTGCTTATTAGAAAATTCTACTCACTCAGTCAGAAGATTGCTAATCTTAAGCATCTCAGCTAACACAAACGATTTATAAATTGTATTAAAAAATGTATTTTTTTCTTATATTATAAATTCAAGGCAGTCGTGATGTAGGAGCAATTAATGTGTAACTGTAAACGGTACTGGTTGTGAGTTCGATTCCGACTCGAGGAGATGATTGATGTTTAATATTTCCATTTTCTTCGATCTCTAGTATCGACACAAAAGTGATGACGTCAACTCAACACGCAATTACTCCAGAATTCGTCGGATATTGGAGAGCGAAAAGAAGACTCTATTCTGTCTAGTCTACTCTGCTTACCCTTCTACGTGCGGGACACAGCGTGAAGCTAAAAAAAACCAATATTTTTTTTAATATTCCAAGTAAAAAAACAAGAATTTATGATGGAAATATTGTCAGTTTAATATCTATAAAATTATACATTTGATTAATTTTATTCAAATTAACACATTTTATTTTAGCAGATCGCATTCATTATTTTTTATGTGGCTAATAACAATATTTCACTCTACACGTGGTTCTCGTATAACATCAAAATAAGTTTTTAATTTGACATAATAATGAAAATTCTGATTATGTTGTTTTGCATTGAACTTATGCGACTAATTTCAACAAAAACCCTGTTTAATAAATATATTGTCTTAGTTCTGTAAACTAGCTTGCACTGAGCAAGCAGTAAGATCTCATCAATTCCTTTAATTCTGAAATAAAATTTACTATCTTTAGTTGGATTTACATAGTAAAATATCTCTTATAACCATATAAAATAGACAATATATTTTTCATTTCGACAATAAAATATAAAAAAAACACCACCGATAAATAAACCAGGATTAACCTGCACAACTCTTTCAAATCTCATTTCCGATAAAGGATATCGTTCGTATGGTATTATAGCACACAAAGATGCGCGTACGCAATGATTCAAGTGCAGCTGCCGGCTTCGAAGAGTAAATCACAATGCGCTCGCTCGCAATTAATGTCTGCGTGATTCGTTACAATTGCAACTGCTTCATTTTAAAATATTAAAACGAAAGTATAAGTAGCTTAGGTTGTGGGTTCAATTCCCAAGATGATGAAACATTTAATATTTTCATTTCTTCGCTTTAGTGTAGAGGCATAGTACATTCATTCAACATGCAATGCCATTAGAATTCGGCGGAGTGTTTCAACACTAGGTTCCCAGGTTCCCTATGCAACCCTGCTATATGCGGAATACAGTAAACTAATATATAATATACTTCTTATTAATTTTACTTAAGCAAAGACTCCAGACAGTAAAAAATAAACAACTTAAAAATTTAATAAAGACGTTTACACAGTCGTTGATATTCACTTAAAAACGATCGATACATATGAATTATTATGAGTACATATTATGCTAATAACACGTAACCTGTCTTAGTTCACATACGTTTTTTTGCTGTCCACAAACGACTCGCGTTTCGTTTTGGTCGAGAATACGTACGAAACATTTAAATGATATCAGAATCAGAACGGTTCAGCTAGAAGATCGGAGCGGGCACCGACCGTGGGAGAGCAGTACAAATCTCAACATCTCAGAACTGGTCGGCAGGTGTGCAAGACGCGCACACACCCGCACGCCCACGCACACACGCGCCGCAAACCAGCCGCACTTATGAATGAAGCCTGCGTCCGCGCACCACACACACACACACAACGCAATCTTGCTTGTTTATCTCTGATTTATTTTATTCCAAGCCATCGGGATTCAAAAGAAATCAACTATTAATTTGTTCCTCGCTGCCCAGTAAATAAATACCTTAGATGAAGTAATTAATCTGACGATAATAATCACCGGCTGATCGAGTCACCTATGATTAGAAGATACTCACCGCGGTGGACACTAATAGTCTTTCACTCTTCAACTTTTATGTACCCGAGGAACTTTACGAAATAACAAATAACATTTTAATATGAATCCAGATGTTAGATCGTAGATTTAAATGTTAATGCTACATATATCGCACCAAAATGGTATGGAGTTCATATTTTTTTGAATATATAGAAATAATGTACACGTTATTAGATCGAACAGTAAATTAATAGAAGAAAAGCCAGTTCCCGGTAACTGGTATTACGCCTCTGTAATCAATGATCAGTAATTTCGACGCCATCGCTACCTAACACTAATCAAACCCTTTAACTATCCAATGAAACATCTTAGCTACTTATTTTCTCAATAGGTCTAATTAACTTTAGCGCTCCCATACTGAAGTAACTCGACGACTTCCATTACATAGAATGTTGTATTAAAACTTAAAATAATATCTTTTTGAGGCCAGTCGTGGCGCAGGGGCACAAAAAGTGACTAAAATCGACTGGTTGTGGGTTCGATCTCCAATCGAGTAATGAAATACTTATTTACATTTATATTTTCATTTCTTCGCTCTGGTGTCGAGGCAAAACGCGGCGTTGAGTTATGCCACTCAATACGCAATGCCGCCAGACTCAACGGAAAGTGTGAAACATAGTGTCTTAACGCTAGATTCCATCTGCCTACTCTGCTGTGGGCAGAATACAGCGTGAAGCTGAAAAATATTATTTTTTCTTATACAGTGTGCAAGTACTATAATTATCAGATTAATAATTTAATTAATCAAAGATTAAGAAAGACGCTAAGTGAAAATTGAAATATTCATTTATATTCTTTTCTATTTTTCATTAATCTCTTGAGTAATTACAGATACGACTACTGTATTTTCTTTTTTTGTTTTTGTTTTTGTCTTTAAATATGAAATATATCTGCCTTAGTCTGCGTATAGTGTGGTCACAATATATTTTTAAAAACTATTCTATATAGAATTAGTTATGCAGAATTAGTACATTATATTATCAACTAATAAACCTTTATCCACAACATAAACCTTTATCTAAAACTATAAAATTTTTGATTGCTATTGTTATACCATGAACGCCACTCCAGCCTACCAATCTTTGTCAATCGTAAGCAGAACGGGTTTCCATCGAGATAAGAAAACATCGATAGTCCGATCTAAAGCCACCCTTAAGCTTATCGGCCGATTATTTTGAAAAGCTTTTTATCTTACCAAAGAACATAGTTTCGTGTAATTGCAACCAAATTTTAGAGATAATATACATGTAATTATATGTTATATATATAATATATATTATATATATATATATATATATATAACATATAATTATATATAATATATATAATTATATATTATAATTACAATATACATGTATGTATATTGTAATTATAATATTATGTTTACAAAATTAATACAATTTAAGCTCATTAAGTAAATGTTAGAATAATTTCAGTAATGAAACATATCTAGCCCGTTTGAGCTATGGCTAGTTCGTTTTTGTAATAGCCCGGGGCGTAGAGTTTCGCTAGTCAATAGGTAACACTTCAAAAAATTCGATAGAAAATGAGCAACGGAGTGCAATATTAATGCGGTTCCCTCTGACTACTCTGCTATAAAAATATATTTACAGGGAAGAAAACAAAAGAAGAAAAGAAAATAAGTATAATTGCATATATAAATTTTATTTTTGTTCTTGCAGATATCCCATCGCAGGTGCCGCCGCTCACGCCCGGCACCAACAAGAAGATGGCCGAAGCGCTGAAGGCTACCTTCGCTTCATGGGAAAAGGAGCAGTTACGCCTTGGCGTACCAAAAGGTTTGTACAATAACAAATTATTTAATTGTAGACACGATGGTCACAAATTTGAATCCAAGTTTTCATTTTTATTTTTATTTTGATATGGAAATACTTTTGTTTTTTGGTTCCTCTGACTAAATAAAAGACAATGTAGAGTTCGTTATCACACATAATATTTCAAATATGGTTGATAGAAAAAGAAAAAATGTATTATTAACAATTTTGATTCATTTTTAAAAAATAAAAATCATGGCTAGCGTTGAACATTAAATAAAATTTTAGTATTCTTATTTTACAACTGTTTACCAAATTCGATTTCGCATCATTCGTCTTCCAAGGCCATTTACGACCAGGAAGGTAGAGCAATAAAAATTATAATAATATACATTTTAAATGCATACGCTATAGATCAGAACAGATACGAAAATGTTTAAAGTTTATTCACAAATATACGTTCCTCCCGAAGAAGTAATAAATGCTATTTACTTATAAACAAATTATTGTGCAATAGCTACAGAAGTGAGATTTAGGTACTATTCATAACTCTTCTAAAAAGTAAAGTTTTATTATTATTACAAAACGGTTACAAAATATTATTATTATTATTTACGGTCACGCCGTATCCCGGATGGGCGGAACCTATTGTTAAAACACTCCGTTCCTGATATTCCATCGAATTCTGGAGGCATTGTATATTGAATGGCGAAACTCAACGCCGCACTTTGCCTCGACACAAGAACTCTATTCGAAATAGTAAATATTTCATTTCCTCGAGAGGGAATCGAATCCATAATCTGTCGCACTTATTTACAATTTGCATTTCAAATTTGTTGGGTAATTTTAATTTTAATGACGTTTTTTTAATTTACGTTCACATCTTTCAGCGAACTTTCGAAAAAAAAACAAATAACAGGATCGTTCACTGTATTTTTTTCATCTCGTTCGTATCTACCTATTAACATATTTAAAGAAAAATAATAAGTAAAATATACAAAACATAATCACAATTTTATACATATAATAATATGATAACACGAAATTATAAATCTTGCCGAGTCCGTATTTTTTCTGAGAAAATTAAATGAAATTAAAACTGATTCACTGAATGTATAATTAATAGATACTTCTTATTTTTAGCTTCGAACATAGATAATATAAGTACTTTAAGCGCCTAATAAATATGGTACTTCATTTGTGTAAGATAAACTACATTTGTATGGACATTAGGCATATAAATATTCAAAATAATTCGGGCCTCGATAACATGTTAAACTGGCTGACTATTGATTACTGCATTTAAATTGGTATCTGCTACTATTTGAGTTATAGGTTACAAGTTACAATCTATGGGTTAGTTCCTATGGGTTCTACCCTAATATATTGATAGAATATAGATTATTAAATTATATTATATAGTTTATTTTAGTTTTTTTTTAGTCTTTAACGATTTTATGCATCATATGAAATAACTTCATGCTGTATCACGCACAGTAGGATAGGAATCTAATGTTGAGACACTCCGTTCCTCACTTTTCGCCAAATTTTTCAAGGTATTGCGTGTTGAGTGGTGGAACTCTACGCGGGACTTTTTGCCTTAGTGCTACAGTGAAGAAACGAAAATATTAATAAACAATAATACATGACAATAATACTGATCGAACCCACAACCCTCGCGTTCCAGTCTCATATGAATACCTTATATCTATCATAGAATACATCACAGGTGATGAGTTCGATGCCCGTCGCGACGGAAGTAGTGCGTGTGTTTGTCTGCGCCGTGTCTATTCGCGCTTCCGCTGTCCAGCAAAACACCGCGCTTGTTACTCACATTATATATTCCATATCAGAATTATTATCTGGCAATCCATTCATGTGTAATATTTGGCCATAAACACGACGAGTTGGGGGCTCGATGCCCACTCGAGGATTTTCGCTCTGGTGTCGAGGCGATCGACGTTGAGTTCCGCCACTCAAGATGCCTTAGAAAATGAGGAACGGAGTGTGTTAATAATAGGTTAACCCTAGTGTTAAAACAATCCGCTGGGTGTGTTAACCCTACACTGTTGTGTGCGTGATAAAGCGTGAAGATAGAAAAAATATATACAATTTTTTTGTTTTAATTAGATTCGTTCAAAATGACACTAAAAAAGTGTGTGGTACAATATATGTGAACATTTGCACTCAAATTAAACATTACACGTCGTCGAATTGTTCGTGTTCATAAAATGACTCATAAATGTTAACAACCGGTTTTGGAGTGCATTTTAAGTTGATTAACACCTTACGATTGAGTTCCACCCTGTACACAATGCTAACTAAATTGTTGTTAAAGTACCTAATTCACAAATCGTACGTATAGTTTATATATATATTCAATGTAATATTAACACTAGGTTCCCTTTGGGTATCTTGCTGTGTGTACTGCGTGAAGTGGATAAAAAAATAACTGATGCAATATTATAATGTATATTAAATAAATAAATAAATCGTTATTCACTCTATTTTACTCTCGCACGTATTAATGTGTCAATTTCTTGAATAAACACTAGAAATGAGCATTTTGTATACTATTATGGATAATGGTTTTTTTTTTCAAATATACCTAATTACTACGCATCGTGCCATACATTGGTGGTAATGGAATTTATGGGAAAGTACGCTCTAACAAATAAAAAAATCATTAAATTCGGTCAAAAATGAAGGAAATATCGACGGAATCATCTAAAAAAATATAGTTAACAACTTGTTCCTTTTCAAAAAAAGGAAGTCCGTAAAAAAGCCAATTATTTATTCACAAGCGTTAAAAAAATCGTCGTCGATCGACAAAAAGAATATAATTATGTCAAACATACAAAATCCCTAAGTCCATACAAAATCGAAAAACATACACACTAATCTTAAATACAGACCAATCAGCATAGCTACTCGCAATAAATATCTAACGTAAGACGGTAGCAAATTACAAAAAAAAACCGTCTTTTACGACTTTATAATAGCTGGGACCGCTCAAGTCGGTCTTGTTTTTAGATACATACATTCAAATCATATTTAAGTTCGTAACCGGATAGATTGTTTATGCTTCTATATTCTGAGTATTGGCTCTTCCACCCTTTTGCATTTCTTTATAAAATTATAATAATTTTGATATTTTGACATATTGGTACATAGTGGTGTTTTTAAACTGTTATTATTAAGTTAATGGAGGATTTTTTTTTAATTGTTCTATTCTACAGTCTCACATTCTTTTGTTTACTAAGAGCAACCAAGGCATTGCATTCTTGTGACTATTAATATAAATTCCTAAAAGAAAAATACTCAAAATAATATTTAATATGTATCTATGTGAAATTCAGTCATGTAAATAAGCGTAGGAATCTATAATTTTGACATTTTTTAGAGTTCGATACCACAAAAGGAAAAAAGTGGAACTCTTATAGGATTACTATGTTGTCCGTCTCTCAATTCCATTTAACTAAAAATATCGAGAACAAATTAATATCAAATAATCACGGCGGTTTATTGAAGCACGGAAAAATTAAGCTGCAAAGTCATCGCGATCAAAACACATGAGTTTTTGTTAGATTTTGTATGAAATACGCTACATAGTCACAATCTTTTCATTTCTTTACGTGGACCTACAACTAACTGAATATTTTTTTATTAATAGTATATAGGCATATTTTTAAAAACAAAAATATTAATATTTTCTGAGACATAAAAAAATCAAAAGAAAGAAACCCATTTATAAATAATGTATATATCTATATACATATTATAAAAGCATATCCATAACATTACCTGTCATCTGTGACCTAGAGCTTAATAAACTCATCTAATAAAGATTTATGAAGCCAATTTTATAATCATGCCGTATCAGGAACATCTGGATTGTTACTCGTGGCTGCGCTTATCTCGTCCAGATACAGAAGCATTTTTTTGTCTGATACACAAATGTATTAAATCTTCGTATTGTTTTAAATTTAAATGCGACTAAATATTTTTAATTTGAGGCCAGTCGTGGCGCAATGGCACAAAGTGTGACTGTAACCACAACTGGTTTTGGGTTCAATTTCCATTTGAAGAAATGAAATATCGGCGGAAAGGGGGAACGGTGTGTCTTAACATTAGGTTCTCTCTGTCTACCCTGCTGTATACGGGATAAAGCGTATTTGATTATTTTTTAAATTTAAATTCAACTAAGTACTTTAAAGCAAAAATGTAAGTATTTGGATTAAAATATTTTATCTATATTTTCAATATGAGTATTCGATATTTTTTAAAACATAATCTCAATATCCCATGTATATTAATAAATAAAAAAATAAATCAACTTCACGCTATATAATAATAATAATACATAATAATAATAATAATAAAACCTGATAATACTCATTCCTTAATTAACTACAGGTATAAAATGTAAATTCGCCAAATGATAAAATTTACGTCTAATTTTTGGTGTTGTTCAAAATGTCTTATAGATTTTAATAGTATCGCGAATCGAGATCGCTGATTTTATACATAGATAAAATTTATTTAGAATATCTTTACGGTTTAATACAAAGTTAATTAAATTGCCGGCGGAGCGGAATTTTTCTTGATCTTGTCAATTGGCTGTCAATATGCTAAAGATGATTATATCACAAGATAATAAATATTTAAATCATTTGCGATTTAAAACACTTATGATGACGGCCATAGTTTTATTTTATCTGTTCTTAAAGATCTCTTAGTTTGTAATAAAAAAAATCTCGTAAATAAATAGACAATAGACAATATAACTTTAATCATTTTTATGACATAATAGTTATGTGCATATTTATATAGTGATTTACTTACCTATTAAAAAAAGAAAATAAAAATAAAGAAATTGCTTAAAAGAATAAATTTAATTGAAATCCCAAAAATAAGAATAGTAAGTTTTAGTTCGTATATTTTTTTTGGTTATCTCATATTTGTAATTCTAAATGAAATCGTACTATTTGAGTTATTCCTTTATGTACATAATGTGTACATGAATAGTATATACCAACATCTTGATAAGAAACATCTCTAATAAATGTCTTGGACAAATTAATGAAGAAAAAAAAAATATAAAAATAATGACTTTATTGATTAGATACATAGCGATGCTTGGAATCCATCGCCGACGCGCGGCATTAAATTAGTTCGAGGAATGTTGTTTGATGTAAAAATTTGTCTTTAGAATACCGTTAATTGATATATATGCTTGTTCAATTTAAAAGTTATAAAATCAATTTAAATTATTTCGTGATATAACACACGCTTCTATTGTAATAAAAAAATAATTGAGCCAAAAAAACGTAGCCTATGCATACTACGAAATCCTACTAGCTTTATAAGTTTGAAAGTTTGTGAGGATGAATGTCTGTTCCACTATCACGCAACAACTACTGTACAGATTTAGATAAAACTTTACAGTATTATAACTCATACATCAGAATAGAACATAGGCTATAATTTATGTAAATATTTTGTATAATTTGACTATAATATGACAATAAACGAACGTTTTTTCATGTTATAAAATAAAAATAAATAAATCAGCTTCACACTGTATCCCGCACACAGCAGGGTAGGCAGAGGGAACCTAGTGTTAAGACACTCCATTCCCCACTTTCTGCCGAATTCTGGAGGCATTGCGTGTTGAGCGGCAGAACTCAACGCCACGCTTTTTCTCTCGACACCAGAGCGAAGAAATGGAAATATAAATGTAAGTAAATATTTCATCCCCTCTAGTGGGGATCGAACCCACAACCAGTCGGTTTTACAGTCACACTTTATGCCACTGCGCCACGACTGGCCTCTCTTCATATTATAAGCCGACGAAACCGCGTTTGGGCCGCTAGTATGACAGTAAAAATAGGAAGAAAACACATTTTAATGACATCCACGATGCAAAAAGCTTCGTAACTCTGACAATTTTCATTTCGACTTAATACGTTCTCAACGGATACAAAAACATCACTTGTGCCACTCGCTCAGTACAGACACACACGGATAGCGCAATCAAAGTGAAGGTACCTACCTATACAGTAGCACAAACGAGAGTCCCGCAGGCGGCCGGCCACTAAAAGCCGTAATTAAACTAATTATTTATTATTAGCCGCCATCGTCCCGCTTTTCGCTCGGGGAAAAAGTCAAGTTCCGACCCGTCCGCAATTTATAACTTAGTAAGTAACGCATAATTCTATTTGCATCGAACGATGCCGCGACGTTTTATTGCTTTAACGTCTTTACGAAAAGTAATATTCTTTATTGAACCACTATTTTACCTTAATTATTTAATATTTAAATCAAGATTAACTTCTGAGGGCTTAAATATAATATGATTTTCGTAACCAAATCAATATATTTGTAACGAGGCAAGTCGTGGCGCAGTGTCACAGAGTGTGACTGTAAAACCGACTGGTTTTAGGCTCGATCCCCACTCGAGGAGATGAAATATTTATTTTAAATTGATTTTTCATTTTTTCGCCCTGATGTCGAGGCAAAGCGCGGCGTTGATTTAGGCCATTCAACACGCAATGCCTCCAGAATTCGGCAGAAAGTGGGGAACGGAGTGTCTCAACTCTGGGTTCCCTCTGCCTACCCTTCTGTGTGCGGGATACAGAGTGAAGTTCAATCAATTTTTTAATATTTTTAATTTTATGAATACATTTGTTTTGTAGAAACAATAAAATATATTAAATTAAAAATAAAATACTCACTTACGCTGACTTATAATAAATCTATAGACATAAAAGGACAAAGGACTACTTTATTAAATTTTCTAAAGCCACATTAGAAACCACTTTTATAGAACTGTGCTTCGCTGGGCTCCAAGGTCGCGCTGTTTCCCGCGTGAAGCAAGTTCCGGTGTTGGCCAACAGTCCGCTTAATTGTTGTTAATGTTGCTTCATCGATCACTTGCTTATCGGCTATTAGAGAATAATCATATGTATATGTTCTACATTAAAGTAATCAAAATTAGACTAATAGTTAATTTTTTTTAAATTGTATTTTAACGTTGTTTTTGAGCGTTGATACTTTTTTTATAACTTCACGCTGTATCCCACACACAGGCAAAGGGAACCTAGTATTAAGACACACCGTTGCTCACTTTTCGCTGAATTTTTGAAGCTTTTCTTTGAATGGTGAAACTCAGCGCCGCGCTTTGCCTTGATACCAAAGCGAAAATGCAAATATTAATAAGTAATAACTCGTTCCTCCGAGTGAAAATCGAAGTCACCAAAAGCCCCTGCGCCAAACGGAAACCCCGTTGATTGATAGAATTGATTCTTCATCCTATAGAAATTTGTTTGCCAGATCCTCGTCAATGGAGCGAAGCAGCAGTAACGGCATGGCTCCGCTGGGCCGCTCGGGAGTTCTCTTTGGAAGGAGTAGCGCTACAACAGTTCGCCCGCGCCCAAGGCAAGGATATATGTGCTATGGGAAGGGAAGAGTTCGTCGCACGAGCACCTGCTTTCATGGGCGACATACTGTGGGAACACCTGGAAATTCTGCAAAAAGGTTCGTCTTTACTTCTTGTACTTGTAGCTTCATGTTATAAGCTCCAAATTTACCTAATAAGAATATTAAAAAAAAACTTAATCTCTTACAATTTTTTTTTATTTTGTGATTATAACCTATTATTTTATTAGAGATTTGTTTTAAATTGCTGATATCCTGTATTTTTTTGTAGATGTAGAAAAGGAACGTTCTCTACTTGCGAACGTGCCACCCAATATGTACGAGAGCAACGTATGCTTGCCTGAACTCTCTGACTATATACCACCCCCTGCACATCACTACAACAATAACAACAATACTGGTAAGTGCATTAATTTTCTTTAAATTTTTAGGTTAACAGTGAGCTTCATACATAGCAGGTTAGACAGAAAGGAACGGAGAGCCTAGTGTTAAGACACTCCGTATTTATTAAGACCACTTCCACACTACACTTTCGTGGTAAAACTCAACACCGCGCTGTACCTCGTTACCGGAGCGACGAAACTTTTTCCTGATTAAGAATTGAACCCACAAACTGTCGAGCTTCCAATCGCACGCTACGTGCGCGTGCGTGCATTTTAATATTCATTTTGAAATTATTAATATTAACCAAATAAATTTTCTCGTTTCAACCGTAATTATTACGTAACCCTGTGAGAACACACATTATACATACTGATACATGATCTCAGATATGGTGTAAAAGATAAGAATATTTTACTTCGTGATAAAATTCGTCTCATTAAATTACCATTGACGATAACCCGACAATTACTAGCTAGTTACGATCCCCTTAAAAACGATATCGGGGTTTATGAGTTGTTTCTTTTGTTCTTTGATATGTTATGATGTGACATACATACATATATCACTTATTGAAAAAACTAAAATATTTTAAGAAAAAAATTATGTTGTTGAATTTCTATTTGACATTCATATCACACTTCATTGAAACAACTAATATAGTTGAAAGTATTAGATAAACCGCTATAACCTTAAACTGAAACACCCCTACAACGTATATCCATATGCAGTTGTAGTAAAGACAATCATTTGAAAATAATAGCAAAGATTAATTTTAATGTGTTTGATATGTTTTATAAAAATCACTTAAAATCTAGAAAGACTAACTTCATTTATTTTGCTTAAACAATTTCACGACTATTGATATGATATCAACTAACAATTAAATTTTGTGCCGTGTGATCCCGGCCTAGAATAGGATCATCCTGGTACTGGTGGTGTCGTAGGAGGCGACTAAAGTACGTGTGGTAGAGTCACGTCGCCAGCAATGGCAACACGCATGGGCAGACTCGACCGGATCATTACCACCCCCGGCATTTAAAACCGGCGTGAAGTAGTGGCTTTATGCCACTGCGTTTCGCATCAGGTAATGCCGGGCCCCGGCGCCCAACCCACCTTATAGGCCGGCAACGCACCTGTAGCTCCTCTGGGGTTGCACGGGGCCGTGGGCGGCGGTGACCCGCACGCTCGTTTGCCGTGTCTTTTCCATAAAAAAAAAAATAAATGTATGGTAAAATCAATTTTTATTTAAAAATCACAAATTCAAGGTTACTTATCATACAATATACTAGTACATATATGCTAAATAAAAAAATATATATAGATTATTGAACAGAAGTAGTCCTGGGTAATATCAGGGATAGGCCATTTCCATTTGATATAAAAAACGCGTTTATTGCGTTGTAAATCATAGCGCGGGATGTTTTGACTGCGCTCGCTGAAAGCGCCTGAAATAATAAATTAGAGAAGAGACACGGAACCCTCTTCATTTAACACGGGTGGTCTCAGCACTACTTCTAAGCAACGCTAAAACTAAAGCTGTAAAGAATCGTGTCGCGGTTTTTATAAATAATTTCCATTTTCATTTAGGCCGTCGTAGCGCAAGGGCACAAGAGTGTGACTTTAACGCGACGGTTGTGAGTTCGACCCCTACTTGGGGAATGAATTATTATTTATTAATATTTTAATTTCTTCGCTCTGGCACTAAGGCAAAAAGTACGACGTGGATACCGCTACTCAACACGCAATGCCTCGAAAAATTAGACGGAAAGTGGGGAACGGAGTTTTGTAACACTAAGTTCTTTCTGCCTACCTAAATTTTATTTGATTAATATAAAACTATATAAATGTAAATAGTTACCAATAAATACATTATTACTTATTACCAAATGTAATTATTATTCAATATATTTTTTGTTAAAGATATATTACAGCAAACGTTTTTATTACGCATTTATTCAATTATTTTATATGATTAAGCCAACTCATGTATCTAAATATAATTTCAATTTGCACAATATAACTTGTTTGTTGACTGTCGTCAATATATAAGCGCCAGCGTTTTTTGCAATACTTGATTGTAACTGATAGAATAATTTTTAGTATCTAATTTTCTGTAGTGGATTATAAAAAAAACATAAAAATGCAAATTTAACAAGTAGTACATCAGCAGAGTAAACGGTGAGAAGCTACTATATATACTATATATATAGACATTCTAATATTGCGTGTTGAGTGGCGGAAATCAACGCCGTGCTTTGCCTCGACACCAAGAGCGAAGAAATGAAAATATATATTTAAATAAATATTTCACTTCCACGAGTGGGGTCGAACCCACAACCAGTCGCGTGTACACACTTTGTGCCCCTGCGACATGACTAACCTCACACATTACACTAGATAGGGTTATTGTATAGTTAGATGTCAATTACATATAAATATGATATAATATAATATTCACTTTGCAAAATAGTTACTCTCTTATCTTAACGACTTCCTTATGGGACAATGTATCAATAGAAAATTCAAATTCTACTAAATATTAATCATCGTTAGTCCGACTGTGTGTTGTGTTTTATTATTCTGTGAAGGTATTATATCTTGTTTTTAATATATTTTAAAATATAACTTAATAATAATAAGTAAGTAATATTTTAGTTACTTCGCTCTGGCACCAAGGCAAAAGCTCGGTGTTGAATTCAGCCACTCAACACGCAATGCCTTGAAAAATTCGGCGGAAAATTGGGAACGGAGTGTCTTGACACTATGTTCCCTCTGCCTACACTGTTGTGTGCGGGATACAACGTGAAGCTGATTAAAATATAACGTATAAATGTTAAAATATGACTGATGTCTAAATGTAATATTTTAGGGCTTTATCGTAACAAAAACCAGAACCACACTTACAAATCTAAGGTAGCCTTCATCTTCAATAAATCAATGCAAAGCTTCGAGTTGATAAATACTTATTATGAATTATTTTTATATTAGTAAAGATAAAGCAAATTCTATTATTAAACAAAAATTTTAAAAGTTTGATAGCACAAAAGACCTCCCAATACCGCTTAACACGAATTTTAAAAAATCCAATAAACAAACAAACCAAACAAAACGAAACCTTTGAAATAGTAAATCACACCACCAAACCCCTGGAAGTAGGTCATAAAGTACAATTGTATTATCATAGAATCTTATAATTATATTATATACATAGCTATTTCGTTTCGCGGTGCATCACACATTAATTCCGCTTGGGCGGGTGCGTGAAGCAAGCGGCGACCTTGGCGCAGTTTTTCCGCTCTCTTTCAGCCGAACCGAGGTCTATCTTGTACTACATGTGTCCTCTTCACTTTTTTTTTCATAATATAACGTGTACATTTGATGAGAAAATTTATATACATACGAGTATACCAACAATAGCCATATATTCTTTAATCGTGTGTATGGTAAGAGTTGCCTGGAAGAGATCACCTGTTGTGATAAGCCTTTGCACCATATTTTTCATTTGATTTTTTTCTTGTATTTGTCTTATTATTCAGTTGTTGTAATAAAATATTAAATAAATAAATAATGGTAGGTTCTCAGGTTTCTTCTGACTACACTACTATGTGCTGAACATAGCTTGAAGTTAAGAAAAAACTAAATAACATCTCTATTTTCAATTAAACACGAACTCACATAAAAGTTTCTTGCATTTTATCAAAGATGAATAGATATTTATAGATAGATACATCATCTTATAAAATACAAATGATATACATTTTGCTTTAGATGTTTTCATATTGTGTTAATTATATTATTTCTAAATATTACACTATTAGTGAGTTTACTCTGAGAGCCACTCTTTGATGTTCGATGTCTACGAGCTTTATCTGCGGACACGACACTTAAGCTCCATCATTAAGTATTCTGTTACATTAGAGTTAGAAATATATTAAATCGTCACAGATTTTTTCATCACCTCCTTCTAAGATAAATTTATACAGCCAGTGATATAATTAAATCACACACTTGCCAGGTGTTTGTTAATTTACGCCTAAACTAAATATAGAGTCAATATAAATTGTATTTATGAGACATAAAAAGCCTTTCAATTCATTTTTAATGACTCTACACGTATTTCTTTAAAATATTACTCTAAACAGGAAAAAACTACGTTTTGTATACTATGTACTTGATACCATTCCGCTCTTCTTGTTTCTCCTTATATTAGTTTGTCAATATTAAATTTAACAGCCCTTGTGAACATCGCTGTGTTGAGTTCCGCCACTCAAAAACTAATGCCTGTAAAAGTTGGCAGAGTGTGGGTAACAGAATGTCTTAGAACTAGGTTCCCTCTGCCTCCCCACCTATACGCGGGATATAATGGAAAGCTTATAATAACAGCCCTCGTTTTATATTTATTTACATATAAATATCTCTCTTATATATTAGTTAACGAATTTTTAGTATAACAAAGTAAAATATAAAAAAAATGTACATGTTTACATAAATTTACATTACTATCAAAAGTGAAACACTGAATGAGTAAGAATCGTTCATGTTGCAACAATCTGAAGGTGAAGTTGAGCCCCTACCACCGCCCGTCTCTCTCCACTCGGAACCGCGCGTAGTCTTTGGGCTACTGTGCCCACTACTTATTGTTCTTTTTAAATTATTTCACATATAGTCGCGCTGCTGTTATAGCTGTACATCTAAGACAGTTGCCTAAACCTTTAAAAATATATATTTTTTTTATTATTTGATTTAACTTTTTGAAAATAATCTATCACTATCAAAATATAACAACTTTATTCTATATATTTGATTTCGTTTTATTGTGGAGTGCTCGCTGATATTGGACAATTTAATAAACAGTGCTTGTGTCCAAATATGGGAGTACTTGATTCTGGTTAAGCTATGTTCTTACACCCGAGCTCTCGCGCCAGGGACTCTACCGAGTTAGACTCTCTTATGGTGTGGCGTGGTGAGTCCTTACCAAACATCACTGCTAAATGTACGTACCTTTTTATTTTATTTCATTTCTATTCATGTTCTCTTTTCTACTTATGCTTGGTTCGTATTTAAAATCTAAATGAAATAATAAAATATGTGGAACATTTTAGTAATCGTAAATTTCGTCGTAATTCGTTGTTTAAGTAAATACGGAGGTCTTATCACGAATGCAAGGTGTCCATAAAACTTACTGCCGAATCAATTATGGTTTGTAATTGCATTTATATTTACCCCTGAAACGCTCGCATTTATCGCGCTATCAAAAACAAAAGTGCGACAAGGTTAACATAACGATGTCGATGCGCGAGGCAGCTCGTCCTCGCACCAACTCGACCGTAGAAAAGTAATGCAAGTGGGCCGACAACTCGAAGGTTAGTGCAGAAAACAGCGAAAACTGTATACATAGCTATTGCACTAATATTAAAAAGTCGTGTGGCATACGACATATGTGCGCAACGCGCGCTATGTGCGCAATGTGCGCGCATCCGCGCTGTCGCAAGGCGATCGCGGCGCACATCCTCGCGTTGCGCACTCGCCACTAATCGCCGGACGTGCGCCTCGGAACACTTACGAAATATCTTAAGAACTGCACAACGCTTAGTTTTACCGATTTCATGGTCATAATATGCTTTAAGTTCATTTTAATACAAAAACCAATACATTTATCAGGATTAATATCATGGTATTAAAAGTGGATCGTGTAGTACCTACCTACAGCATTAAATATTTTTCAAACTACGAATCACCTAATAGTTATTTCGATTTTCCAGCCACTTGCCAAACATCCGGTGTCAGTAACAAATTAAAACCTGTTATACACTTCTTTTAATGAAGCCATATCTAGTACGATTAAAAGAAACTGCTCCAGTGAAGAGTTTCTTCATTCATAAAGCTGTTAACCATTCGGGAGTTAATGAACGTATAATGAACCACATCTCATCATTAAACCATGTTGTATTCGGCATATATCACGGCCCGTCCTTATTAGCGAGTTTATGAGCTACGTGCCTCTTAACTAATCATTTTAATTTATATCCGTACAAGTTATGGGTCGCAATGGGTATCTAGTGTTGATACTCGATAAAGTCAAGGCATTTGATGTATTAAAACTTTCAGAATTAGACCAGAATCGTACATCCTACGAGGTAAATGCTGAGCTTTGCATTTGTGTGAGTGTTCTTATAATCTGTAAGTGTAACTTTTGAATATGTGAAATGAGATAAAATTACAGTTGACGCATTACACGTGCTCCATTTTAGAGATCAATAATTCAATATCATTTACATTGCACACAAGCGTCAATCTGTAGTATGGACAGGGAAAATATTGAGCTTTCTAAGATATCAATAAAAAGATACGTGTCGTTTCGAGTGGCCACATCCGGTAGCCATTGTACTTCAACCGGCTTCCGGTGCAACCCGATACACACTCCTGCGCACGTGCGGACCTTTTCAAACCACGAAAAACGGCACAAAGAGTGTCAGAACAACAGCGACTTTACTAAATAATAGGAAATTACATAGACTATGATTATAGTAAAAAAATATATAGAAAACATTTTTCTTTTTTTTTTAAGGACATAAAATATAGCAATTGTTAAATATTTTCCGAATGCATATATTTATATGCATTATGAATGTAGACATACATATTTTTAGTTATTATATATACATTAAGTATTAATTCCAATTAAATATTTTAGATCGTGTTTTGTTTATTAAAATTCAATTATATATGCTTATATAAAATAAATCAAAACTAAAATAAAAAAAAAACAATAATGCGCACTTACCCGGCCGCGTAAGATCTATAAGGACCAACCCTCGGTATATTACTAAAAGAGCAAGGGGTGCCTTTTCGACGTATGTTTTACATTGTAGAGCACCATCTTGAGGGAGCCCTTGTCCTTCAATGAGGCCTTAACAAGAGTTCGTAAAGCACTATACAATGAGAGAATTCATTGAATCTGGCATTCACCTATTTCAGACGTCCTTGATTCTATCCCAAATTTATTCGATTGATATTTCAATGTTGGTATAAAGGGTAGGGGTCAATAACAAAAGCGTTTAATATTCAAAAGTGATTCTTATCGCTGGCACTTTATTTTCATTTGTATGTTGTTTAGATAACATTTCATGGATCAATAAAAGTTTTATTTCGCTTTAAATAAATTAAGTATGTAAATAATGGTTTAGATAATTTTTTTGTAGTTACGTCTAGTTTAGATAATCATTGCTATGTTCTTTATTTCCATTCTAATTCTGTAGAAAAATATTTCAAATAAATCAATTTATTCTGTATTCCGCATATAGCAAGGTAGGCAGAGGGAACCTAGTGTTAAGACACTCCGTTCCCCACTTCCCACCTAATTTTTCGAGGCGTGTTAAGTGGCGCCACTCAAAGCCAGGCCTTGCCTTGGTACCAGCGCGAAGAAATGAAAATATTAAGATATAATAATTAATTCACTCGAGTGAAGATTGAACCCACAACCGTCGTATTACAGTCACACGCTTGTGCCCCTGCGCCACGACGACTTCTTAAAAAAATATTATTTTGTAAAAAAATACAAACCCTTAATCTAAAGTTTTTGTCAATATGCATATATTGGAAAAGACTTAATTATTTAAATTAATGAGATTGCTACATTTAAACGTTATATTGTAATTAGAGTATAAATATATTAACACACGTTTTCCTATAACACAAAACTAAATTATAATATTATAGTCCACACCAGATAAGTACAATATAAATGTGTAAAGTAATGAAAACAATGGAACGGTGACGCGATTCACGGAATTCGATATAGATAACGAGTTATCGACGCCATTCAGCAGTGCGATGCAGAACGAGACTTTTAGTCTGTCTCTAACATTGTTCGCTAATTTAACACTAGCTAGAGCTTTCATTCCGGCGTTGAGTTCCGCCACTCAACACGCAATACCTCTAGCAACTTGGCGGAATGTGTGGAACATAATGTCTTAATACTGAATTCCCTCCTCCTACACTGCTATAACCGGAATACAGTGTGAAGCTTTAATAATATGCAGTTGGAGACCGTCCAACCGTTCAAGAGGTCCAGGGTTGCGGGTTCAAATCTTGCTACGTTATACATTTTCAAAAAAAGAATATATATCTTTCCTAAGTGATATATAATATGATAATACTTATTAATCTTTAAACCATACTTGTCTTAAGCATCTGTAAAATAATAAAAAAATAAACAATAGCGAGAATTTGTTTTTTACATGTAGTAGGAACATAGCAATACTATAATCCGTACCAAGATTGAAGAATTAATCGATGAACACAAAAGGTACAAGGTTCTGTTGAAATTTAAGTATTCATTGTTCCCGATTTCATTTTGCAGCGGCACCTTACACTTACCTAACATCCTAATAGAAGGTGTGGGAACGTTGACGGGTGAAGGAGTTTTCGCAAATTTAAACCATTCAAAAGGCGTAGATCACAGGGATCTCACAAGCAATATGATCGCCGCGCCGACAAAGCCCGCCGGCGGCGACTTTGAAGTGCCGAATTCAATTAATTGCCTTATTTGCACCCCCCCCCCCCCCCCCCATTACCCTCCCACCTCCCCCCTCCCCCCCTCCACTGCAATCGTAGGAATCCTTCGCAAAAACAAATATTTGACGAGTCTTCATTATCCATTATTAGGTAGCACTGATTTTTAGCTCTTCGATCCGTTTAAATTGGTACTCGGTGCGGTCGAGGAATTGACGCCTCGGCGATCTGAAAGCTGTAATTGAAGTAGAATTTTTTGCGGAACAGACAATAATAATAACGCAGCATTATATTACGGTTTTTTTATAATAATTTGTCGGCAGATTGATATGTCTTAAAACTGACAACCTAATCAAAAACATAATGCACGTCTAATGTCTTGTTTATGTTATGATTCCAGTGAACGTACAAAAAATATGTATGTTTATATTTAAACGTGAATATCTTATCAGTGGAGTGTAGTAGGGGCGGGCGGACGCCGTGGGCGCTGTCCTTCGCAATCGGCGATGCGATAGTTCGCTCCTCTGTGCTGCTGTCACAGTGTCCACAGCCTTTGACATGGGTCACTCATTGTAATCTCTTATCATTTTCAAACTCCAAGCTTAATTTTTGATAAATAACAACAGCCTCCTTGAAAAACATAAATGATTTATTTATCTTATCCCAAAACGTTTATTTTTTCATAATTATCTGTATATACTATATTGTTTTTTTTTATTATTTACAAAATCATATTTCAAACAAAAATTTTATGTCACAATCACAGTGTTCGCGGGAATAGATCCAAATTTAACTCGGATAAATGTCGTATCTCGCACCATCTCGTCACACGGTGGAGGCCAAGACAAATAAATTATTATAACCGGAAGTGACGTCCCGAGCGTGCTCCGATTTAAAACACACCACTCCAACTGTTGTTGGAAGCTACACCGTTGTTCTTTAGATAAAAACGTAAATCTACTGGCGATTATTTAAAATACTTGTCAAATTTTCTTTTAAATGAATACTTTACTATGTCATTAGGGGTAGAAACGTCGGTAAAAAAAAATGGATCGTCACAAATAACACGTATCCCCAAATCGCAGGAAGTAAAACTAACCTTAGACCCGAACTAATAACGAAACATAAAAATTCGAATTTCAAATCAGAATTTAATCACTTTTGTGTATTCGGGCACACCGGATGCGCTATGCTTTTTAATTAGTGCAAAGGTTAGATTGTTATAAAAAAAAATCCTTTGTCCTGTCAACCGCTGCAAGTATCGCCGATATTCGATCGAATTTATTGCGTATCCCACAATATATTTGTTACTCGGATACTAAAAAGTAGCATTGCCGTCGCGTTGACAGCTTCGGATGAAGTAGTCTGGGGCGGTCGTATAAATTATGAACTGTTTTTCAGTGTTTTATCTAAAAAAGATTG
The DNA here is from genome assembly GCA_917862395.2 of Heliconius sara. Classification (NCBI taxonomy): domain Eukaryota; kingdom Metazoa; phylum Arthropoda; class Insecta; order Lepidoptera; family Nymphalidae; genus Heliconius; species Heliconius sara. The sequence goes on along the minus strand of OU860787.2, from coordinate 5,238,387 downwards.
TTTATCGTGTACTTCCGTCGCCTGCCGCAGCCGATACGCTCACTAGCGCTTTATTGTTTACACTTAATGTAATTCAAAGCAGGGAATTCCTCGGTAAATTGTATTTTTAAATTTAAACGCCGCCACTGGATCGACGAGTTTACTTTGTGCATATCGATATCCCGCGGTTATTTTAATATTGCTTTGGCTTTTGCGATCGATATTACGCTGATGTCATACGTAATTCGTCTTTTTCCTGATGCCGGCTTTATTCGATTCCAGTTAAATATATCAAAAGAATATATTAAAATGTTTGTTTTAACGTATTTGATTTAATTATTAGTTTCTTTTTAGTTTTTAGGTTCTAGTATTAAGACACTCCTCTCCGCATATTTCGCCGAATTCTAGAAGTATTGCGTAATGAGGGGCGAAACTCAACGCTGCGCTTTGCCTCGACACTAGAGCGAAGAAACAATCATATTAAATATTTCATTTCCTCGAGTGAGAATCGAACACACTACCTGTCGCGCTTACAGTCACACGCTTGTGCCTCTGAGCCACGACTCACCTCTTACTATATTATTGTTATATTTTGCCGTCTGAAAATTCTTTCAACTTAAGCATTCTCTCCATATTGAAACAAGCTGTAACAAAAACGTTTCATTTCATATATATTAATCGCGCTGTAAAATTTTTAATTTCCTTACAAAAGGATAGGCTGAAAGATTGTGTGAGATGAGCAAAGACAATATCCCGCGTGTGTTTATTTCCGTGGCATTTATTCAAATATTGAAAACTCATTTCCCGCGCCATTTCCTCTTGCGCCCCCGCTAATTGAATCTTATTGAAGTTGCGTCGAAGCGCTGTGGCGTACTTCGATACAAGTTTTTATTTTTTATACAGTATATTAATATTTTTATTTCTTCACTCACACACAAATTCGAAAAATTCGGCAGAATGTGGGGAACGGAGTGTCTTAACACTAGGTTCTCCCTGCCTAACCCTGCTGCATGCGGGACACAGATTTAATGTTTATAATATTAAAGCACTGGTATTTTGAATTCTCTACGAAAACTCTTCATACGTGTAGTTAGGTATAAATGGATATTAGAATCACTTATATAATGTGGGAGTAACAAACATATCCATTACAACTTAAACTAAATTTGATGGAGAAGACTGGCGGTTCTTATTGTTTTTGATTGTATTAGTCATACCATATTATTTTATAATTTTATATTTTTTAATTTAAAGTCAGTGCACCACAGTTAAGATAATATAAAAAAGTCGGATCTTGCATCGAAATCGTTTCCTCCGGTAGACAATGGCCCTCAATATCCGGCAGCACACGTGCTCAGGTGTCTATTATCTCGATATATTCGTGTCCCCTTTTCGTTGTGACCTTTTTAGTCCCACCCCCGTAACTTGACCCGATTTTGAGCGCCGCCTAGTCCTGTCCTCCTACCGGCTCAAATTCGCCTCTCATCTCTCTATCAACAAGCAATACCTTAACATCTGCCTAATTCTTACCTGCTTTTATAAACATCCTGTATTTACAGTTTAAATTATAGTAAATGTATAATGTTAAATAGTATATAGTAGTTGTATAGTGGGGAACGGAGTGTCTTAACACTAGGTTAGCTCTGCCTACTCTGCTCTTTAGGGGATACAGCGTGAATGAAGCTGATAAAAAGGATATTAAAATTTAAATGTAAATTAAGCCGTTTCCCAAAGGCTATTAAACAATAGGAATCAACGCCAAGGTCGAAACCATCATAAGTCATAATCATTACACATCATTACGATTTCTGCCGTCAAATCGTTGACATTCGAATTACTTTAATTATATTTTGTTTTTTATATAGACTAGTACTATTATGCTATGCTATGTAATATGTCACTAATAAACAATAATGTATAGATATTTATATTACGCGGCGTAGAGCTCAGCCACTCAACACGTTATGCCTCCAGATTTCGCGGAACGTGATGAACGGAAATGTTTTAATGGTAACGAAATGTTCTTATACTAAATTCCCAAGCTCACTGCCTACCCTGCTATGTGTGGGGTACAGTGTGAAGATAACAATTTTATTATATAAAAATATCTTTCTAGTATTTTATAAGTTTCAATTATTAACTGTGCTCTTCACATATTGCGAATTTATATTCTAAAATGGGTCATATTTAAATTCTTAAACATGCCGAGCTAAAACAAAAACCTTGTATCGTCAACTGAAGCGTGTAATTAAACAAAGTAGTTTCTTTTTTAACCTTTTAAAATAGTTTTGAGCTTCTATGTATAAGTAGTCACTTATGTTTGTTATGGCACTTAAGCATTTTAATTGCCGACATATAAATATATTAACTAACACTATTTTCCTTAAATGATAAGCGAGAGGGAAAAATGTCCCGCAACGTAATGTTACCTTGTTTGTTTTTAATTAATGGTAGTATCTAAAAGGAATATAAGATATTACCTAAAAGGAATATTTTTCATTAACACTTAACTATCCGTAGAGTTTTTGATAATTTTCACGATACTACGGGCGGTTGGCAAAAAATCAACGGTCGCGCAACAGTTGGCCGCGTAGCAGGTGGCTTGGCAGGTCGCGGTGTGCTTCGGCCCGCTTCGGGAGTCTTCGGCCGGTGTCGACACCGCTCGGCACGTTTCCCGTGGCCGCCCTCTCTCTAGCCGCCCGAGGCCGACACCGTGCGAAAGCTCAGTCAGAAGTTAGACGCGAAGTGGTGAAGTGCTACAAGTTCTCTTTTTGCTCCTCTGTTGCGTACTGTCGTGAACGTCTTATCTTGAACGATTGTAGGGTGTTCGGTTAATTTTTTATAGTTGAAATTGTAATAAAATAAATTAGTTAATTCTAATAATAACAATATTCCTTCCCGTTGTTGTTTAAATTTAAAATTTGATGTGTTTCAAAGTATTTTGCGATTTTCTTGAAAGTCAAATAGGGTATATTTGAAAATATTATTCAGAAGTGATTGAGTGATATGATTTTCTAAAGTGGTTACGGCGGTATACTGCCGCCATGCTGCTAGTAGAGCCGCGCGAAGCCGCCGGGCCTCCGTGCGCGGCGCCTGTCCACCCGATGTCAACCATCACGAAGCTTAACTTCACAGACTACAGTGTTAAAGTGAAACCATATGAGACAGTAGAACAAACGGAAAATAGGTTAAATTATGAACAAGCTTTAAGTGCAGCTAGGTTAGGATATGAACAGTCTGTGAGTTCGAGCTCTACTAGTCCGAACAAGCTACACTATGTGGATCACCAGAACAGGCTCTTCGATCCCTCAGTGGAAAACATCTGCACTGACCCGGCCTATGTGGTGCCTACAGGTTAGTTGGTTTTAATATCTCGTCATATTAAGATTGGTAAATATACCAATTGATAAATATATGAAATTTCAAATCAAGTCACTGTAGATTACTATAAACTTGTTTATTACATTATAACATAGCTTTCAAAATATTAGTTTTCTTAGTTTGTTTGCTGAAAATGATTATTTGTTAAAAACAATTTCTGTATTGCGTTTCAATAACTGATTACAACTAATTGTATATTAATAAATACCTACAATGAGGACAAAACAAACACAACGCGCTGTATGGTACCTATTTTCCTACAAAAATTAACTATATAAAGTAAACAAAAACTAAAGCAATGAAATATATTTAGTTTTAAAATAAAACGTCTGATTTAAATTAAATAGATATTTGTGAATTTGAAACGTTTAATGTCTTATTATAATTTGAGGAAGCTTAAAATGACCTTAATGTGTGTTTTCTTTTGATAAATATAATATATTTACAACTACGATTACATGACGAACAAGCTTCATTCAGAAGTTCAGTCAGGCCGGAAGTACTTTCGCCGCCATGTTGGATCCGGCGGCGCGGGCGCACCTCGCCGCACTTCCGCCGCGTGACGCGCATAAAAAAGCTTTGCAGTATTGTCACACAGCTTACATTTACATATAAAGATTACGTGAATATAATGTGAACGCTTCATCTGCATCAAATTATCTATCATATATGCTCAAAAAATAATAGTTCTCATTATATATTCAAAAGAGGCCCACGGTAGCTATCTTTAGTACGTTTATGACGGTGCCTTGTTTCTTACGACTATAACTTGTTAATACAAAATTTTCGAATAGTAAAAAAATTTTTTTCATAAATATTATATAAAATGCTAATTGTAAAAAAAATACTCGTTTGAAAAAAGGCAAAAAAAATACATTTGAATCAATCAGTATAAAATTAATGAGAGTTTTATAACTTACTCCTATAATAAATTAGCATAATACAATATAAATTGATTTTTACTTTAACATCATGGGCAATACAGAAGTTAAAATATTTTACACGTATTCTAAAATGAATATTCATATTACAAATATTATTTTGTTAGTGATATCTGGGTATGGCTGCTCAGAAATAGCAATACCAACAAATTATAACGGTTCGGGTCGCTCACCTTTCAGCAATAGCCTAGGAGCCTTTTACAGCGTGTCGCAAATTTTATTCGATAATCGATTAGACGTGATCGTAATATTAAATCGATATTTCATAATCCGAAGCCGTTACATTGTATGGTTTACTTGAACCAAAAGTTAAACCTTATAATGTAATCGGACAGATCATTGGCATCATAAATAATATTTTAAAAACATTTATTCAATTGGAATATTTTCTTATAAATATTAGTAGTTTATGTTTTGAATGTCGTGGCTTAATAATATTTTTTTATTTATTATAAATAAATTAAACTATAGAGACATTAACCTTTAAAAATATTAAATTATTAAATACAAAATTATATAATTTTGTTCTTCCAAATTTAAATGTGATTCCAAATTTAATACTATTTAAGCTCATTTTTTACTTAGAAGTCTAGCTAATAAACGCTAGTTCTTGTATAAGCTTCTTTTTCTTATAACGTGTTGAGTGCGATCCCGCATTGGACGATCAAAGTCATTAAGGTGCGAATTATTATGAATGTTTTTAACTTCGTTATTGTATCCGGGAGCAAAGAAATCGTAGATTCACCTGGCCACTGCAGCTGTTTGAAACAACCTGTTAATACTGTCTAGATATTTTGAAAAGACTTTTGGATTTATTAAAATTTTATCATAATTTTAGGAACAATTGTTCATTATTTAATTTTCAATATATTCAGATATATACAGTAAAAAGACGGAACTACCATTACATTACACCAGTATTACTAATACATATTGCACCAAATTACAAAAAGTAGTTATACATATATATATAATTAAGAAAGTATAATTTTATATTATTTTTTCTTGAGTAAATATTCTCGCTATGTTTTAAAACCTTCTGAACAGATGTCTGTAGCAGCTTACAAACATAGAAATGTGATCCGGATATCTTGAACCGTCCGCACGTGCCACGTCACAGTGACGTCACGCCCATTCATACATCAACATTCTGACTTCCGCCGCCTCCTCCGTCTCAAGCCGTGTTCCCCATGTTAACTATCCATCGATAATTTTTAATGTATATGTTTTATTGACATTTTATATAATTATTCTCACACTTGTAGAATCAAACGGAAGCTTAATCTGGCTTGTAAAAGAGATTTCTATTCGATTATAATTACCACACAACCTAAGGTTATGTGAATTCGAAGTCACGTTTCCTCTCAAAGCGTCACTTCCGTCCTTATAGCGCCATAATATCCTGTTAGTCTATTGACAACATACAAAGTGTTCCATTATAATCCGTAAAAGGGAATTTCAAAAATCGGTTGCGACACATGCCTTGGTAAGTAAATTTAAAGAATAAATTGCATGATTGAATGAAATTAGACGCGAATTATCAGCAGCTTTACTTAGATGAACATAAATTTTTAAATATCCAATTTTTTTCTTATTCACCAAAGTCAAATACTTATTATTTAGAAAACGTATAAAAATTTTAACGTAGCGAGACTCGAACCCGCGCCTCCTGGAAACCGTCCAGGCAACCGACCTGGTCGGTTTCCAGGAGGCGCGGGTTCGAGTCTCGCTACGTTAAAATTTTATACGTTTTCTAAATAAGTATTTTTCTTTCCTAAGTGTGGAATAACACTTTAAAAATTAAAATGTTAAAGTCAAATAGTTTTGAAATTCCACGAACCTAATAGCCTGGTAACTAAATGGTTTTTTTATCCGATTATAGTGGTACAATAACTTTAAAGGCTTCCCTTATGTCGGCCATAGGCCATAGTGGATATGACGGTCAGTGTTTACAGTGTAACAGGTCGCGCCCCCCATATGCGTTTTTGTAACGACCGCCGACGCGTGCGCAGGTGGCCGCGCACCTGCCTCACAAACTAATGCTCTGAGACCTGCCGTAGAACTTATTACACTATAATGTACTTTATGGCTCATATTATTAAACATTTATTGTGATTATTTTGTTTGATTTAATTGTTATTTTGATAAGTTGAATGTAAATGTGTATTTCTTATATTATGTTTTTTTTAAATTACTAACCAACCAACGGCTGAGAAATATTATATATTTCTCAGCAGTTTAAATTATTAAAATATAGCAAATGAAAGTTATTATTATTATTACTAGACAATATTTACTTAGACCGGACCCTCTAATATATATTATATATTTTTAATAAAACGTTTACGACGCATAAAGTAGACTGCTGGATGTCTTCTAAGATTTATCGATCAAATTTTGTCGGTGACTTGTTTTTATTGTGGTAAATCGAAATTAACATCTGCCGGGATGGTTTGTTTATAAACTACGCTGCTAACTAAATGCTCTACCGGATATTATCGTAAGCTCGATAATAATCTTACATATATTGAAAACTTGCATGTTTTCAGTTTTCATATAAAACATATTTTTTTCTAGTGTCAATAAATAATGTCTAAAATTAAACACCGATGTGCCAAACGCTATTTTATTAGTCATAAATATCGGGCGTGCTTAATCAAATATCGTTTGGCAACGTTCGATGCAACTGAATTTTTATTATGGCTCGCAATCCTTTTTTTTAATATGTTAAAAATATTCGCAATTTAATAATAATAAAAGTTTAACCCATTGCTAATTCTCTGTTTTTATTATGGCGTTTCGATCGTGCCATTTGCGCACAAAATCACTGCGCCAATGTCACTCGTCGTCGTATTGTACATGAAGAAGTATGTTTTTATTGTTAGTATATGCGAAAAATGTTTCTTTTTTAACAAAAATAATAATTGGGTAGCATCTATGTGACAAACCGGGCGCCGACTGGACACTAATATATTTAATACTTCCCGTCTAACGATGCTCTAATTTTATATTTGATTTAAAATCCATGCGTTGACAGCGATTTCCTTCGATTTTTTAATTTTATGTCGTTTCTTTTCTTTTTGTGTTTATAAATTTTAATAAGCGCTCATAACATAAAACAGAGTAACTTCAATCGTCAAATTATAATTTCAGTGCAGAAATACTTCAAAACCATTGTTTTGTTATTTTTGTGCTGACATATTTAACCAAAAAAAAATACTATTTCAAACAGCAAGAAAGATAGGTAGTGTAAATGTGGTAAACATAGTTTCTTTTAAATACTTAGGTACTCTTACACACGATATAAAACGTTAAAATAAAAAAGACTGAAGACTGAAGACGCTAAATAAAATTGAGTTAATTAGCAAAAAACAGAATGTCAAAATAGAACGTCATTTGAATGACATAAGCTGTCATCGGTGCTCACCTGCGCTTCTAAATTTAAAAATCTTATTTCAATTTTCGCTTTTTGCTGAAACTGACACAAACTCAAAAGCATGCAGTTTTTTACATGTTCGCTGATTTTTACTTGTGTCAATTAATATCTTCGTATTATTGTTATGTATTCATTTTTTGGTATTAATGAACTTTAGGTGTTATGCGAGAAATTTTCCTAAAAAATGCTTTCTGTATCCGATTCCGTAGCCACAATTTTGAAAATGCAAATAATTAAAGGTCACACTTAGCTAATAATTATGTACATTTATAAGAAATAAAAATAAGTTAATATTAGATGAGACAAAAAGATGTGTCTTAAAATTATCGTTATGCCAAATTTAATACTTTATAGAATTCTACTTCTTCATATTTCGTAGTATGCTGGAGCTCTTTTTTATTATAACAAAAAATAATTGTCCCTACACCACACCATATGGCCATTAGCGCGTGCGTTCCTGAACAGAATATCCCGAAATATTTTAGCACGTCTCCAATTTCCTTAAAGAGACAAAAAATAAAAAGTGACATCTTATATAGCAGCTGTTAGTGGATCTAAAGTTACTTTTGCATAAATTTAGTTCGTATTATACAAATTGTATTAAATTTGTTATTACCCTACTTAAGTCCAAAAAATAAAGACCGACAATCTTTAAAAAAAATCAACAAGAGACTGTGTAATTGAGCTTATAATTAACAGCTAAACAAAATTACCCTAAATACCAAAAATTGTCAGTTCTAACCTATCCAAACGTCCAAGAACCAAACAAAAAATAGTATATTAAAATTGGGGAAAATCAAATCGTTTAAAGTCCAACGTTTTTAGCAATACATCTCTAAGTTTCCAACGTTCCGCGCCAATGGTGACTCGTGGTGCGACCTTTCGACCCGGCGCGCGAGGCGTGGCCGCGCTCCATTGGTCGCCCCGCCCCGCGCTTACGCCTCCCGCGATCACTCCGAATTTGTCTCGTACGATCTGGTCATCTCGTGGCTGGCTTCGAATGATTAAAGCGAATTAATAATATCGATATAACCTTGATACATTTATAACATTTACCTACGTTTGTATATTATATAGAAAATATGCTGTGTTAGTTATTTTTTTTTCATTTCGTGGTTATCTACTTTAGAATTGGTGTAACGAACTGAATGAATGAGAATGAGAGGCCAGTTGTGGCGCAAGAGCGTAATGTGTGACTGTAAACGCGATAGGTTGTGGGTTCGGTTCCAAATCAAAGAAAAAGAGATATATAATATTTTCATTTTTTCGCTCTGGAGCGAAAAGCGCGGAGTTGAGTTCCATCACTCAATACCCTATGCCTCCAGAATTTGGCGAAAACTATAGAACGGAGTGTCTTAACAACTCGTTTCCTTCTGCCTATCTTGCTATTTGTGAGATACAGTGTGACGCTAAAAATACAAAAAAACAGAATGAATATCCAACTTTATACGGATATACAGTTAATGGCTATGTAAACTTATTTTTAATCGAAAGAAAGTTGCTCAGATACTTAATTTACCACCCATACAAAAATATCACGCCGACTTCACCAGCGTGTCAGAGGTCACTCCCTCGGGAGCGCTTCACCAGATTGTGACGTTTCGTACAATTTATAGTGACAGTGGAGACGACTGTGGGGAATTGTAATGAGGTGTGTCGGTTCATTAAAATACTTCGATTTGTATGTAAAGCCGACCAGTGATTTGTTTACACGCCTTTGTTCTTTTTAAGAAATGCCATCATTCTTTAGGTGACGTTTACAAAGAATAAAACTTTAATTATATGCGTTATCGCTTTGGTGAGATAGTCTTCATAGTGAAATAGTAGAATTCCTGGTGACAATATTAATTTTTGTATTGTATTTTATTAGTTAACGTAATATAGGTATGCAAAATAGGATGTAAGTTCATATTTACTTATAAGCATTGATAAGCATAAGGTCAGTCTAGTAGTTTAAAGGAGTTATAAAGAAATAATCGTTTAAAGGAAATTGACATTCACCTTTAGAGAGTATTCTTAACACCCCTATAAAATACAACGTCTATCTCTAACACCTTTTAAGTGTATTTCTAACAAGTTGTTGAAAGAAATATGATAAGTTCATTTAGATTATGTTAAATAACTTCATTTTGGTACAATTAGGTCCTCTTTTTAGGTCTCATTTTGAAGGTCCGTCTTACAAATACCACCCACATTTGTCTTTAACTCATATTCGCTTTATATCTACAAAAATAGTTAGTGTTTAGATATTAAACAATTATTTAATAACGATATAGTAACACTATTTCAAAGAGCCAATATGACAATAAAATACTTTCTGATGGTAGAGGCCGTTGTCCGCAATGTGATATAGTTAGTATATCTAGAAATAATTTCGTTTCCAACGCACGCAATATATTTCACAAAAGCTATTACAAACAGTAAATACAGACATGCGTGACCGTTGACCGGTAACAATACCATTGGATTGAATACGATTATAGCTCTTATGATGAAAGCTGTAAATGCCAAAATACTTTAAACCCAAATTTAACCTTCCTTCCATTGTGCGTGATATATCTCTCTTTTTCTCATCACACGATGAGAAAAAGAGAGATATATCACGCACAATGAGCACAAATTAACTTGACCTCTGATGTCAATGTGATTTTGTGATTTATTTGTCCATACAAATGATACTTGACGCCTCGACTTTTATTACGCGATTGTAATAATATGTGAACCTCTAAAGTTAAAGATAAAGTTAAATTTAATATGGCGCTAGGCATAACCTAGACATTACTTATAGCAAAACCTGATTTTTTTTGTCTTGATAAAATAGCTCGCTTTTTATTTTTATTGATTAAATCTTTATATTTGTCAATCGAAAGGTTTCCTTTCGTAATTACTTCCCAAATAAATCGCGACGAAACAGCACGTATGTGTCGGCGGGGGGACGGCGAGGAGGGGGGAGGGTCCGGCGCACGCGCAGAACAAAGGGCGCGCCATGAACCGCGACCGTCGCGCCTCGGTAGCCGCGCCGCGTCTGCGCACGATGCCATGCTTGTCCTGATTTTTTGGACTGTATTTATAAGAACATATATATATGTACTAGACTAGTATTACTAAGGGTGCTTTAAAGCCTTCTAAGGGCGTATTTTTTATGTTAAATATTTATCTCTAATTTTTGGAGGCATCGGGATTTCTGCTTTAAACTGATACGTATGTGTACCTAAAGGTTATTTTTTTTCACGCCAAATTTTTTTATAGTAAAATTTCTGGACACAAGACTATTCTGGGGCTAAGCAAGACTATTCTGGAGTAGACATAGACCACCCGGCCTCCTATATTTCTACGTCTATTCCTAGGTAATACTAAGTATGTCCTGTTTTGTTTGATTTTACAGGCGGCTACACAACTGGCGGCCCCAGAGAGACCAACACCTACTACACAGAGGCGAGTGGTGGCGCTTCAGCACCACCCGCGCCTGCACCCGCCGCCACTTCTCCTCTCGATGAGTACTACCAGCCCGAGTACCCGCCACCCGCGCCGTCGCAGCCCTACCTCGAGGACTACTACCACCACGCACATGCGCACACGCAGCCACTGCTCACGCATGAGCACAAGTATCAACCCCACGCGTATAGCAAACCATATCCTAGAAGTAAGCCTTTTAGTAATTGTTACTTCTAATTCCATTGTTAAAAATCACCTTGTATTCCGCACACAGCAGGGTTGGCAGAGGAACCTAGTGTTATCACACTCCGTTTCTCATTTCGCACCGAATTCTGGAGACATTGCGTGTTGACTTGTGGAAATCAAATCCGCATTTCCCTCGACACGAGAGTAAAAAAATGAAATTATTAAATATTTCATTTTCTCTAGTGGGGATCGAATCCACAAACTGTGGCGTTTACAGCCACACACTCGTACCCTTGCGCCACGGCTGGCCTCTAAATACAAACTAGAATTTAAAAAAGTTACTATCAAATAGTATTTAGTAAGATCTTACTAAAACAAAATAAAAACTTACATAATATTACACCGTAGACGTGCTCCAACACGCTATGCAAGATAGACATGACAATTTTTAGCTCTCTACGCAATCATCCAATTAATAAGCGCGTTTAGCAAAACGGGAGCACACATCCTGTTGCGTTTGAATAAAATGCTTTTTATCAAGTTCTGCCAATATTCCAGAATAGCAACGGATACGGTCTCTATATCGATCACCATATATTAGTTGTAGAACATTCTTTATTGCTTTAAGGATGAACAGAAATGGTGGCCGTACATTCCTTGTGACATAAGAATATGCAAAAGGAAAGACCAAGTAAATTTTTTAAATAGATATATTGATAATGATTATAATTTTATGATTATAATTAAATTTTAAGCAAGTTGTAACGCAGCGGCATTAACTTTAGTGTGACTTTAAACCCAACAGACAGGGTGTTCGATTCCCATATGAGGAAATGAATTATTTTATAATTTAATGTCTTCGTTCTGGTGTCAAAAGCGAGGCAAAGTGCCAAGTACTGGCACTTTACACGCGATGCCTCCAGAATTCTACGTAAAGTGGAGAGCGGAGTTTCTTAACATTAGGCTCTCTCTGCTTACCATCCCTGCTACATGCGGGATACAGCGTGAAGCTGAAAAAAATGATAACGATTTTCTAAATACCTCAATGTCATTTGAGGTATTTTTGACCAGTATGTCTATGTAGCAGATTTTTCATTAATTCCACTTTTACTTCCTGCGAACCTGTTTATATATTTATTTCTCCAAGGAAGTAAAAGTAGATTTCCGCCACTATGAAAACATTATTTCTTTTTTTCAATCCTTTTACTTTTCTTTTTTACAAGCGCTTTCTCACCTATTCTTTAAATTGAAATCAACAATAGATAAACATAATCTTATTTCATATTTTTTTTTCCAATATAGCAGGAGGTGGAAGGTACGGTGCAGGAGGTGAGGTTTACGGAGAAGGTTACGCGACGGAGTACGGTGGCTGCGCCGAGTGGGGAGAGTGGCCGAGCGAGCAGCACGCACTTCTGCCGCAGGACAAGCTATCCTATCCTGCTTCAGGACCTTGCTTTACTGGTTCGTTAAATTAAATTTAATATTTAGTTTAAATTTACTTACCTACGTTAAGAAATCTAAATTAAAAGACTTAAGATTACATTTTGAGGCCAATCGTAGCGCAGAGGCACGAACGTGCGCCTGCAAAATGTAAACCTGACGAGTTGTGGGCTCTATATATATGAAATGTTTAATATTTTCATTTTCTCGCTCTGCTAAGGAAGCGCGGCGTTAAGTTCCACAAATTACCACGCAATGCCTGTAGAATTAGGCAGAAAGTGAAACGGTATGTCTTCACACTAGGTATCCAGGTTCCCTCTGCCTACCCCGCTATATGCGGGATACAGTCCTAGTTAAAACGTGTTTGTTTATAAAAATTTAACAATTGGGTATCCTTAAGATTTTTTCTTTAAAAATCTTTTAACTGTATATATGAATATTGCGAAATATAACTAACATATACCTAAGTAGTCAATACTAAGCACAGAAATATAAAAACCAATGTCCAGTACATTGTAAAGCAAGTGTGTACTATCTGCGCAGGCTCAGGTCCCATCCAACTTTGGCAGTTTCTCCTAGAACTACTCACCGACAAGAGCTGCCAAGGGTTTATCTCGTGGACCGGCGACGGCTGGGAGTTCAAGCTTACAGATCCAGACGAGGTAAACTATATTAATACGTTTTTGTTTAAAAAAAATCAGCTTCACGCTGTATGCTGTATGGCACGCAGCAGGGTAGGCAGAGGGCACCTAGTTTTAAGACACTCCGTTCCCCACTTTCTGCCGAATTCTGGAGGCATTGCGTGTTGAGTGGCAGAACTCAACGCCGCGCTTAGCCTCGACTCCAGAGCGAAGAAATGGGAATATAAATTTAAATAAATATTTCATCTCCTCGAGTGGGGATCGAACCCGCAACCAGTCGATTTTGCAGTCACACCTCGTGCCGCTGCGCCACGACTGGCCTCAACTACGTTTTTATTTTGTTGTTTTAATAAGTTAAATTTAAATATATCTAATAATGTAGGTTAATATCGACAAATTGTTTTTCTAATAGATATTATTAACGTTTGAAGTAAACTTCTTGTGTTTATTTCTAATTAATTTTATTATACTTATTTATTTCGACGTAACTTGATGAGAAGGTATGGCTCAATGGTCAAAGCACCTGGTCGGTATCGCGGGTTCGAGTCTCGCTACGTTCAAATTTTTATACGTTTTCTAAATATGTATTTTTCTTTCCTAAGTGTGGATTAATAACACTTTGAAAATGCCTAAAATAATTTTATTATTTTTGTTTCTATTTTAGGTTGCCCGGCGTTGGGGCATTCGCAAAAACAAACCCAAGATGAACTACGAGAAGCTCTCGCGTGGTCTACGCTACTACTACGATAAGAACATCATTCACAAAACTGCTGGCAAACGCTACGTGTACCGCTTTGTATGCGATCTTCAAAGTTTACTCGGGTAAATGCTTAATGTTTCTTTATTTTTTAAATTCATGCTCTATTCCGCTATCTAATAAAAGGGTAGACACCTAGTGTTAAGACACCGTTCCCATTAAAACACTTCGGTTCTCCATTTTCCGTCGAACTCGTGTTAAGAGGCGGAATTCAACACTACGCTTGTTTTGTGACCAGAACGACTTGCTTTACTTTTTAAACATTTTCATAGACTTTAATCTTTTTTAATTTAATTAAGCGCTCTTTGTATATTAATATTTTTTTTTCTAAATTAACCAACATGTAATTTGTTACAGTATATCACCTGAACAACTGCACGCTATGTATGAACCCAAAATGGAAAAGAAAGACGACGACTGAAGTCGAAGCAATCATCACCAGACACCTACATCTAGAAAATAAAAAAAAACTATAAGCAATTCTCAGTCTTTTATCAAAAAGTTGAATATACAACTTGATTATAAACTTATATTTTTAATTTATTACCATACTTCGATTCTAAATTCGATCATAAAAAGAGCCTTATGAAAAAAATCTATTTCGTAAGTCCATTGCGTATAATATATGAAAATGTCGGATTTGATCTCATGCACATCCATCAGTGGAATTTATTTACTTACAACTTGGTTCTATTTTACACCAAACGACGATATATATTTAAGTACCACATTTAACCAACGGTGCCTTAATACATCCAGACTGTTTGTTGACTTTGTATTTTAAATAAATTATTTATAATCACATCAGGAAATCTCTAAACAAATTCATTTTGATATTTTTTTTTAATAAATAAATTGTATTGAATCTTGGTATACCTGACAATATGCTTGTACTTCCGTATTAATAATTCAAATGATACTTCTAACTTCGGATATCCGGTCGAAATGTTATTTTTTTTTTTTAAACTCACGAAAATCATTATCAATATACTCCTAAAGTACTGATTCATATTCGTAGCATATATATAGCATAAATAGTGAAAATTCTGCTATCAATTTAATAATACTATGTAAATATAAGTTAATTTTTGTTACTTTATAAAAATAATTAGGTATTATAATATTATAATAGATATTAAGTGTTGTATGTTTGAATCGCGAGTTGTTGCAATGAGCGATTAAATTAATGCATAGTTAGAATGTTGAAGGACATGATAAACCTATCTAATTTACAAGAGTCCAAAGATGAAAAATCTACGTTTGCACGTGCCCACCAATTGGAAAAAAATTAATAATAATGTGAAATCACCGAAACGGTTTAAAATTGACAATATTTGAATATAAATATAATATTTTTTTTAATCAACTTCAATAATAATTCGCGGCTTATCTGCGGAACACACCGGGTGACGTCACTGTCGCTGATCTCGTGGTAAGGGATTGTAATGTCTTACTAGTTATGAAATTAATTAGTTATATCTATTATTTTCAATTTTTATAGCTCCTAGCATACACCGAAGATATTTCGATAAGTTTTATTTTGTAAAGTATTACTCCTCCATCAATATTATACGCCAAACAGTTGTCAGTTGTCACAATTGTAAATTATTTTAATGATGTCTTCCCAGTTTTTTTTAAAAAAAGAACACTCTTTTTAAATGTATCTAGATAGAATTATTATGAAATGTCTGAATAATGTTTATTATATTCGTGTTACAGATAAATTGATGTACCTACTTATCAGTGTTGTATGTATTGATGGAAGATATAAAATTAAATATATATATTTACGAAATTACTTGTTGTTTTTTTTTATTAATAAATCAAAACTCATTTATGGATTATTATTAAAATTTAAAGCAAAATAATGAAGCATTAATAATCTTTGAAAATGGACTAATAAAAATAAAATATGAGTGTAAGATCTGTCATCGTTATTAAGGTCCTAAATTAAATAAGAAAAATAATAAAACAATTTGAAGCCGT
Source organism: Heliconius sara (assembly GCA_917862395.2). Taxonomy (NCBI): domain Eukaryota; kingdom Metazoa; phylum Arthropoda; class Insecta; order Lepidoptera; family Nymphalidae; genus Heliconius; species Heliconius sara. The sequence continues at coordinate 5,222,205 of OU860787.2, read as the reverse complement.
CGTGGCGCAGGGGCATGATTTCGGGTTTGATTCCCATTCAAGATGCGATGAAAGATGATGCGACGATGCTTAGGGGTGTGTAGATCGAAAATGTCTTAATAGAGAACGGAGTATCTTAACACTAGGTTCCTTATCCCGCTTTATACGAGATACAGCGTGAAAATAAAAAGGAAAAACAAAAAAGCATTGCGTATTTTTCGCTTTAATTCAATATACCTTACCTATACAAATATGTAAAGGTAGTTTTTCTCTACGTCCTACAAATAACAAAGTTTTATGAATACGTAGACTAGAATCTACTGTTGAAATTAAAGGTTTACATAACATAATTTTTACAAATTATAAAGTCGCTCGTATTAGGAATTAGAACTGAATAAATCATAAGTTGTTAGAAATTTCTCAATATAGAAGATAAGTACTTACAAGGATCATCAACTATGTACCTATTTTTAAAACGGAAATAAAAGAAGTTATGACCATCTATACAATTTATAGTAAGTATTTCTTAATATAGTTGGTATTTACGAATCTTTAATATAAATTCTAAATTTATGTTTCTAGTTTTAAAATATTTAGTGTGACGATCATAAGAAATAAATTTGTAGTAAAAATAGATATTTATACATCAACAAAGTAAACCAAAGTTATGGAAACTGACGCCTGACTATGATTGGGCTTATATATATATATATATATATATATATATATATATATATATATATATATAAAAACTTTAAAGGGTACTGGAAACAAATAAATAAGTTATTATAATATATTTACGAGATTGTTTTCACAGTATTTTATTCCTAAATCGAAGATCAATTCCTTTGTAGTGATTTTAAAAGTTATTGGGTTATCCCTAGCTGTTTATGAAAAAGGTCAAAATGCGTCGATATCTTTTTAACTCTATTTATTGTTTGTCATATAATCTCAGTTCGACCAACCAACCTCACAATAAAGATTTGTCATGTGTCGAAGTGTAGTTTACATAAATTCTCGCCGTAATAAATGTATGGAATCTACGCTGATATGTCACTATACCATTTCGTCTTCTTCTTGAGAAATAGCCAAGGCGCAGGGGCACAAGTTTGTGACTATAAACGCAACTGGTTTTCGAGTCCGATTCTCGAGTAAATTACATAGTTATTTACATTTATATTTTCATTTCTTTGCTCTGGTGTCGTCATGTTTCTAGAATTCAGCGGAAAATGGAGAACGCAGTGTCTTAACACACCTAGTGTTCCCCCTCCTCGTTTGGGAGGAGGTTGCGCGACGAATTCAAATTGCGGCATCGGATGGCACTCTTCGTAACTGTAACCGATATAGCGCCAATGGTTACGCCGCCCTTTAAAGAACTTTGTGAGGCTTATCTACACACTATTGATTGTTTTTGGACATAAAAATAAAAACTTATACTATGTTTTTTAAAAATGCATTTCGTAAACCACAAACCATTTTTTTTTTTCGTAAAAAATAAAATAATTTTAATGAGGGCCAATGGCCCGCGAACCGCAAAACTTTAACACAGTTCATCTTTATTATACCTAAATGTGGTGCTTGCTACCAAGAATATAAAAAGTCGTCCTTGATCAAGAAAAGGTTGGGAACTTCTGAACCCTATTAATTGATTGATTCCGTTGACAGTGTCAAAATACGCGTTTTTTTGTGATATTAAGGGCCATATCTATTTTTTAAGTAAATGCAGATTTTTTTTCAGAGGATTAAGGGGCCGCAGACCTGAGTACATAGTTTGAATTTCAACGTGAAATTTCAACTTCGTGAAACAATCTTATAAGGGTGCCTTTTTTCGTAAACGAAACCCTAAAAACAAACAATATCGTAGAACACGATTTTTTATCACTCCGCTTTGGATAGAATGCGTGTCTGTAAAACATTTCGAATATTTAAAAGTTCCCCATAGAACGTTTGTTAAAAGTATTATCAACATCCTGTCTCATGCGTGTTCTCATCCACTGCCAGATAGAGGCCTCTCCAATGGCACGCCATTGAGCTCGATCTTCAGCTCTCCGCATCCAGCCAATGTTTTGACAATCCGATATAGGTTTTAACTCTTAACATTTTTTTCTGTACACCCCAACTCTTTTTTTTATGGAAAAGACACGGCAAACGAGCGTTTGGGTCACCTGATGGTAAGTGATTACCGCCGCCCACGGCCCCGTGCAACACCAGAGAAGCTACAGGTGCGTTGCCGGTCTTTAAGGTGGGTTGGGCGCCGGAGCCCGGCATTACCTGATGCGAAGCGCAGTAGCATAAAGCCACTACTTCACGCCGGTTTTAAATGCCGGGGGTGGTAATGATCCGGTCGAGTCTGCCCATGCGTGTTGCCATTGCTGGCGACGTGACTCTACCACACGTACTTTAGTCGCCTCTTACGACACCACCAGTACCAGGGTGATCCTATTCTAGGCCGGGATCACACGACTAACTAACTCATTCTGTACAAATTTCAACGCAACGTTATTTATAGAAAAAGAAACATTTCCGAAGTACACATTAACGCTGTACAATCAACGACATTCAAACCTATTTTGTTTTACCTTTTCCTAACTTTTAGACCAGACCGAAGGTTTTCCAGTATATAGCAATTTTGATCTTGAAATTCAAAGTCAAATGATTTTATTAAAAGTAAAAAGTTATACGATTCATTTTTTTAATGTCAAACAATTTATCACTAATTCACTTAAGAACCATCATCATCATACCTAAGAAGAACCGGCACAAGAAACTCAGCAGGACTTTTTTTTAATAATTTTTATACAAACATATATCTAATTATTTGTCATAATGATACCTTTGAATCAGACTGCGGCGAGCATTTCAGTTCCAAGGTGGTATCATTTATAAAATCATTAATTTGGTAATAACCTTTAACAGACTTTTTTTAAATCATGATATAGAAAATTCTCTGACGTTTTCTGGGATCCTTTTGTAAAAACGTACACATTATCCTATAAAAGAATTGCGGATTCGATGAAACCGAGTTACAGGTGCAATAAGATTAAGCCTATTTCTTGTATTAATATTATGTTATCATTAATGTTTTTCTTAACATACTCGACTCGATGGAACTGTCAATATATTAATTTCTTTAAATAGTAGATTAATAATATAAAATATTTAGACACACGGCAGTGTGTCCGCCAAGTTCGAGCAAAAAAAGCGACATACTGGCCGTGGGTTATATTAAATATTACGACATAAATCTTTCTTGGTTTCGTGCCTATTTGCCCCGCGTGCTTATTCACCCCAGTTATTTGGTATAAAAAATTGAACCCAATAATTTTTAGTAATCCAGTTTTTCATTATTGCCTACAATTCTTAGGCAATATACAGAAGGAAAATATACAGTTTTTAAGCAAATTGTATTTTTAAGCTACAATATCTCTGAATATTTTGTACGATTAGACATATTGTTTAGTTATTTTATCTAAAAAGACATCTGTCACTAGTTTTGTTATTGTGGTTGTCACTTATGTCATTGGCAATTCAATATCAAAATTTCATAACCTATTCATTTGTATTTTTAAGTATAAATTATATTTTATTATCAAAAATTACAATAAAAATCTACAATGAAGTTATCCCAAGTTCTACTTAGACAGCATATTGACTTTATGTTTAAAAGGCATTGGCTTGTGCAAGGTAAACGTGTGCCAATAAATACAGGTATCGAGGAATATTTAAAAGAAAAAGGTATTCCTGTTGAAGATGCACTTGAATTTGTTAAAGAGAAACCAGAAAAATACGAAAGGTATGATAAAGTATTAAGTATCATGAAATATTAATAAATATGTAACTTGTTTCTAAACAAATGTTATATTTTTGTTATATTATTACGAATATAACTTACTGATTACATTTATCAAGTAGTATATTTATTATTTTCGATATAACTATCAAAAATATGTATTTTTATAATATGTTTTTATTGTCTTTTTCCAGAATAGAAATTGTAGGACCATATAAAAGGCCACTACAATTGGATGAAACACATCCAGACTATAAAGAAAAACCTTGCATGACTTTAAGTAATACTAATGTGCTCCTAGAGGGCATCTCCCAGGCACAAGTGCTCACCAAGACCATCATTGCAGAAGATAAATTACCTCAGAGAATCGAAGAACTTGCAGAGTTACCTGCTCCTAAAGCTATTCATAAAGGTGTAAAACAAGCAATTTTAAGTGCTAACATATTTGATTGTGAGCAGAAGAAACTACCTAAAATTAAAGACCCAAATAGACCAGCATATAATTTTGCAAGAGTATTAGGTATAACAGATAAAAGAAGAAAGTAAGTATTTACTTTTAACAGATTATTTTTTGTAGAGTCCATCCCAGCCAGGCAAGGCCGGCCAGGCCAGTTGCAGTGGGGCAGCAGCTAAAAAAAAATTGCAGGTTCATTTACCACTCAAAGAGGTGATCTTTTTTATTTCTCACTTTGGTAAGACAAAGTATTGTATTGACTTCCACCACAACCATTTCATAATTCATGGTAAAAAAATCCAAAATTATGTATATTGTTACTAGTGTAACTAATATACCACTTAAAGCCTTTTATTAATCAATTTTAACTTTTTTAGCCAAATTTTAACTAACAAATTACTTCAATTGATTGAAAAGAGTAATGATACAGAAGTCACACAAAATAAGTATGTTATGAGTGATATCAACTATCAAAGTATATTTGATAAAGAAGGTGATCTAATAAGGTTTCATGATGCATCTAATATATTAGTAACAAGTGATAAGCCTTTAAAACATGAATTCAATGAAAAAGACATACCATTTATTGAAATCCCCAATCTTTATCCAGTAAAACACACTGTTACTTTGAATCCAGAGCATTTCTACAGTGACAATAGCAAATATCGTAAGTTATGTTTTATTTGACTTCATATAGTAATGTATATAGTATGTGGCATTGTTGATTGTATATACAATTTTTGTAGGTTCAATACCAATGATATAGTTTAAAATTATTTTTATTTCCTATCTAGTAATGCAGAGCTAGACATTATATCCAATGTTTACTTGATAATTATGATATCTCAAAAATGAGAGTACAATATGGTTTTGTACTCTCATTTTTGAGATCAAGTTGTGGTAGAGTCACGTCGCCAGCAATGGCAACACACATGGGCAGAATCGACCGGATCATTACCACCCCCGGCATTTAAAACCGGCGTGAAGTAGTGGCTTTATGCCACTGCGTTTCGCATCAGGTAATGCCGGGCCCTGCCGCCCAACCCATCTTAAAGGCCGGCAACGCACCTGTAGCTCCTCTGGGGTTGCACGGGGTCGTGGGCGGCGGTAATCACTTACCATCAGGTGACCCGCACGCTCGTTTGCCGTGTCTTTTCCATAAAAAAAAAAAAAAATGGTTTTAGGGATAAAGAAATATTTATATTTAAATATTTCCATGTGAAGTGGACAGGATAAAAAAAATTGAAGTCTGATTTTGGAATTTTTATAATATGTTAAAACTATATAGGTCTTTAATACAATTGCATAAAATTTTGATAGTGCAGTGTTCAGTTTAGGGAGTTAAGGGGGCTCAAAGTTGTGACTGGTGGACATGCACTCTTTTAAATCTCATTATCAAAAAAGAAAAATATATAAATGAAGTAGTGGAATAGGTTCCTCATTAAATGATCCTTTTTTCTTTACCCAAAATACCATTAGTATTTTAGTTAATGAATATAGAATTTTTATTTTTTTGTTTTATTTAATGAAATTTCAGAAATATATCATTAATATATATATATATATTTTATTGTTTGTGATATATATGAAAATATCTAATAATATGTAGATAAGCCCTCCAATGCTGTAAATGGAAGCCAAGCTGTTTAGAAGCTACATTTACAGTCCTGAAGCGCAGTATCCTGTGCCGCCATTTGCACCCACCGCACCACCACCACCTTATGGGAATCTCGATACAACATATTAAGAAATAACCAAAATCGGAGATCTCGACCTTTTGGCTGTCTGCTTCGCGTGGAATGTACATTTAAAAAACAACCTGACCTATGCCCTGGCCTGGCCTATAAGGTCCATATATTAGATTTCATCACTAAATAGGACCAGTTTAGTTCTTTGGTTGTAATGTTCCAAACACGTCAGTTGGTGCCTCATGGCCAATAGGAATGGTATCATAGATGCATACTTTAACACCAAACTACCACCTTTTTCTTTTCATTTGAGCTATTTTATGCAATTATTCTTGACTGTATATCTAAATACATTAATTATTAAAAATTCAATTATTTGTATTTGGTAAAACGGACCTTTTTGTGATAGTGCTACTTATATAGAAGATTTATATTTATAAAGATATTACTAATTTCTTTTTATTTTTCAGCTATTCGTCCATCTGTAACAAGAAAGCATCCACACACAACTTGGCTTCATTTCAATGCAACTGAGGTATCCAATATATTTGAGGCACCCGTCACTCCAGCTCAAATATTAGGACGCTCATTGACTCATGCTTTTACAGTTGCTTCGGCATACGCAAAGCAATTACATGGGGTAAGAAAAATCAATTTACACCAAATATTTATGATCATATATGTTTTTTTTTTTGGTATTTTATTAAATTATTTTTTACAGGAGGATGTAAAAGACCTACCTGAACCAATACACATAAATTGTATTCAAACAGATGGTCAACGCTTCCACTTTGGCGTTTTGGAACTTAACACCCTTAATGTTGATGGGACTGAAGGCACCAAGAACATTTGGTACTGCAAGAACAATGTTCTTTTATATGACTCTTGTAGATACCTGAGTGCGATACCAGTTCTAGAGAATTATAACCCTAAAGTATATGGATATATTAATGCCTTTTATAATTGTTAAATGTACTGATTTAATTTTAATATAATTAAATAGAATTTAGAAAGAACACTACTTTTTTATTTGCTACCCTAGAATTTTACGAAGTTATCTAATGAGAGAAAAATATATTGTTTAAATGTATTCATGTATATATACTAATATATTTACAAGAACAAAAATACATTTATTTTTGATTAGAATACACAATGCTTGCATACCAAAACACTTTGTACATAAATATTAATAGCAAGTTAGGAAATTAGGACACAAAAACTCTTAGTCATAGTCTTATTTCTCTGCACTAAATTTCTGTAATCGCCTTCTTCTGAGCTCTTCCGCGTCGGCGTCGATATCCCTATGGAAAATAGGAAAAATTAAAGATTTATGAAATTATATTTGAGCTGAATAATATTTTGTAAAGATTCACGGTGTACTTTGCATAAAACAAGAAGGCAGAAGAAACCTTGTGTTAAGACACTCCGTTTCACACAAACCGCTTAATTCTCGAAACGTAACATGTTGAGTGGGGGAACTCAATGAAGCGTCTTGTCTTCTTACAAGTAAGGAAATACAAATAATGTATTCGTCGCTCAAGCGCGAATGGAACCCACAATCGTCGTGTTTACAGTACGACGCTGTACCACTGCGCCAAGATGGCCTCGCATATTAATTTTACATAAAAAAGGCTTTATTACTTACCTATCAATTTCCAAATTCGCATCAAATGGATCTACATCGAAATCGTCGCTGGTAGAAGGGCCTGGTGTGGGTTCAAATACATCTCCTGGATTAACTTCGAATGTTGAAGTCGAGGGCACTGCATCTGGTTCAGTTTTGACCTTCACTGGCGACGGTTCTGGGGAGGGCTCCGTTCGGCTGGAGTAAAAAAAAATATGTTATTGAAACAATAGATAGTATTATTATTTATGTGCGATTATAAAGTAATATGCCACTGTGGCGCAGCGGTACAGTGTCTGACTGTAAATCCAACTGCTACAGGTTCCGTTGCCACTCAGGAATGCCACAATTAATTACTTTCATTTCCTCGCTATGGTAAAGCGTGACTTTGAGTTCCGTCGTTCAAGACGCAATATCTCAAAAAAATGACGAAAAATGGGGACTCGAGTTCATAACAGGTTATGAACTCGAGATAGGTCCTTTGCATACCTTGACCCGCTTAATACATTCGTGCAGCGTGTGACAGTAAACACGATGGTTGTGGGTTCAACCTAACTCAGGGACAAAATTATTTTCATTTTCCAGCTCAGGCTTTCAGTAAACAAAGCACACGTCTCGAAATTTGGGAGGAAAGCAGAAACGGCACTTCGTTATGAAATTTTTTTATATAAAGTATGGAGCTAAATATGAATTACATACCACATGTTAGTTTGTGTAGCAACATTGTTACTGTTTAGCGGCAAATTGGATACAACGTTCGAATACTGCTGCATGAGAAGCACAGACGCGTCCAACATAGCTTGTATTTCACGGAGAAGCTGTCGACATAATTTGTATTAATATATTGAAGACTAATAATATAAAGATATAATATTTAAAATATCTACTGAATTAACTCGGATTGATTACCTCTTTAGGTATGATCTTAAAAATTTAATTTAAAAAAAAATACTTTTATTTATCTTATTATTTATCTAGTATTAATGATACTGCTACGTATCAAGTTTATAAAAAAAGCATAACATAAAAATATATATTACTTAAGATTTATATATTAGGTCTTTGATTAAGTTCCCGTTATTTTCTAAACGATGACGTCTCTGAATTCTCTGAAAAATTTCGAAAATTACCGCATCAAAAAAGACTACCGTTTTTGTTCATTTTAATTTTGCAGTATATTAGTTGAACTCGAGTCAATCACTAGTTATTTGACTGACTTCTAAAATGTCTGGTTCTGTATCATGTAAAATGGTTTTATGGTTAATTATATGGCATCGCTTTATTCAAAAGAAGTCCGCGATTTAACCAAACACAATTCTTGTTAAGACTTACGTCGACAATGTTGAATAGAATACTGAATAGTTTCCGACGCTTCAAAAATAACTAATTTGAACGAGAAGGTAAAAAGACTTTCTAGCGCACTCTCAAAGTGACAAACATTCGATGAATGGATTGACCAGATGCGTGTGAGACGCTCGATGAACTTCGATACATTTGATTGATTGAAGACATTTTTTTATGGAAAAGACACGGCAAACGAGCATTCGGGTCACCTGATGGTAAGTGATCACCGCCGCCCACGTCCCCGTGCAACACCAGAGGAGCTACAGGTGCGTTGCTGGTCTTAAAGGTGGGTTGGTCGCCGGAGCCCGGCATTACCTGATGCGAAACGCAGTGGCATAAAGCCACTACTTCACGCCGGTTTTAAATGCCGGGGGTGGTAATGATCCGGTCGAGTCTGCCCATGCGTGTTGCTATTGCTGGCGACGTGACTCTACCACACGTACTTTAGTCGCCTCTTACGACACCACCAGTACCAGGATGATCCTATTCTAGGCCGAGATGACACGGCGAAAAGCACCTTTACAATAATAGTGACCTAATCAAAAAACCATGATTTTGAGTTTTTGTCAGAAATTGGGCTAAAACCGACGACCTTAAACGACGCTGTACACAGCAGGGTAGGCAGAGAGAACTTAGAATTAAGACACTTGGTTCACTTCAAATAAGTGGAGAACAAGGTCAATTTCAGACCAAAACTGAAAGTCATGGTTTTTTTTTGATCAGGTCACTATAATTCTAAAGGTGCGATATATGTATCAACATTTTTAAAAGTTGAAGAGTGATACAAAAACAAAGAAATTCAGGCGCCACGTGTATAAATAGATTCCTTAGAACCACTGCGTACTAACTACATGTCGTGAACTAGCTTTAAATGCATAAATGATAAGGTTTTCAGCACTGTCGCTGACAATATAAAGTGGATTTAAGTACCCTATTATTTTATTTTATGATTCCGTTTATAGTGGCGAAATACGCACATTTTGTTATTTAAGGCTATTATTATTTTTTAGAATACAACCACAAATGTATAGTTTTCAGATTTTTCCTGAACTACTACTACTCTACCTACAGTCTACAGTGCCGTGTAATCCCGGTCTAGAATAGGATCATCCTGGTACTGGTGGTGTCGTAAGAGGTGACTAAAGTACGTGTGGTAGAGTCACGTCGCCAGCAATGGCAACACGCATGGGCAGATTCGACCGGATCATTACCACCCCCGGCGTTAAAACCGGCGTGAAGTAGTGGCTTTATGTCACTGCGTTTCGCATCAGGTAATGCCGGGCTCCGGCGCCCAACCCGGCTTAAAGGCCGACAACGCACCTGTAACTCCTCTGGTGTCGCACGAGGCCGTGGGCGACGGTAGTCACTTACCATCAGGTGACCCGAACGTTTGTTTGCCTTGTCTTTTCCATTAAAAAAAAACCTACCTGTAGATGCTAGCTGCTAAATTTCATTATTCTGTCCTGTTATAATTAGCTAAAAATCCTTCAGTTACAGTAATAAAAAAAATTATGAATCCTTAGCTCACAGTAATAAAATCTTAAGATATTAATTCATCGTATTTGCAATTTTATAACTTTGTTAAAATATACTGGCACGTACAAATTAATATATTATATAAATTTACAAGTCCATATTAATATAATTAAGGTCATATAATAAGTAAATATAAAACATTATTTATTAAATAAACGTTGAAAAATTGATCAAATTCGAGGCAAGTCGAGATGCAAGATGGCTCCGTACCAATTTCATAATTCAACCGGAAGCAAACATAAGTTAGCGAGTAAGTTTTACTAGTTTTGATTACGAAACGAACGACAATTATCAGATTATAGAGGTTTTTAAGCCCCAGCAAAAACAGGGGTCTTTTATAAATGTTGAACTATATCGATGTGTATTTGTGTGTATATAGTAGCATCGTAGCTCCAAATTTTAGAACCGATTTTATTCTATATTTTTTTTGTATGAAAGGTGACTTAATCGAGCGTTTTCTTAGTAATAAATCTAAAAAATAAACATACGCTAAGCCATTTGAAAATTATCAGCTCTTTTCTAGTTAACAAGCATGTACAAGTAGTAAATAAACTTACTTTTTTGAACTTTTTTTGTGTCGGGGGCTTTTAATTATCAATTGTTTTGTGATACAATTTCACATGGAGTTTTTCCTTTTTTACACTCGAAGTACTTACTTGTTATCAAATTACATTATTCTAGGCCAACGGGAAGTGCCATATGTTTTGATGACACTTTTGAGGTAGGTACTGAACTCTTTAAAACATAAAAATGTGAGGTATACCTGAAGTCGGGCTTCAATATTCCTGCGTTCAGTGCCTTCCATACGCCTAAGTTCTTCATCAGAGAGTGTAGCGAGAGATGCAGGGCGAGGCGGTGGTGGGGGTGGCATGCTCCATCTCATCACTTAAAAGTAAAAATGAAAGAAATTATCTTTTAAAAATAAGCCCGCCGTTGTAAACTTATCTTTTCAACTGTATTTTACTACTTTTGTTTATCTGTGCAATAAAGAATATATATTATTTATCTACAATACAAATAATAAAAAACAATTTCACATTAAACATACTATTTTAAAAAAGAATAAATTTTAATATTCTTTTACCCATAGATCGTAATATATAATAGTAACTTTGGAGCATCATAATAATAATAATATGTACCGTTTTTATTAAATTTCCATGTGTGAAGTTTTGAATAAAAATCTTATATTTTATACTTTTCTTAATATCATTTCACTACATTAAAGCAGAGATGCTAGTTTTGTTCGTCACTTTTAAAACTTCAAAGGGTACCCTCAAACGCATACCGAACCAAAGTTGAGACCGCTTTTACTCTTGAGGAGAAGCCTCAATACCTCCATTAATACGGGTCTGTAATTGAGATTTTTCAAGTTCGGATTTCAGCGTTTCAGAGTTTCAAGCGCTAGCTCGTCCAGTCCGGATAGCTGTTCTAGCGAAACCTATGGCTTTTAGAGCAAGATTCACTTAAGGCAACCAGTGGTAAACCCCTAGAAGTGACATTATACAGTACAGTCGAGTAGTTAGTTGTAGATTGTAGATTTGATTTGAAGACTTTTCTGAATGTTGATTATTTTCTTCTCGAAAGAATAATACACAAAAATTGAGGAAACCTAAGTTCGAGGCTGCAATATGATGTAAATGAAACACTCACGCGCGCGCAGCTCGTCCATGTTGCGGGGCTGCGCGGGCGGCGGCGGGGGCTGCGCGGCGGGCGGCGGCGCGGGCGCGGCGGGCTCGGGCGCCGGCGCGCGCAGCACGTTGAGGCGGCACGTGGGGCACGTCTGCTGGCGCTGGAACCACAGCCGCAGGCACGCCGCGTGGAAGATGTGGTTGCAGGGGAGCTTCTTTGCACCTGTTTATAAGCAAATAATAAAAACTATATTGAAATAAATAAGCAGAACATATGAAAGTCTAGAATCACCTTTGCCTTTCGGTTAATCCTGAGATTTTAAACCTGCTCAAATACATACAGGAGCGGGAAAAATTGCCGCTAAGTGTTATAAGTCTTATTAGAATATTTTTTTCATAGGAAATCGTTTCTGCTTTCATAAAAAAAAAGAAAAAATATACGTAAAACTAGACGGTTTTGCTCGTTTCGCATTAACATGTAAAATTTAAATAAAAATATAAAACTCTTTGAAATACACGGATGCTTCCTTACGTATGATATTCTCATCATCATTATAAAAATTTATATGAAATAACTATAGCTAGCTAATTATTTTAACAAATCAAAATAACAGCAGCAACCCTAGAATATATATCGAAACGTTTAATTTAGATTAACTTTATTTTTATAATGTTAACCCTATAATTAAAACAACCGAGATTCTTACTATCCTATCCTACTAAAACAATTTTAAGTGTAAAAATTTGTGAGGATGGATGTTTGTTCTATTTTCACGCAAAAACTACTGAAACTATTTTTAGAAGAAACTTTACAGTATATAGCTTACACAACAGAATTTTGATGTATTAGCTATAATACTGTGTATTACTACACATAGGATACAATTTGTTCAAATATTTTCCATAATTTGACTATGATAAGTATACAAATAGTTTAAGTGGGCGAAGCCGCGTTTGGAGCGCTAGTTGTAAATGTACAATAACAACAATCGCGGTCGTTAATGCCAAAAAGTATTAAACAAAACACACAACTGTATATTATACCTACAAGTTAAATTGACAATTAAAATGAAGCAAGCTCACGACGTTGTGCAAAACTGTTGGCCATTACCTTAAAAGTAAAATAAATAAATAAATAAATAAATAAATCAACTTTACGCTGTATCCCGCACACAGCAGAGTAGGCAGAAGGAACCTAGTGTTAAGACACCCCGTTCCCCACTTTCTGCCGAATTCTGGAAGCATTGCGTGTTGAGTGGCAGAACTCAAAGCCGCGCTTAACCTCGACACCAGAGCGAAGAAATGGAAATATAAATTTAAGTAAATATTTCATCTCTTCTAGTGGGGATCGAACCCACAACCAGTCGGTTTTACAGTTACACTTCGTCACGCTGCGCCACGACTGGTTAGTAATTGTAATTGTTAATATTAAAGTTTAAATAGAAGAATAAGTTATCACTTATTCTTCTATAACCACCTACTACATTATAACATCGTCTTTTTCAATGTGTCAAAAAAAAGGTAAGCTGAGAAAATTTGAGAGTAAAAAATTGTGAGATTGAATCTACTACCAACAAATAGTACAACTATACAAATAGAAACTGCACCGATGGCGTTTGTTAATAATATTATGATGTTATAAAAATAATACAATAATATTTTTCGCATCCAACGATTAACAAAAAAATCATTTCACAATATGCCCAGTAAATACAAAATGACCTTGTTTTTGAAATTATATTAATATGTAATTAAACACGCTTACAATATAGGTGTACGTGGTGTCGATGTCATAACGAATTTTGACGATTCATTAAGAACACACGTTATATTTACATTGAAAAAATACTTCATATTATAAAAATATACCTTACTCGAGTTTCTTTCAAACGCAGGCAAAGCGCGGCGTTGAATTCCGCCACATAACACGCAATGCCTCCAGAACTCGGCGAAAAGTGGGGAACAGAGTGTCTTAAAACTAGGTTCCGTCTGCCTACCCTGCTGTGTGCGGGATACAGCGTGAAGCTGATTTGATTTGATTTAGGTTTCTTTCATTCTATCATTTTCTTTCATGGGCATTGATTTTTACAAAATCGTGGCATTACGAATTATAGAACACCGCCTACATATATGTATACTTTCATTTAAACATCCATCATTTAAATAAAATAACTATTAATTTACTTATGTTAATAGTATGTAGTATACCATATTACCAAATATGATAATATTTTTTATATAGCAAATACAAAAAATATTATCTAAGCGTAATACTATTAAAGTCTAATAAATAATTCGACAGCTATTAAAATGTAAAACTACTTGTATATTGATGAATGATATCTTCAATATATATAACAAGGAACAACAAAAAAAACCTTTAGGGTTCCATAGACAGCAGGGTGAGCAGAGAAAATCTAGTACCATGACACTATTTTCCACCTCCAATCCGATATTACGTGCTGATTATCTCATAAATACGAGTCTAACAGGGCAGGCAGAAAGAATTAACTGTTACAAAGCACACCATCCATTTTTTGTAAAAATTGCATGTTGCCAATCAACACGCGTTTTGTTGTGTTACCCGAACGTAGTTGAGTAGCGTAACCTAACACTGCGCTGTGGTAATAACAACTCACCACTGTGCATCTCCTCACGGCATATAATGCATTCGTTGTCAGCAGCGGCGAGCTCCTCGGCAGTCGCGTCCGGGTACAGCGTGTTCATGTTGCGTATGGCGCGGCGGGAGAGGACTACATCGTTATATGCTTTTTTGAAACTCCTATAAAAGTCATTAATTTAAAAAAATAATTTAAATAAGGTTTACACATCGTATCCCGCACACAGTGGGGTAGGCAGAAGGAACCTAATGTTAAGATACTGCGTTCCCTACGTTCTACCGAAATCTGGAAGCATTGCGTGTTGCGGAAGCGGTAGTAGCGGAAGTCAACGCCGCGCTTTGTCTCAAAACCAGAAGGGAATTAAAATGTTAAATTAAAATGTACATTTAAACAAATATTTCATTTCCTCGAGTAGGAATTGATCTCACAACCAAATTAAATAAGTCTTTAATTAAAAAAAATAAATAAATCAATTAGCTTTACGCTGTATCTCGCACACAGCAGGGTAGGCAGAGGGAACCTAGTGTTTTAGACACTCCGTTCCCCATTTTCTGCCGAATTCTGGAGACATTGCGTGTTGAGTGGCAGAACTCAACCCCGCGCTTTGCCTCGGCACCAGAGCGAAGAAATGGAAATATAAATTTAAGATATTAAAGGAAAGGGTATAAGATATTAAAGGAAAGGGTCAATGATAACAAGCTTACCTCATTGTCTCATACATAGGTCGGAAGGCAAACAGTGGTAAAGTATAAATCCGGACCATGACGGCTACAAATCCGATGTACAGAAGAACTTTAAGGAAATTGATAGCCAGATCGGTGTAAAGCAACACTGCTGCTTTGCTCTCCCATGGTGCTTCCCAGTGAGAGTCAATTGCATGAAGAACATACTGAATAGATTTAAGTCAATATTAATACTGATAAAACAAATGAATTTAAATTTGTCTGATGTATAGAAATAAATATTAAAGGAACCAAATTAAAATTGTAATTAAGAAACTGAAAATAACTTCTTTCAACGGCAAGGCTTTTCTAATTCCTATACTACATAAAAAAAATTGTTTGAAAATTCACAAGTGAAGTCATTCAATAAAATTTTAATTTCGAAATAATTTAGATTCAACAATAAATCAATGTTACAAATTATTTTTGTTTGTCTGATTGTGCCACAATCCTCATATATTGATGCAAACACTAACTAGAGCACAGACTATGAATTGTGGCTTCTCTGAAGTTGGATGTAGGTCATATACCAACTTCAGTGCACTCTCTGCAGATTTGATTTTAGAGTCTTTCCCCCTTTTGTTTCAATTCCTCCTAATGGTATGTCAATATATATTTGTAAACCAGAATTCAACTTTTACAATGCAGGGCTACTTTTGACTACATTATTTATTATTATATAAAAGTGATTAGTAAATTTAACAAAAAAATACTTAAATATTTAATTAGCTTTTAATGTATATAATTAATATTTTATTGAAATATGTTATCTATAGTATATAGTATTATTATCAATTGAAATAGATAGAATTGAATTATTAGAAGTGTTGTAATGATAACAATTGGAATTATAAATTATAAATATATTATAAAGTTAAATTTTATTCTAATGGCTAACAAAATTGAAGTGAATTTATCAAATTTCAAACTACCTAATTTAATGCATGAAATGTTACCTCCACTCACCTTAATCAATATATTCACAATCATTATTATCAATATGCTGTATTCAAATCCGAAAACCAATTGGACTGAAGGGCCTTTCGTGGCAGTAAATGTATAAGCATGGTGAATGAAATATAAGTCCACATGTGCTAGAAGCATAAGTAAACTAAGGATCCTAACATGGAACAACCAGCCAATGACAGGGCTCCTTTCCATCTGTGAGAAAAGTATTATTAGGTAATGATATTACACTAAACAAAAATATGAATTGTAAACGCTAAGGCAATGAGCCCTCACTCAGGAAGCCAATAAAATTTAATTATTTTCACTTCCTTGCTTGTAGACAAAGTGAAATTGTGAGTTCTACCTATTTCCCATAATATCTCAAAAATTTGTTGGGAATGTCTCAACATCTGGTTTCCTCTGGCCATCTTAGTATGCAGGAAAGAGTGTAAAGCTATTTTAATTGACAATTATTAAAAATGTAATATACTTACAAAATCAACCCTATCTTCAGCTAGCCAATGGAATACTTTTAAAAATAATAAGAGAGTAAACAGAGCTATAAACTTTGGATTAAAATCATCCCTAAATACAGTAAATGCCAGACATGTCTCTGTTATTGCATACCATGAACGCTCTATTAGATGCTGAAATGAATGAGACAATTTTAGTAATATAATCTTATTTTCTATGATTTTATAAAATAATATAAGAGTCCAGTCATGACAAGTCATGGTGCAGTGGCACAAAGTGTGCCTGTAAAACTGACTGGTTGTGGGTTTCGATCCCTACTCGAGGAGATGAAATATTTACTTTAAATTTATATTTCCATTTCTTCGCTCTGGTGTTGAGGCAAAGTGTGGCGTTGAGTTCTGCCACTCAACATGCAATGCCTCCAAAATTCGGCAGAAAGTGGGGAACAGAGTGTCTTAACACTAGATTCCTTCTGCCTACCCTGCTGTGTGCAGGATACAGCGTGAAGCAAATTTTTTTTTATATAAATGAAACAATTCAAGTAGACTTAAAACATTTGCTAACCATTGTGTTTTCTTTTTATCAAAAATAAAAGTTATAAGAATGAAAATCATTAATGTTGCTGATATGTTTATATACATTATAAATTTAAAAGTTGTAATTTGTTTAATTTTCACCATTATGAATAACTCTTAACTAATAACAAATAGATCATTACTCTAAAACTATAATTTATTTTATAATTACATTAAATTGGTTTTGAGTAAATATTCACCTCAAATTCTGCAGCACGAAGTTGACCAAAGAAGATTTTCCTTAAAATTTTTCCAGCCAATAACACCAATATGAAGGCTTGCAGGTACATTACCTGTATTAAGAAGCATATGTTTTAAGCAAAATTTTAAGTGTAACAATATATGAAATAGATACAAAATTTAAATATTATTATTAATTAACTTAATAAAAACTAGCAATTAACAATATTAAGGAGCATTTAATAATATTAAGAAGGAATTCAATAAAAAGATGCCTAAACTGTAAAAAAACAAAGAAATATTTTACAAAAGTGTTGAAGCCTTTAAAATATGTTTTTTTATATAAAAAAAAATTGTGCTTACGGCCATACTCGGATTTGAATTCGTCAGATAAACTACGGAAGGATAAAATTGTTTCTTCTGGTAATAGGCATTGCCTATTACCATAGTCGTTAGAGCTAGACTGATAACAGTCGCCACAACAGCCTTCATCTTCATTGATATGGAATACACTTAGCACTTTAAAACACTATAATTTTTACATTAAATAATTTCAGAAAATTCTAGGCACAGTAAAATCTAGTAGTAATCAGTAAATACATTTTCAAAACATCATTCCGTATCAGTCGCTGGAACAAAAAATAATTTTGACGTGTTCAATGTTCATTTGTGTCAATTTATTTTGCACAGTGTAAAAATTTGTAGTGCGCAAGTAAAACGATAATTCGTTATTTAGCCAATCACATTAATTGACGTATTTCTTAATAAAATGGATAATCACAGTGCGCAGTGCCCACTGACATATAAATACTAAATAGTGTGTATATTTTATAAAAAAAACTCTTATTCTTTAAAGTATTCAGTAAAAGGCCTATCATACCAGATTTAATAGTACAGATGTGTAAAATTAATATTTCTTAGTAAAAGATATTATTTCATTTTAAAAATGTATTAGAAACTATGTACGGTACCGATTTACACATAGAACATTATCATATTAGATGCGATTGTGCGATGCGAATAATTGAAATAATTGTTTCAAATTTTCAATTACATTGGACTTGTCTTAATAGGACTTTATAATTTTAAGAAATGGCAATTCTGCCAACTGGCAACATAACAAATCATTGCTTGTCATTTATGAAACGAAGATGGTGTTCTTATTGTTTTACTTATTATGAACCAAACAATTTTTAGCCCTTAGTTTCGTTTTTAAAATGAATGTAATCGTCATAGTTGTATAAAGTTACATTAATATTGGATAAGTGTTGGTAATTAACATATTTTCTACTTCATATCCTTATAAACATATTTGTTGCCGCGCATTCACTTCGGGCTGTCCTATAATGTGTTTCTTAGTGAACTTTTATAGTGTTTTTCATATTGATTCTTTAAAATTATTTGCTTTTTGTCACTATCAATTAATGTGCTAACAAAATGAACATAACATGTCTTAGGTAAACATACTTATTAATACGTTAACTAGTTTCTGACAGTTTTTTTATTCCTTTAGATTCTGAACAATTATATTATCCGAAGAATTCTATTAACAGTGATTGGTGTCTTATACAACCGAAATCTTACTCAGAATGGTAAGTTATGCTTACTTTACGTTGGCATATAATTTTAGTTTTAATTATAATTATTTTTATGTAATATAGTTATTTTATCTTATAGCAGGGTGATGATCCACCGTTTCTTCCCGTTGGTACTGATGTAAGTGCCAAGTATAAAGGAGCATTTTGTGAGGCTAAGATTAAAAAAGTGGTACGGAATATTAAATGTAAGGTAAGTTTGAGCTCACTATAAATAAAATATTGGATATATCTCTGATCAAACATATCAACTTGTAAGTACTATAAGTACGATATTATTCACACATATAAATATATTAAATAATATTATATCTACAGGTGACTTTAAAAGCTGGTGGTATTACCACAGTAAATGATGATGTCATCAAAGGAACTTTAAGGGTTGGAAGTACAGTAGAAGTTAAACAAGACCCTAAAAAGGAAGCTATGGAAGCTGTTATCACGAAAATTCAAGACTGTAGCCAGTATACTGTTGGTAAGTGATTTCTACACATTAAGATAATAACTATTTATGTTACATGTTTTTTATTTATTATTATTTTATTTATTATATTTATTATTATTTTATAATTCATGCACTATTATACGAAAATGAGTAATGGAATGTCTTAACACTAGAATCCCTCTGCCTAACCTGCAGTGTGTGGTCTACAATGTGAAGCTGATTTAGTTATTTTTTATTTATAGTTTTGTTTTGAACATTTTGAACTAACACAAATCATAATTTTTGATATTTTCAATAATTTTTAATTATCCAATACTCAGTATATACATAAGTAAAATATATTATTGTATAAATTATATGCTATAAGTATATAATTATAATTGAATTTTATTTACGATTTAATTCACTACTATTAAAACATAATCAAAATTTGTGATTAAATCCATAGTATTTGATGATGGTGATATCACAACTTTACGACGTTCTGCACTGTGCCTTAAGAGTGGAAGGCATTTTAATGAAAGTGAGACATTGGACCAATTGCCACTAACGCATCCAGAACATTTTTCTACACCTGTCATAGCAGGAAGAAGAGGAAGGCGAGGAAGAGCACAGTGAGTTACAAAAATAATATTTGAAGGTTTTGCAAACCTTAATAATATAAAAAAAATTGTTTAACTATATAAAGTGATGGAAATTTCTGGCTAATTTTCTTTTATGTGATACAGTGTTTAAACAGAAATAAAAATATGCACTGAATTAGTAGCATTACACAGAATTGTAGTGAAATATTAAGCTTTTATTTCACTCCAAGAAAATAAAATCAAAAAAAGTTTAAGTTGTCGTTTTGAAATGTTTTTTTAAATTAATTAATTAAAACAAAGATTTTTTTTAACTCAAAACATTTTCTAACACTATTAAAAAGGTACCAAGCTTACACAAAATATTATATACTTGTGTAAGCTCTTTCAGGTTGAATAAGTAGTTCATGAGATAAGCATGTCCAACTAATCTAACCTTTTTTTTAGATCTGACGATAGTGAAGGCGAAGGTAGTACCCGTCGTGTCAAAGCAGACAGTGCTGAACGAGAGCCTCATGTTGGCCGTGTAGTATTAGTGGAAGCTGCAAGTGGTGCTGAAAGAAGACGACCCCACCAACCAGCTTTTCCTGCACTTGTAGTTGCACCTACTGCCCAAATTAAAGTGAAAGAAGATTATTTAGTGAGATCTTTTAAAGATGGGAGATAGTAAGTATAAGCAATATTTTTTTTATATTAACTTGATAGTTATTGAACAATATTTGTATAGGCAGGAAATATGTTTTTATTATAAAATAAATAAAATAAAATAAAATAAATAAAATTATTGCTTAAATACCAAGTGCTGTGGACACATATTATAACTAAGTCATATGCTCATAACAAGCTATATGGAATATACAATAAGTCATATGTTCATAACAAGCTATAAAGAATTTTGTGCAAGCTATATGGATTGTTGTGTGATCCCGGCCTAGAATAGGATCATCCTGGTACTGGTGGTGTCGTAAGAGGCGACTAAAGTACGTGTGGTAGAGTCACGTCGCCAGCAATGGCAACACGCATGGGCAGACTCGACCGGATCATTACCACCCCCGGCATTTAAAACCGGCGTGAAGTATTGGCTTTATGACACACGTTTCGCATCAGGTAATGCCGGGCCCCCGGCGCCCAACCCATCTTAAAGGCCGGCAACGCACCTGTAACTCCTCTGGGGTTGCACGGGGCCGTGGGCGGCGGTAATCACTAACCATCAGGTGACCCGCACGCTCGTTTGCCGTGTCTTTCCCATAAAAAAAAAATACATATGTTACAACTCATGCATATGTTACAACTTTTTTTTGTTGTAACATGCCCAATATACAGTGCAACCTCGATTTAAAATAATAATTTGTTATATCAAATAATTTGTTACAATGAAATTTGTTATACAGAAGTTAGGATGATCTACAATCAGTTTTAACAAGGTTAAAAAAAGAGATTATACTGTATTACAATTTTTATATTTACTAAAAGAAAAAGTTTCCAGAAATATTAAACTAGGTGAATTTTATTCCGAATGTGCAATACTTAACTCTGACATACAATATTATGTTTTATATTATGATATAAATGATTAGAAACCAATATTTTATTTATTGTTAGTTTTATTTTTTGACTATACAACCTTAGTTAATATAATAAATATAGTGGTTGGATATTTTTTCCACTTTTACTCTTACCTTTACAACAATAACTTACATAACAAAAAGTTTATAAAAGGGATTGCTATGTGTGAGTCAGCAGTAAATAAAAATATTATTATTATTTACAGCTATACTGTACCAAAGAAGGAAGCACGTGAGTTCCGTAAAGGCGCGGCTCCGATAGAGTGGTCTGGGGTAGAGGCAGCATTGCAATACCTTAACCAAGGGGTCCTACCCCCACACTGGGATCGTGACACCCTATTTAATGAACCACGGAACACTTCTGATGATGTATGTGTTTTATACATAGTTTTAACTTTTTTCAGTTTCACTCTGTATTCTTCATGTTAGTGAGAACCTAGTTACCATGAACCTAGACACCATGTTAGTAAGAACCTAGTATAAAGGCACTCCATTCTCTACTCTACACCTGAAATCGAGACAATGCATGTTAAGTAATGGAACTCAACACCAACAAATATAAATAATTAATTTCACAACCATTATTTTTAGTCATTTTGATATTTGTCACATTTAATGAAGTGAAGTTTTGTTTGTTATTTTATGTATTGAATGTGTAATATTTATTATTAAAGAAAAAAAAGAAAGTATTATTTGACAAACATAATATTTTACAGAGTTCTGATGATGAGCCGCGAGAAGAGAAGGATCACTTTGTAGCACAATTATACAAGTTTATGGACGATCGTGGCACACCACTTAATAGAAACCCAACTATTGCTAACAGAGATATTGATCTTTATAGATTATTTCGAGTGAGTTCAGTTTACGTTCTCTTTTCTGTATAAAAAAAAAAATAAATTTGCGTATATGGTATGGATTTATACATTTATGACATATGTATGGTTATAGTCAAAGCTAAAGCTAAAAAATAATAAAAAATGACAATAATTTATAAAACAAAAAACCTAATGAAAGAATAATATTGTCATTACAATAATTATCAAATAAATATTTTTTGCAGGTTGTTCAGAAACTTGGAGGTTACAATAGAGTGACCAATCAAAATCAATGGAAAACGATTGCTGATAAAATGGGATTCCATCCAGTCACTACAAGCATAACTAACCTTTGTAAGCAAGCCTATAAGAAGTTAGTATTTTTTATTTTAACTTTTGAAGATTTGTTGTAAGATAAATATAAATTTAAAAAAAGTAACATTAATTTATTTGTTACATAATGACCATTTGTACCACTTAACAACAGTGTTCAAATATATTTATTGTACCAAATCAGCTTTCGCACTGTATCCCACACACTGCAGGATAGGCAGAGGGAACCTAGTGATAATACATTCTGTTCCCCACTTTCCGCCAAATTCAGAAGGCATTGCGTGTTGAGTGGCATTTGTGATGATCAGTATGCAATGTCTTAAATTCATATGGTATTTAAAAATTGAGTGCTTCATCTATGTTACTTACATATTGCTACCTACATAAGCAAAATCCGGAACTAAGTGTGAAAAATTTAAAAAAAAAACAAAAAAATATATAAAAAAAACATGTATGCAAAGAATGCTTATTGCTTTATTGTTGTATTTTCTAATCTTGTTAGTGTAAGCCGTGTTGGTGTTCTATAAATATTTATTTATTATTAAAATAAAATTTAAAAAAAATATCGCCAATACTATACTTATGTATATAAATAACCATAAACACATGCTAATGTGTATTTGCCCACAGATTCTTACACAGCTTCGAAGACTTCTACCGTAAGCTGGGCGTGACGCTAGTGGCGCACCCGCGCGGCGCGCGCACGCCGCCCGCCGGCCGCTCGCTCATACGCGACCGCGACAAGCAGCCGCCCTCGTCCGCCTCCTCCGCCTCGTCCGCCTCCACCACCTCGTCCGCCTCCACGGCCTCGTCCACGGCGCCCTCCACGCCTACTACACCTAATCAGGTAGATTTGATAGCTTACATTTTTTTAGTCTCACTGTAATGGTAATCCAAAAAACCAGCCTATTTTGCATGTTAAATGACGGAACTCAACATCTCCTTACCAAAGCGAGGACGCGAAAATAATTAATTCCTTCTAATAATCATCGGAATCATTGCCGTTGTAGCATTACATATTTATACCAAGGTGGTTATGTTTATTTTTCTGTTTTAGCGCTCAAAAGACAAGGACTCTGATAAAAGTGAAACTGATAAAAGCGATGATAAGAGCGAGAAAGAAGACAAAATAGAGAAAAAAGATAAACCTCGCGCTAGTGATGAAGACGACAGTGCTGATAATCAGCCTCTCATAACCACAACACCTAAGTAAATGATAAAATTATATTTAATTTCTTTTCTGTTTGTATATGGCATTAAAGTCGAAAAATGTATAGTATAGTAGAGGTATGTTTGTAATAGTTATTATGGAAACAATATAATATTGTCTTTATTACTATTATTTAAAGGCCGTTGTAGCGCAGGAGCACGAGCGTGCGACTAATATAGCGGAATATAGCGTGATGCTAAAAAAATATATTTTATGACTATATCATATCTAAAGATCCGGTCATGGCTTTGACCACTTAGATGACAAAATATAATACGCATATATTATAAACATAAACTTTCCACTTCAATTACACTATCTGTTGTTTAAAAAGATTGAGTTCTTAAATCACTTTTAACAAAGACAAAATATTAGGAAAAATGGTTTTCTTTTATATAATGTAAAGAAATAGAATAGAATACAATGTATTGCACATAATATCAGCAATTATGACGAAAATAATAAAAACATATCGTTGGCTTAGAGTGTAAACCTGCTGCTGCTATTTTTAATTTTTTCCTTAAGTACACTTTTATATAATTCGAAAGTGTAAAAGGAAAATACCAAATTGACCTTTTTTTCATATAATAGAGAAAGCAAATCAATTTCCAAAATTGTAAAATGCGTGTTGTATACTCGTAATTTTTTTAAGACGTTTTTATCTCGTGATAATTTGCTCAATAGACTGTTAGCGGGAATGGAGTGTCTTAACACTAGGTTCCCACACTGCCACATTATAAATATTTTTTAAATACCTGCATCTTCACACAGACTTGAGAAAGAGAAGGAAAAAGAAAAGGACAAAGAAAAAGACAAGGAAAAAGAAAAGGAAAGAGATAAAGAAAAGGAGAAGGACAGAGACAAAGATAAAGATAAAAGTTCAACAACTAGCGAAGAGAAGAGTGTTGTCAAGCAACGTTCTCAGTCAAAGACTCGAAGTCTGCCGCCCACGAAAACTGAGTCGCATGAGAAACGAACGCCTAAAAGGAAAATATTATCATCTAAATGTGAGTATACATACACGTTTTATTACTATACTAACTTTATAAAGATGACAAGTAGTGGCTACCCCTTAAGTGTGGCTTAATTAACTTTTGCGCACAGTTCACTTGGGATAATAATAATCAAAAATAGGAACAAGACTACAATCATATCTTCGCAGCCATCTTGAAACGTGGTGCGATTCGAAACTGTGCTACTTGGAAATCGGCTAAGCTTTCTGACCACAAAAACAAACATTATCACCAAGCTACGTGGAACAACATAAATAAATTCTTACTCACTGATTACAATTTATTTATGTCGTCGTTGTTTTAATGAAAATTTGGTGGCGTGTGGTGATAATTAAAGTTTGTAGACGATTAGTAACAATAATCAAGTCTTTTACAACACAAAATATTTATTACACATATAAAGAAAGTCACATATATACGAAGAAACACGAAGAAAGATAGTCCACACAGTTTACCAATAATACAGAAGGAGTAAAAATTAAGAGAGTACATATATCGGAAACAAAACTACAGGAACGTTCACTAGAAGGTAGGTACGTGATGTAGTGGCCGATAGTAAAGCAAGTGCAAGGAATCCGCGACGGCGATTGGGTGTTTGCGACTCACTGGCTGGCGAATTGTCTAGCGCGATCAGCTGTGGACGACCCAAAATGACGTCACACGGCTCAGGTAGCAATTGCCGTGCAGATTATAAATTATTTTAACCGACGTCGGTGATTTTGTAGGTTGTGTGTTTTATAATACGTAAAATAATTAAATAAATATTTTTCTAATTAATAATTTTTTGATATTTATATAATAAATAAGATTCTGAATAAATAAATTAATATGTGACATAAAATTTGGTATAAATAAATTATTAAATAGCCCACAAAAGCAAGTTACAAATAAAGTGTTTGGTTACAGTGAGTGAAGGAGCAAGTGCTAGTACGGGGCGCGCGTCTCGTCGGCCTAACGCTTCCACCGACAGCGACAGCTCTGGGAGAGCATCAAGGTAAAACTTCTTTTTTTACTTTATACTGTTTCCAGCATATAGCAGAGTAGGCAGAGGGAACCTGGTAAATTTACAGTAAATTTTTAATATACACTTAATTTTATATAAAATACACAGGTTATTGCATTCTATAATACTTCCTGTTTTGCTAGCTTATACTGAGACCTTTATAGCAATAAATATATTTGTTCATATACTCATCTTAAATATCAATTATTCTTTTACTAAATAATTTTTCTTAACGATAAAATATAAACGATGAATAATTTTGCAGGTGTGGACTAACAAAGAAAATGCAAAGCCGAAGAAGTCAAAGCGCGAACTCCGCAAGCAGCGGTAACACTATAGCGTCCAACAGCAGCAAGAGGCCACGCAAGAGGAAAACTACTGAGTAATTATTTTGTTTTGGCTACTAATTTCTTCTATACAGCCAATACAAAACGCGTTTCGAAGCGTTTTTTGTCTATTACTGGTGAAAGAAGGAAGTCTGAAGAGGCTTAAATAGGAGGTCTGAAGAGGCTTAAATAGTTTATGTATTTTTTCTTTCAGGCCTTCCACCAATGAGTCTACTCGAACTACTTCCAATGTCAAAGCTCAAGTAGGGGACAAATTAAAAGTGTATTATGGACCTGCACAATCAGAATCAAAGGTAAATAGTACTTAAACTTATTACTTCATTTTAAAGAATATTTTTTTTTTCATTACAATCATTCTATTATTTTATTAATATCTATATTTTTTTAAGTTATGTCGTATTAAAGTTATGTTAACTGTTTTATTTCAAACTAACTAATAATATTGTTATATTAGAACGAAAATAGCTTTTAGCGTTAAGCCCGCCTATTGTACTTTTTTTTTTATGTATTAAATTTTGTGCAATAAAGAATAAAAAAAAATAAAAAAAATATACAAAAATTTTACTTCCTTACCTAGCTTCACTGAATTCACTCGGGGTAGTCAGAAAGAACAGAGCGCTTAACGCTACGGTCTCTACATACCTCTTTCGCCTCGTCCACTGTCATCAACCTCTTCATACATGCCCTCTAGTATCTTTGATACTGTTCCTCGACCTTGGTTGAGCAACCGAGTGCTCGAAGGACAACCGAGGAGTCCCCCTACCTCCCTAACTGCTCACTTTTCCATTATAAGTCTTTTTTACATTGTTTCATCAATTGTTTTGACGTGTCAACCAGCCTAACACGATCTTCATTATCATCGTGACATCCTTACGGCTATCCAAATACAAGTTAAACAACTAAGCTAACATGGTGCTTCCTTTGAATGTCAAATCCAATCGGGTGTTAAATTTCACATTTCCGGCAATTCTGCATATTGAATATGATGCACACGACTTTTAAAAAGTATTTGTTGAACTACATTCTGGTTTATGCCGAATACAGCATGAAGCTGCACAAAAAAAAATAAAAGCTTTATAATATTCAGGTGACATACGAGGCAAAGGTGATAGAAGTGTCCTCTGAAGGAATGCTGCGCGTGCACTACACCGGTTGGAACACTCGCTACGACGAGTGGATTAAGCCACAACGTATTGCACTCAACGTTACCCAGCATGATTCACGAAATAAAAAGGTATGTATTTTGTTTCTTATCAGCTTCACGCTGCATCCCGCACACAGCAGAATAGGCAGAGGGAACTTAATATTAAGACACTCCGTTCCCCATTTTCCGCCGAATTCTGGAGGCATTGTGTGTTGAGTGGCGGAACTCAACGTCGCACTTTGCCTCGACACCAGAGCGATGAAATGGAAATATAAATTTAAATAAATATTTCGTCTCCTCGAGTCGGGATCGAACCCATAAACAGTCCATTTTACACTTTGTGCCGCTGCGCCACCACTGGCCCCTTTTATTTCCTATTGAATATGTTATAATGGTAAAGTAATTGTTCTGAAGTTCCTTTGTCTATGAAATGATTTTTACACTGATAATAAAAACGCAGCATTGAGATCCGCTACTTAAACGGATTGTCTTAAATTCAAAAAGAAAATAGAGAATAGGCACTATAATACCCTTAAATTTATGAAAAAAAAGACATTACTGTCCATTTCTTTTTACATTGTTATGTGTAATTGTTTTTGTTGCAGATCACAAACTTAAGTAGACGTGTAAGAAGCAAAAGGACAGAAGGTATGTGTTTATAATAGTATTATATGAATGTATATTACACTCCAAAAGTATATATAAAAACGTTATTTTTATTTGTAGTCCTATTTTCAGAATCATCTGCGCGCTCTGATACCGACAGTTCCGATAGTGACCAAAGTGTTAAGAGACCACCTAAGAAATGCGATGATAAATCAAATGTGAAAGGTAAGTTTTGATTCATGATTTAAACCATTTATTTAACATTGTATTGCCCAGTGACTAATTAACACGACGGTTGTGGGATTCATTCCTACTATGAAAAATATATTATATAATATTTTCATTTCCTTGCTCTAGTAAGAAACAAAAGCGTTAAATTCTGCCATTTAATATACAATGTTTCAAAAACTAGTCAGTGCGTGGCAAACGGATTGCCTTAACACTAGGTTTCGTCTGGCTACTCTATTATATGCGGGGATAACAGCATAAAACTAAAAAAAACCTTTATATTTTACTAATTATTTGTCTGCAGCCCCATCTCGATCCAAGGAACAAAAATCAAGTGACAGTAGCAGTTCAAGTAAACCAAGAAAAAGACCTGTACGAACTGTGTCCACGCCAATTGCCACATCCCCCGCCAAAAAAGCTCGGATAAATGTAGCGAGCCAACATCAAGGCCGAGATTACGATCTAAACGAAATCAGATCAGAACTTAAAGGATTACATTCAGTCAAACAAGAAGCTGAGGAGACAATAAAAACTGAAATTTCTTCAAAAGATTCAATTTTGAATCCTGGACAGTCGACAAATCAACTTCCAGAAATTCCACTACCTGAAAAACAAGCTGAAGATGTTTATGAATTCAAAGAGCCAGAACCTTTTGAATTAGAATTACACGATGAGAAGAAGAAAAGAACTCATCGTATATTTGATGATATTTCGCCGAGCAAATACACGTCGACCCTATCGAAGTCTTTAAGTGAGGAAATATCTGAAGATCCTTTGAGAGCCCGACCGTCTTCGTTCAGGTCCCCATCTCTTTCACCATTTAGAGATTTCGGGACAAGCCGTGATATTCCCGGAAGACAGAGTCCAGAAGATGACTCTAAAGATGGTTTGTTTTCGTTAGACGATGACTCTTTTCCTGGTGAAGGAAGCTCTGGACCTATATTTGAAGGGTTCACACCAGCTAAAAACCAAGAAACATATTCCAAAAAGAATAAAGTCACTAAACTCCGACAGTTAATTGACGATTCACCAGACAGCCCCGCTGATGATGAACAATCGTCTGAAGATGAACCAGAGAATATTAAAGTAGAGGAGAGAGCTCAAAGTCCAATTCTCCAGCCGATGTTAAAGATAAATCCCCTGAACCCCTTAAAGAGGAACCTAAAAATCCTGAACCGTCTAAAGAAATTAAGGATGCTATCATGATCCTTAAAGAATTGCCTCCTATAGAATCTATACCGGAACCACCTCGAACTCCTCCACCTAAACTGAAGTTGGAATTGCCAAGTATTTCTATACTTCCTTCTACAAGTAATATTCCGAAGGAAATGGAAGATAAAAAGGAAGAGAAAATAATTAAAGATGAAAAACTAAATAAGTCTGATATGGAAAGAACTCTCAAAGAAAATCTTTTGTCAATACCGCTACCAAGTACACAACCAAAGGAGCCTCCTAAAATACGAATAGAGAAGCTAGACCCTGACCCTATAATATCTAAATTAGAACCGCCATCTAGCGCACTCATTGACACAGAAGAGGATAAGTCAGAGCCGGACAGCCCGGCGCGCATCGACGTATTACCGGAGCCACCACCGGCCTTTCTTCTACAGTCTGAAGGCCCTAAGATTGCTGAGAAGCTACTACAAGCAATCAACAGTGCAAAAAGACTGTCTATGTCTCCTCCTCCGATAGAAGACCAACCACGTTCACCAAAGAAAGATTTAAAACCGTTAGATGAGAAATTATCACCAATATCAATACCTATAGATATAAAACGACCACCCAGCAAGCCAGAGTTGCTAAAGCCCTTAACAAAACTCGAACCGCTGAAGAGATCTAGTCCTGCAGAAATAATGGATTCCATACTGATATTTGGTGAACCCTCGAACTTTACTGATGTGAAACGAGATGTGACAGACATAAAAAAGGTTAAACCAAAAGAGCCAACTCCGCCGAGATTGCAGAGCCCTCTTAATATTTTAGAAAGGCGTAAGAGCGTCGCTGACTTACCTCTAAGCGCCCCTGGAAAGAATAAAGTGTTAAGTGAAACTATACAAAAGCTGTCGAGTCAAATAAACCAGTCAGTGGTAGCCGCTAGCATTCCCTTGCCGCCATTCCCGGCGGACGACCCAAGCGAGACCAGTGACTCTGACGACTCGGATAGACGGTAAGCTGTAATTTTATACAAATTATGCTTATTTTAGATCATTTATCCGAACCCATCTCGAACGATTGAGGGTCACATCTGTGTGACATCACTCTTGTGAAAATGTTGTATTTAAACAAGTTACACTTGAAATAAATAAAGAAATCTATGAAAATTTTTTGTTGTTATCAAGTAATTTTTATGTCTATTTATATTATATGTTAAAGTTTATATATGGTTATATTTACCCAAATCGCATGTTTGTGTCCGTCTGTCTGTCTGTTTTAAACATAAATCAAACTATGTACATATTTTTGTACATCGTGATATGTTATCCAGGCTCATAATCGACAAGCTGTCAGTAGACGAGTGGAACAGCGGCAGCGGGGCCAGCGTGACCAGCGTGGCGAGCGCGGGCGCGCGCGCGCTGCACGCCGGCAAGTCGCCCGGCGAGTGGAGCGCGGGCGAGTCGCTGCTCATGCTGGAGGACGCCTGCAAGAACGAGCGCAAGCACAGTGAGTGACTGCTACTCCCGATGCAGAATGTATATGGCAATGGATGTGGAGTTTATGTGCTTCTTCATGCACTTAATCTCAAAACGGAAAAAACTATATATTTTAGGAAATGAACATTTTCTTAACATTTATAAGATCACTAATTTTATCTAAGACAATTTTACATTCACAGGTGCAAGTGTAGTAGTAGCAGGTGGAGGTCGAGCGGGAGGCGGGTTACCCACCGTAGCAGCGAGCACTAGTAGTACAATTACCAATATGGCTGTAAGTTCGAGTGGGAGTGGGGGAGGGTCCAGTGGAGGGGGCGGGGGAGGTGCTGAAGATGACAGTTGTGTGTCCCTACTGCTCTGCGAGGAAACGATCCCAGGGTCTCCTGCCCCGGATGCGGAGCCGACTCCGCCGGCACGTCCACACCATATGCCGTTTGCGTGTGCGCCGCAACACCACGCGCATTCGCATAACGTGCATAATCATAAACGTAATTCTTTAATATATTTATATTATATTTTGTTTTTTTCTTATTTGTAATTTATAGTTAAATACCGCCTTAACTTAAGGGTCTGATATACAAGAGCATCATCCGAACGGTTCTTTTATACGACAGCGAATGTTGGCCAGCACTATCTCGGCACGCGGTCTGACCGCATACGTAACACATTCATTCGAGGTAGTCTTGGAGTCCGTGACGTAGCGGATAAGCTCCAAGAGCGTCGCCTGAGATGGTTTGGTCACGTTACGCGCCGGCCGGACTATGTTGAACGTCAGTCCCTGGAGTGAGACCTCTCGGACGTCCAAGGAAGCGCTGATTGGATGTCGTGATGCAGGACATGAGAGCCAATGGTCTAACCACCGAGGACGCTAAAGACCGTGGAGTAGGTTGAGTAGGAAGGCAGATCCTGGCAAAAGTCGGGACTAATGCCAGGTAGAAGAAGAAGGAGTTAGATATAATAGTAGAGAAAAAATTAATCCCTTTAAATATATGAATATTTTTTACAGCATAAAATAGCACAGCACAGTTTAATTTGAATTTATAAAAAAAAACAGACTTTTCCGTTTTTCGTTTTATTATATTTAACTTATCTGAACAGAACATTAAATTGAAGTCATCTTAAAATAAATATGTTACTTCCTATAAAAATATAATATTCCATCCAAAAAAAGCAGCTGAGGAACGCCGTAGCTCCAACGCCCGCGAGCCCGCCAACGCCGACGCGGAGGGTCCGGCGGAGGGCGGCGGCGCGGCGCGCGAGGACGAGTGGGCGCGGCGCCGCGCCCTGCTGGAGAACACGCCGCCCACCACGCCCGACAGCAGCCTGGATATGTCTCCGCAGAGGTATGTCACATTTAGTTTTATTATTGTTAAACTCAGGGCGACATTATCTACAAAATTTTCGACTGCGTGTTGAGTGGTGGAATTCAATGCTGCTCTCTTGTTGTTAATGGGAGTGGAGCCAATAAGTAAACATGACAAAAAGTAAGAAGAGATTAATAGTTACTACAAAGATATATAAAATATTTTCTTTTTTGCATTAGAGATTGATTATGGCGTTTTAATTTTTGTTTTTATGTTTTAAGTTTACATTTTAGTAGATTTATTTTGAACCTATAAATAAACAAGGATATCTGTGATATGTTAATTTGTTTACATATTGTTTTACTTTTACAGAGAAAGACGAATATCAGAAAGAGATAGCCCATCGGATAGAAAAGAAGATGATGAGGATAACCCTGTACAAGACGCTTGCGTTTTGGATATAGATAAACCACATGGTAACATTATATTTATATTATTAATCCTTATATATACAAATAATTATTTAAATTGAGGATGTCGTGACGCAGGTGGACAAGGTTGTGACTAACGCGACGTGTGTAGATTCGATCCCCATTCGAGTTAATTAGTATGTAACTATATTTTCTATTCTTGGCTCTGGCACCAACGTAAAAGCCCATCGTTGAGTACCGCCTCAACACGCAATGCCACAAAAAATTCTGTGGGTTCGATTCCCACTCGGGGGAATTTAATAAATTCCTCGCTCTGGTAAAAATACATAGATTCCACCATTCAACCACACAATGCCTCTAGAGTTTGGAAGAAAGAAACGGGAGTGTTTTAACGGAGAACTGAGTGTCTTAGCACTAGTTTCCCAGTGTCCGACTGATTAACCTGCTACGTGCAGGATACAGCGTGAAACTACAAAAGTAAAACAATATGTAATCCCCGCAGGCAGCGCGCGGTCCCGCAAGGCGTCGGAGTCGTCGGCGGGGCGCACGCGGCGGCGCGCGCGGCGCGACACCGACGACCAGCACGCGGCGCACCACACTGCTGGGACGAAGTACAACTTTTATGTCGATTTGGGTATGCAGTCTGTGCTTGTTGTATTTGCACGTATTATTTACAACTCATTCATGGAGTAAGAAAAAAAATTATTAACTTCAAGAAACGGGAGGCCTAAAGATAAAACTTGACATTCTCACCTTTAATACATATAAAAATAAAACACATTTGGATTTGAATGTATTGAATAGCAATCTATTCTTAATTTACAAAATTTTATGCCGCAGTGGCAGTGAGGTCATTGTAATAAAAATATCCTCAAATACAGATCAAACTCACAACCATAATATAATTAATATATTCTTATTAAATATATATTTTCATAAGTTTCAAGTTTAATATGTAGTAAATACTCTCGTATAGATCCAACGTGGGATTGTCAGACTCGTATAAGTGTGCTGACGTCCCGGCTGGCTGACCTTCGCAAAGCTTACCACGCGGTGAAGGGCGAGCTCGCCACCATCGACCGCCGTCGCAAGAAACTACGACGGAAAGAAAGAGAAGGTAGATTTATTTATCTTTACAAAAATATTTTATGAATATGTATGAAAATTTTCACATACGGACCATATCTGTAGAGGGATTTTTATAAATTTCCGATAACAAATTGTAGCTAAGCACTATAATTTGGCAAGAGAGAATGGTTCTTCTTAATGTGTAATTCTGCTATCCTTAGTATGGAATAATACTTAAAAATATTATAAATATATATTTTATCATTTTACACAACTACTATTACTATAAAAATTCGTAATATATTAAGTGTCATAATTTTTTTATTTCTAATTACGGTTTACGGTAACTCCATCCATAGGTCACTATCTATCGTACGGTAGAGGACCTCAGTACCTATCCATTTCGCCTCTATGTTCAGCTATTTTCACTGGTTCAGCAAAAATTTGAGTATTAGTGATTTTGGTAAAAAAAAATCTAACATTTGTAGTAAATTGGAAAATGCAGCCCGACTGACGTCATTAAAATGCAGTACTGTCCGCGTTTTAATGACGCACCAGTACTAGTGAACACGCACTCTGTGCACTTGAAGAAGCGTCTATGCACCTTATTAAGTTTCACATTATTATGTACTAGTACCAGTGAGTGGTCTTAATAACCCACCACTAATATACTTATAGTAAAAAAATAAATAAATGAATCAGCTTCACGCTGTATCCCGCACACAGCAGGGTAGGCAAAGGGAACTTAGTGAAAGAAACTCCGTTCACCACTTTCTGCCGAATTCTGGAGGCATTGCGTGTTAAGTGGCAGAACTCAACGCCGCGCTTGTCCTCGACACCAGAACGTAGAAATGGAAATATAAATTTAAGTAAATATTTTATCTCCTCGAGTGGGGATCGAACCCACAACCAGTCGGTTTTACAGTCACACTTTGTGCCGCTGCGACCACGACCGGCCTCTTCTTACTCCTCTACTTATAGTTCAGCTACTTTCACTGGTTCAGCAAAAATTTGAGTATTAGTGATTTTGGAAAAAGAATTCAGACATTTGTAGCCTCTACTTATAGTAACGCTTTAATTAATTGATAGCATATTTATAATAACGCTTCGGTATTATTATAGCACACGCACTTTTCGCGTTAGTCCCTGACAGTTATTGTTAAACCTTAACTAGATTTTACTTGTATTAATAAACAATTTTGAGTAGAAAATCACGAACGCAGGCCTGACTAGGACTGATTTTCTTTTTTTTATTTTCTTTAAGTATCCGTTTTTTTTTTCTTCAATTCCCAAATATCTGCTAAACCGCGCCATTCACGTAAGGTGAAATGGAAAAATACTGAGGCCCCCCATCGGTAGACCACCGATGATCCGTTGAGTTACATCCTGTATATTACATTACTTTAAGATTTGTATTGTCAACTATTGCAATTACTACCTAATACAATGAAATAATAATTTTGTGTGATATTAAAATATTTTGTATTGTTACAGCTATAAAAGCAGCAAAAGCAGCATGTTCATGATGAAGGTTGATGTAAAACTGCGGGACGCAGGTTTGATCTCTGGTTCGATCCCAAGCGGACTGAGTTTATTCGTTCTAGAATAGGCGATGAATTTTACGAGTGATTTTTGATGTACGGGCGTGTAATAACTTTTTATAAGCAACATTGAAGTGAAGCCGATTTAACATTTCGCCATTCGCCATTAATGTCACATTCATTAAAGTGATCCTTGGATAATAATTGTGTTTGTCTTTGTATAAAATTAAAACTATTTAACTTTTGTTAAAATATTTTATCACATAATGATAGCTAAAATACTGAAATTATAATTTAGAATGACAATTAGCAAAATTGTATTATTATCATTATTAAACTATATGTATTAAAGTTATAGAAATTCATACTCTTTTAGTATGAAGTGGGTTTCAGTATGTATTTACTGGGTTGTAATATAATGGCCTTTTACCTTATTTGTAGAATAGTGGGGAATGGAGTGTCTTAACACTAAGTTCTCTGCCTACCCTGCTATATGCAGTTTATATGAAACCCATCTATAGTGATGCTAGCTGAAACTAGATAACATATGAATATTTAAGCCTGATTAAAATGAGATGTTTAAAGAGAAAAGATTATACGCCAATTCATATATTGAATATTATATTTGTGTATTTTAAGAAAGTGTACGTTACTTTTAATTATTATATTATAAAAATAATATAATTTAACTACAATTTATTACATATTTTTCACTTGTAGAGTTTATATAATGTATAGAATATATTATTCACTATTAATTAAGACGGCGCGAAAGGTGATAAAACAATAAAAACATTTTGATTTTCAATTTTTTTTATTTATATTCTAGAAACACGGGGTGTAACTTAAACATAAGTTCGTGTAATCATCAAATTCAAAAAGATCATTACTAATATTATTAAGACATTTACATAATGTAAAGTTTCATTACATTTCATGAATCCAACAAAAATTAAGATAAGCTTTTTGTGTATTTTAACATCATTAATAAATAACACAAGTAAGTTAAAATGTGTAAATCACTATTTATTTTTCTTGAGAGTAAACCACATATAGTTAATATATATTTTTTTATTAAGGGCAAGAGACTTTTTCTTTATCTTTTTATTTTAATTATGAACGCTCGTCTTTAACATAACATAATTTAGCTAGGAGCGGTCTCTTCAATTTTATTTTAATTCACATCTGCCTTGCGACTGCTCTTTCTTTTAACGAACAACGAGCCCTTTAACATTATAATTATATTTTTTTATTAAAATTGTATTACATATTTATAATATCCATCACTAGCGTCGCGGCAGTTGGTGGCGTTAGTAGTAGTTGGGGTATTGGGGCCAGGGGTGTGGGTGGTGCTGGTAGGGCGGCTGCTGGTAGCCCCAGGGCGGCGTGTAGGGCTGCGCGTACTGGTCGTAGGACTGCGCGGTCGTTGCCGGCGTTTGGTAGTACGCGGCTGCGCTCGCCGTCGTCGTACTCGTTGTTGTGCATGTTTCTTTCTTCTTCGTCGCGTCTGCCGTGGTTCTGTAAAATTATTTGTTTTTATAATGGCTTATTTACCACATTAAATATTCACATCTATACTAACTAATGCTAAAATTGTTTTTAAAAACTAAATAAAAAAGGGTGGAACACATAAACGTGCTAGTAATTTGTAAAATATGTAATTTAAAATCGGAGCAGACGATCGATAAACTTAACTATCGCTTATAAACCCCACCCAACTCGCTTGTTTCTATTCCTTCTCACGCCCTACCTTCGAGCACTTGATTCTACTACCTTGTTACTTCTTTCTCTCACTCTATATGATGCATAAGAGATATGATACTTCACGCTGTATCCCGCACACAGCCGAGTAGGCAGAGTGAACCTAGTGTTAACACACTTCCTTCCCCACTTTCTGCCGAATTCATTGCGTGTTGAGCGGCAGAAATATAAATTTAAGTAAATATTTCATCTCCTCTAGTGGGGATCGAACCCACAACCAGTCGGTTTTACAGCCACACTTTGTGCCTCTGCGCCACGACTGGCCTCAAGATAGATATAATACTGCTTGCAGATATTGAAAATAAAAATAAAGGTAAGGTCGTACGCGTGCGCGGCGGGCGCTTCGTGCTTGCCGGCGCGCGCGCGCTTGCGCAGGTGCTTGTGCGCGGCGCGCGCGTGCAGCGCGGCGTTGCGCGCCGCCTGCGCCGAGCCCAGCTCCTCGGCCAGCTCGCGCCGCCGCGCCGCCAGCGCCGCGCACGTCTCCGCCTCCGCGCCCTCCTGCTTCTCGTAGCTCATCACCAACTCTGCGGGACGGACATTCATGTATCAGATTTATCAGTTCCTACATTATTGTCACAATCCAACAACATTGTTGAAAATGCACGAGAAATAGTTTTTAAGCATATTTTTACGTTAGTCAAAATCAATTTAAACATATCTGATTAATAAAAGGGACGGCAGGTAGAGTTTGCTACTTATGGATGATAGCATATATTAATCAATGCTATTTGTTATCTATAAAACAAAAATACAGAAATATTTTTAATTTGTGTGAAGTCAAAGAAACAAATTTGCCGCTCTAAATATCTATATAATTCGATAGTCAATTACTAATTAACTATCGAAAGAGAAAAATCGCAAGAATCTTTTATTGCTGTTTTGAAGTATCCGTATTCTTGTTAGGGTAGTTTTCGATTACATACACATTTAACAAATACATAAATAACAATTTTTTTTTATTGAAAAATAACATTTAAATTACATTTCTTATTAGTTTAAAAGAGCGATAAAAATATTTGCGCAATATTTCACTTTCGATACTTCACCTGAGGAGCATCGATATACTTTCTTATTTTTCGAGACTACTGGTAAATTAACTTTTAAATAAGAAACGCCAAAACGAAGCACAAATAATACTTTATTTATTTGCTATGAAATAAAATTCCCAAACATTAGAACACACATACCTTCTAATTCCTCGTAGGGCGTGCCAGGCGTATGCAGCGCGACGTCCAACCGCTGCATATGCAAACGAGCGTTGAGGGGGTCCTTCTCCAGGGCGGCGTCCAGGGCTCGCCTGGCGGCCGCGGGCTCGCGGCGCACGTGGAACAGGAAGCGCGCGTACTTGATGGCCAGCGCCGACGCCACCGACTTGTTCTTGGCCGCCGACATGTAGCCCTCGTACAGCTGCACGCACCGGTCGTAGTCGCCGCGTCGACGCTCCAGGTTTATACGCCTGGTGCGAAGTTTTATATTATTATACATATTATTTTTTTGATATTCAGCGGAAAAAGGGCAACGGAGTATGTAGTATATAGTCGGAGTATGTAGTCTTAACACTAGATTCCCTCTAATTCCAAGTAATGACTTTAAACAAGTTCATCGAACGTTAACACATTTTTTTAATGTTTAGAATCCAAACTCAGGTTATACAAATAAAAACGATTTTTCAAGAATAATCTTTTTTAAGTTCAACATTTTATACTATACCTAATTATATACTATTGAGGCCAGTTGTGGCGCAGGGGCACAAAGGTGCCTGTAAATCGACTGGTTATGGGTTCGTTCCCCACTCGAGGAGATGAAATACCTACTCTGCTGTGTGCGGGATACAGCGTAAAGCTGATTTAATTTAATTTTAAAAACAAATACCGAATGATCAATCTATAATAAAACTTAAAAAGAAACAATAAAAACACAACTATGTACTATGTATACATATACTACATATCTGCACCAGATCGAGGCGGCTTTCTGAATCTTATTGGATAGGATCCAGAATAATAATTAAACTCAAAACACAACTACTATCCACAAAATTTAAAATATAACCCAACGCACCTATACTGTATCTGGACTAGATTGGGGCAGGCCTTCTCAATCCTGTCCAAAATATCGGCGGCGCGGGCGGCGTTGTTGTTGGCCTCCTCGAAGTGCGCCCAGTGCAGGTGCAGGTCCGGCTTGTCCAGGTGGTGCACGGTGCAGGCGCGCTCCAACACCTCCCGCTCCACGGCCACCAGTGACGGATTGGTCGGGATACGTTCTTCCAGGAACTTTATTAACTGGTGAAACAGTAAAGTATACAACTATAACAATAATATACCATTTATATTTTTTTTATATAAATTACAAGTGCCTTGACACCATATTTTAGAGAATGATATTTTTACTTTGCAAAAAGAAAGAAATTAACAATAACAAAAAAATACCTAAAGGAACAGCCAGTTTCCAATATTAAATAACAGTATTTTTTTATTTACCATCCGCGCAAATTTAATAACGAGCTATGACTAGTAATAAAATGATTATAACAACTTACCCGCATCCAGAACTCCTCGTAGAGGGCACACGCAATGAGGCACCTCTCGTGCAACACTAGTGCACGTTTCAAAGAGCCGTGTTGTTTCTCCCATTCGAGATACGCCTTCCAGTTCTTTAGCTGACAACGCTCTAACGGCTTCACGTGGAAATAGGGACGCTTGATCTGTAAATGATTATTTTATAAGATTTTCTTTAGGTTCACGCGGCAGGCAGGGGGAACCTAGTGTTAAGATATTCAGTTCCACACTCGCCGCAGAATTTTTGAGATATTGCGTGTTGATTGGCGCGGAACTAAGCACCGCGCTATGTACGTGAAAATAATAAAAATAATTCACTCCGACAATGGGGATCGCACTCACATAAGTCGCGTTTATAGTCAGACGCTGCCCCATATGCACTTTGCATGTTGAAAATATAAAAAAAAATAATTCGAGATTAAATGTATATGTAGCTACATTATAAATAATTATATGGAATGTAAATAATATTGAAATTGTTATGGCCATTGTGGCGCAGCGGGACAGCGTATGTCTTCTATAATCTTTTTGTGGGTTCGAGATCTCTACTCTGATTAATAATTTTAAGACAAATAAATATAATATTTCGGCGATTGATAAACAAAAAGCGGTTGAACACTAAATCCTATCTATTATCGAAAAAAAGGATGAAGCGAATCGAATTTAAGGGGAACAGAGTGTTTCAACACTAGATTCCCTCTTCCTACTCTACTGTGTGCAGGATACAGCGTGAAACTGAATTTAAGCATGATTAAAAGATGACTCACCCCTTCCTCGAACGTCCATCGTGCGGCGACCTCTTCGCCGGTCGCTTTGTGTATTTTTCTTCGCGCAGCGATAATTCGCTCTTTTATCGCTTGTGCTTCTTCTTCTGAAGCCTAATAAATTAGTAGAAAAATGTATTAATAATTAAAAGTCGTAGTCATATTTAAATATTCGATATTACATTAGTAATATAATATCGAACATTTAAATATGGCTGGTAAGTATTATAAGGCAATGATAATCAAAATAAAATTAAAATTACCGTACATTTACATATCATAAGACACAACCCTATCTTACTCATTTCACATTAAAATAAGGCTTTAACTTTAAGTTTGATAAAAAAGAACATTAATAAATACTAAGGATGTATGTTTTCGAATAAGACAATTGAAACAAATAAAAAAAATTGGGTTTTGGTATTGTTGATCCAAATAAATAAGCAAGGGACAATATTAAAATTCATATTAAAAAATTAAAAATGAAAGTAATAAGTGATTGTAACAAGAACAATCATTTGTGTAGCGAGTTTTTGATAATTTACTTTAGAACTCAATATCTTTACAAGGTCAGGCTGGTAAGCCAGTGGGTGGTACTAACGACGTGGTCCTGCGGCTCGTCCTCCCCGGGCGGCAGGTCGGGCGGCGGCTGCGCGGGCGCGGCGGCGCGCACGTCCCCGCGCAGGCGCACCAGCTCCGCGCGCGACACCACGCCCGCCACCGGCTCCGACATCACGTGCTCTTGGAAACTGACACACAAACTCAAACTCTAATATTTTTTTAGCTTCACGCTGCATCCCGCACCTAGGCAAGGTAAGTAGAGGGAACAACCGGGGAACCTCAAATTTACGAAGCATTGCCTGTTGATTGACGTAAATCAACGCCCCGCTTTCCGTTGTTGCCAGAGGGAGATCGAACCCATAACTGTTGGGTTTATAGTCGCACTGAGTCGCTGCGCCACGATGGTCCAATAATTTTATCCAAATTAAGAAGTGATATGATTTATTTTTATTTACAGATTCAGATTATTTATAGGTACGCACTTAAATGAATCAATTCGAAAAATAAGTGAAAAACGAAGTTTTCTGTTCTGTGTTTAGCCTCACAATTTTCCTAGCATATAGGAAAATTGTGAGGTTTATACAAACTACTAAAGTTTCATCTTTACTCATCTTATGTTCTAAGTGGCGTAGATAAAAAAGGATATCACATTAAGTCACTCTATTCCCCTCTAATTTTAAGAAACATATAAAACTAATCCTAATGTTTAAGTTACAACTCTTGCCATATGACATCCATGCATACACTCATACAAAGTTGTAGACATTTTAAATATAACAATAATTTTCAAAAACAGAAAAAATAATAATTACAACAACAAATTTTAATTACATAAAATTTTACAAACATTGTCTTGTATATTACGACTTATAATGACATATATATACTTCATATAATACCTAATACGGTTAAAGAAATATATATTAAAAATATTATACTACTTACTTATCAAAGTGCGACGTGTAGCCAAGCGTGGGCGTGGCCAGCAACCTGTCGTAAATATTGGTGACCTGTAGACCGGAACCATTTTCCGCTTCCCATTTTATGTATGACTCCCAAAGACGATCCGAACGGAACTCGAGACCACAGGCGTCTAAAATATATACAAATATATTAATAAGCTTCATACTATTTAATTGCATTCCTCAATACGCCTAGTCAGCGTGGGGTAGTAGACTATCACCCTCCAATGATAGTTAAAAGAAGTAACTGATATAAAGCATACACTACAAATATTGTATATCGCGTAACTTAATGTTCTTAAACAAAAAAATTAGGATAATCTGAAAGAATTAATAAACGGTCTATAAAAGCTGAACAGGGATATTCTAGGTATGAGTGACACTCACCTAATAAAAAAGCTGAAACATATCATATAGAAATGTTCTACCACGCTTTATCAAAAACGGTTCTACAGAACTCCTTCAAAACATGATTGTAATGGGAGACTTCAATGGTTAAATTGGAACCTGTAGCCCAGAAGAAAAGACAACACTAGGCCCACGTTCATATACATACTGAAAAACCGCGAAGTAAAAATAGAAAATAATATACTTAATACTATATATAACAGAAAAATAAGAAGAATATGTGAGTAAGAAGCATATCCCCAAATGGGAAAAAAAATTAAATAGACTTCATAATGATTAATAGAACCAATTACTTTTCAAACTCAAGCGTCATCAACAACCTCAACTTTAATATTATACTAAACAAAGAACATCGAAGAAACGGCCACAACCTACCACCAAAAATCTATACGAAAGTAACAGTCGTCAATCAGCTGAAGAGGAATTAATGAAAATGCTGCTAAATGCTGACA
This sequence comes from Heliconius sara, assembly GCA_917862395.2. Taxonomy (NCBI): domain Eukaryota; kingdom Metazoa; phylum Arthropoda; class Insecta; order Lepidoptera; family Nymphalidae; genus Heliconius; species Heliconius sara. The sequence continues at coordinate 5,179,287 of OU860787.2, read as the reverse complement.
TACACCCACCATATTGAAGACTAAAATTGAAAAGCTATAGATATGCTTATTAAAGAGAAAGCACCAGGGCCAGACGGAGTTAGTTATGTTGTAATCAAGGATGCACAGTCAGTCTTCACACCTATCTTCATAGAAATATTTTACCAACATTATCACACAACAATGGACTAAGTCCATCATAGTACTACTACATCATACATCATAGTACTACTTATACAAGAAAGGACATCAATTCAATATCGGCAACTATCCGCGATCAGCGTAACGTCCAACATTTACAAACTCGTCGCTAAAATAATATTAAAATATATTGAACGAACATTGGATGAACAACAGCCAATTGAACATGCGGGTTTTAGCAAAAGCTTTCCTGTGATAGACCACATCTACGTTGCACACCAAATCCTAGAATAATGTATTGAATACCAATTCACATACTACCTTGCATTAGTGGATAATAGCAAAACTCTGGGAGCAAGCCTTTAAGCTCAAGGAGACGAACAAAAGTATATAAAACTAATCCGTAATGTGTATGACACACAGCATTGTATGTATATAGTTAGAAAGAAAAGGTGTTACATTAAGATCCAGAGAGGCATCAGAGATGGGGAATCTCTATTCAAAATTATGTAATAATTATATATATAATAACATAATTAATGTTAGACATTTAATCAAGACCACTCAGAAGCATGAACTTCTCATAAGTATAAAATTGATAATAAAATTATTTATTTATTAACATTTGTAAAACCAACTTACCTATAGCTCTCTCGTACTGAGATCTTATAAAGGCGTGATCATCTGTCTTTGTCGCCTTTATATGATTGAGATAATGTATCCAAAGGTCGACCGAGAGGGGGATCGCTTTGAGCCCCCTTTCCAACACCTGAAACAGTCGCAAGGTCAGAGAGACAGCGGCAGGAGCGCCGCGGCGCCGCAAGCAAGGGAATAAATAAATAGCATGTATAATAATTCATATTTCAAGTAATAAGAACAACGACGGATGGAGGCAGCGAGAGGCGTGCGCCGCTCGCTGGCGACCACCGCGCGCTGAGCGCTACACCTGTTAAGTCCCGCGCCGCGCCGCGCCGCTCACCTACGCGCCACATACATGGCGCCGCGCACTTAAATATCAAACACAAGTCACACAGTACAGCACAGTCTTAAATATATACAGCTAGTTATACAATATACGCTACAATATATGCGGTTACAGTGTGCGGCCCGACGACACTAGACGGATAACGAATGTACGGCGTAACGCTAGTGTCCGCCAGCACCGGTGACTTTGTTACGAACGGCCTCGAAGCGCTGTTGGGGAAAAAAAACAGTTGCACAATACCAGTTAGGACTAAAATAATTCAAAATCCAAGTGTATTCACTGACACATTGATAATGAACATATCAATTTTATTCCTCATTTCACTCACCGTATCACTTAAATATATCGAAAGGGCGCAGTGCGAGGGTACTCACCTCGAGACACTTCTTTTTACTTCCTTTGCGTTTCTCATAGTCGGCGTACTTGCGCCAGTAGCCGTAGCAGTAGGGGTAGTGCGACAGGAAGGCGTCGTACGCCTCGCGCGCCGCCTCCACGTCGCTCTGTTCAAACACAATACCTGGCGTTTTAGCACACGTTTTGCCATATTATGACGGTCAAATATCAACAATGCAGTGTGTCAGTTGGCCCTTGCCAATCTACATTAAATTCAGTTCCCATTGCTTCACAAAGCAATAAGATTAGCAGTAATTTTCATCATTCAAAAAATATTATATTTGTTGCATTTACATTTATATGTTGTTGCGCCGGTCGTGGCACAGGCACAAAGTGTGACTGTAAACTGGTTATGGGTTCGATATCTACTCGAAGAAATGAAATATTTATTTAAATTTATATATTAATTTCTTCACTCTGGTGTCAAATCAAAGTGCGGCGTTGAGTTCCGCCACTCAGCACGCAATGCCTCCAGAAATCGGCGGAAAGTGGGGAAAGTGGGGAACCCTCTGCCTATCCTGCTGTGTGCAGGATACAGCGTGAATCTGATTTGGTTTATTTGCATATAAAAAATTGAACAATGACATGGAAATGATGATGCATAAAGCTTAATAACATACCTCTTGGTCAACATATTGCAACAGGTACGTCCATCCTGTGAAGTCAGTGGGGTCATCATTAACTACCTTCCAATACTTGTCAAGCTCAGGCAAAGTTTTCTTTTTAGGCTTTTCATCAACAGATGATCTCTTCTCAGAAGGTATGGGTTTGCTTTCACCGTTCTATATAAAAGTGGAAAACAATGGATGAAAAAATTATTTCTAAATGTTATTTTATTAATTGAAAATTACAAGAAATATGTGAAAAAATTAAAACTAACAATCACAATGAAAATTAAAAATGCATGCAACTTGCATAACATAAAATTATTTAATATGAAATGAAATAATTTGAAATTTGATGGATAGTGGGGCTGTGTGCAGATGCAGTGTAAAGCTGATTTCATTTTTTTTTACAAGCATACCTTAGCTAGAGCTTGTTTTTTCCCAGTAGATTCACCTTCGGAAGTGGGTGAGCCAGGATCATAGCCATCCCTTTCTTCACCATTCTTCCGTTTACGAGATTCCTTAGTGTCCTTTTTAGATGCTGGTAGCTCATCTTCTGATACCACCTTTAAATTAACCAAACATGTAATTTTTTTGTAAATATGTATAGTTTCTTTATAAGCTTCAAATATAATGCACCAGACATAGAGCAAAAAATTCCCACTTCAGCGGGATTGAAACCATAATTCTCACATTGACATTTTAAGTGTCTTATTGTGCCAAATTGGTCTCAGAAATTTATATATATATTGTGTCACACCTCTGTATCAGCAGGCAATTCCGCAGGTTTTGGCCCAGGTAGTTCATCATCAGACACATTCTCTGCATCCTTGACACTTGGTTTTTGAACTGCTGGTAATTCATCTTCAGACACAACTTCAGTTTCTTCAGCACCACCCATCTAAATGATAGTTTTTATATTATTTGTACATAGCATAAACAATTCATCCATTTGTTATACATTACATACATTTATTATATGTTACATTTAGTTGTGACTACATTAAATATTTTCTAAAAAAATACACTTTTTTTCTTTAATTTTATCTAATGTAAAAGGTATCTGAAGAAATAAAGTGTAAAAGCTTTCATGATTATATTTAAAAAATCATTTAAATGATTACTATACCTGAATGGCATCTTTATCAATATTGTTAACATTTTCTTTATTATTTTCTTCCGTTTTGTTATGATCAATATTTTCCTCCACCACAGGTGCTTCCATGTTTGTTTTTTTTAAAGTTTCTGGTTTTTTAATGTTTTCTTCTGTTGCCAGGCTATCCTTAACATCTAACTCTACATCTTGTAAGTCTTTATCATCTGAGGGCTAAAAAAATGTATTTAAGAAAACATATAACATAATAAATAATTGAATACATGTATTAAAACTTACCCATTATGCAAAATAAGAAATTAAGCATACCTTTAATAACTTCCTCTCCAAAATTCACCTTTTAGGTAAAAGGCAGTTATTTTCCTTCGATAAAATTCATGGGGCCATAATTTCTATGCATGGAGGAATATTAAATGTATTTTAGACATTTAATATTCTATTTATCTATATTATAATTTAGTTTATATGTACTAAGATAAGAATTACTATGAAATAACTTAACAGAAAAAAATAAATAATAACATACCTCATTGCTTTTATTTATTAAATTGTTTTTATCAGAAATATCATCATGTTTATATTCATTACTAACTTCCATAGCATTGTCCATGTTAGTTTTTTTCATTTCGTCATCAGCAGAAGTAGATATATCTGCATCACTTGCAGTGTCATTTATATCAGGTTCACTTGGGGGCTCTGTTTCTGTTTTTTGATCTAAATCAATATCGGAAGATTCCTTAAAAGTTGCACTTAAACGAGAATCTCCATCAGATAGAACATTATTCATAGAATCGCTCGGAAAATTAACGGCGTTGTCCCCAACATCAAACGAGTCGGCGTTAAAACTTTCGGTGTTGTTATCTAGATACTCGCCGACGCTTCCAGCAGACAACTCTACGGCGTGAAGGAAAGCCTGGTTCGACGTAGACGACTCGTCGACACCAACAGCATCGACACTATTAAATGCCCCATCATTCAGTAAATGTGATAAATCATTTGAATTTTCATTGATTAAGGGCCCATCGTCGGCATCCATTGCTCCATCCGATAAGCACTTCTGTAACAATACAAACGTTAGTACAATATGTACAGAGCAACAATATGTACGCATATGAAACGCTATAACCTCATGTACCTGTAAATAAGAATTGGCTTCTTCATCCATTGATCTATTCCTTAATTACATACACGTACAGAATTTAAAAATAAACATACAAAATTTAGACAAGCAAAGACGAAGAATAATCGCTTCACGGATTAATCACATAACACACTTCTAGTAAAAATCCGCTGAACGCTAGATACAATTATTTTTTTTAGAATTACAAAGTTATGCTAAATTGAAATACAGATAACAAATAACCACAGATTACAAAACATAGTCAACTCTAAAATAGCTGCCAGTAGTAATAGGTACGGTACGGCGGTGTGGCCTAATTTATATTTTATTGGGTCCACTTTACCTACTTATGTCTGTTACATGACTTAATTGAAGACCTTGCAAATCGATTTATTTATTTATGTTATAATATTTGTGCTATATAGTCTTCTCTTGAAATGATATTAGACTCCCGTAAAGACATAGATAACGAGAAGTCATTCGATACAGAGCAGCACAAATGCCTGTTCGAAGTACCAGATAATTTTAATTAAACAATGAGCCTTTATCAAACAATACAAAACGTTTACTGAAACCAAATCCAATCGTCAGAGTTTAAGAAGCAGGGTCTTATAAAGTGAGCATCATTAGAGATATTCAACATAATTGTATTTCGTATCCAATCTTTTGTCGTGTCAAATATAGACGAATAATGATTATTATTAAATTAATAACATCTCAATCAACGAACTTCTAATCTGTTTTGGCAATAAGCCCTAGTAAATATTAATTCTGTAAAATTCTGTCACTAATATTTAGATGAAAAGAAAAGTGCTTAACTTAAGCTTCTCTTTGCCTAAAATACGTAATACTACCTACTAAATACGGAATAAAGTTTAAAACTAAATAAAAACAATAAATCTATTGGTAAAATTTCTTATTTTATGATGATGATGCTGATCACAGAACGCCCAAAGGGTGATGATGATGTTGAGTACGGTACCACTGACAATATAAATGCACCATAACCTGACAAATGTATACATCGTCTGTGATTTCAATCATTTACTTAATAAGTTAATATATTATCTATATCTGTCGCCTGTTTATAAAATTTTTTAGTTAACCTACAACTTGTTTATTATTTTTCGTATTTTGTAAATAATTAACATGTTTGGTGTACGCTCTTCTATGTCAATGTTTCACTTTGCAGGTCCTCAATTATTTCTTCAGCAGACCAGGGTAAATATTTAAAATCCACGTACACTTACTAATTTTTTGCCTGATTAGAATTCTTTCAAAAAATATTGTCTTCCTGGCTTATTTGTAATTTTTATTTTGCTATTTTTATAGAATACTTTTATATTAAAAAGGAAATGGCCACCACCACTGCACAAGAAAGGTGGAAGACCGTCCAAGTTAAGAGCTAGACATTTTGTGTATGATCTAGTTGAGGATACAAATATTGCCAAAAAACCAGACATGAAAGTAATTTTAACCCAATTTGTGGATGGTAAGAATATATAACAAAGAAATATTTGAGATAGAAATTATAAATCAGGTTAAATTTGTTTGAATGTTTGTATATTTTATTTATAAAAAAAATTATAGTATTTCATTTTTGATCATTAACACTAAGTCTAGGAAGAGTTTAAATAATAATTCATTTTAATACTAATGGAAATATAATAGTTTAATATAATTTTCTAGGTGTAGGAAATGCTGGGGATATTTTATCTTTAAAACCAACAGTTGCATATAAAAATTACCTTTTGCCTGGCTTAGCTGCATACACAAATCCCCAAAATTTGGAAAAATATAAAGTAGACGAGAGTAAGCCAAAAGTAGAATCAAAATATAGTTCCCCATATGTTCAAAGGGTGAGTTCATAATAACGACAAACAGAATAGTAGCTTATTAAATATCTTTAATTATTTTATTTGTTACTGTAATGTTTTGATATAATAATTTTAGACAATGGGATGCTTGTCTAGTCTTGTTTTACAAATATCAATGAGCAAAACTCAACCATGGACATTGGAACCTTGGCATGTTAGGACAAGTTTTCGTAAAGCTGGGTATGTTGTGCCTGAATATGCTATAACAATGCCACCTGTCAGTATCAAAGGTCCAGATCTGAGTCTACAAGAAAAAGAATTTTATGTTACAGTTAAAGTAAGTTTTTTTAAATTCCTTATAGTAACATTTTGAAGATTTGAGTAAAATATTGTTATTATTATAAGTATTTATTTTTATTTTATATTAGAGGCGAGTCATGGCGCAGTGGCACATAGTGTGACTGTAAAACCAACTGGTTGTGGGTTTGATCCCCACTCAAGGAGATGAAATATTTACTTAAATTTATATTTTCATTTCTTGACTCTGGTGTCGAGGCAAAGTACGGCATTGAATTCTGCCACTTATACACAATGCCTCCAGAATTTGGTAGAGAGTGGGGAATGGAGTGTCTTATACTAGGTTCCCTATTCCCTACCCTGCTGTGTGCAGGATACAGTGTGAGTGTCTCTCTACCTATCTTGCTTTGTGGAATATAATGAATAATAAACTAACACAATCAGTGTAAACTTTGGCTGATTAGTGAGTATAAAACAAAAAAAATAATTATATTTTATTAAAATATTTTTTACCATCTGCTTTGTTTGCATTGACTTTATGACCCTTGCCATGATACTTCTGTTAATTATCTGTTGTGAGTAGTATTAAAATAGTTTCTCAAGAAATAATTAAGCCTTTTTAAAGTAAATATTTAAAATCTTGTTAGTAGTGTATTTACATAGAGAATCTGTTTTAACCAGCCTTCCTATTATAATTTTCTTAGATTTTTATTAATTTTCTATCTTATTCTAATATTGTCAGATTATGCTCATTATATTGACCAATTGTTTTGGAGATGCTATATTATTATGTCTTATATATCAGTTAGTCAGATATGATCTATAATTATGCTATAAAGGCAGTTGTGGGATGCTGAAGGAGACAGGATTGTGGGAAAGATATAATGGAGGATATTGCCTTGGTACAATGGGAACAGACCCTTGCTGCTTTGTGGAATGATCACTGACAGTCTTTTTACAAAAATCATTCCACCTGTGCGCAAGTAGAAGCTGGCATGTTTTATAATGTATTTATTATTTTCATCTTTTGATAGATAAATAACAAAGAACAAGTCAATGTGAGATGTAGAATCCATCACTGGGCTACAGGTCTTGAGAGACTACCGTGGGTAGAAGCTCATTGGAAAAAGCCTCAAGAAGCTCTGATTCCAGACCAGGCTGCTATTTTGGAAAACATGCCTTTACCTAATTAGTCAATATGGAGTATATGTGTAAGCAGATAGTTTAAAAATATTAAAAACTAATGTGTATTCTGTATTTTATTTATTTCAAATAAAAATCATTAATTGTGTCATTACTAAATTAATAACAATTTTGGTGCATATGTAAAATTCTGGTAGACTTTATGGCAATGTCACATCAGATTGGACATTTTCAGAAAGTTCTTCAGTATTATCAATACCTTTTATAGTATCATTCACACTTCCGGCCACATTTTCTATGAGTCCACTGTCAGCATCAAGTACAGTTTCTGTCAATTCAGATTCATTATATTCTTGTTGTTTGTCATATTGGTCATTTTGTATAACTGGATATTCTTGCTGTACATTACTATCATACTGTTGGTTATCAATTATCTCATTTTCATAATTGTATATATTTTCAGGCTGTGACTGTGACTGATCGGTAATACCAATATTTTCCGTATTACCATATCCATAATTAACATCACCTTCATTCTGATTATCATATACAATATTGTTGGTATCTTGTTGTTCATAAGTATTTTCCATTTCATATTGTTGGTTTTGGTATTGTGCCATATTAGGATCTTCATAGTTATTAGCATACTGCTGTTCATAACTTGGATCATAGCGTTGTGAGGACTCTTCATGTTCATTAATTTCGCTAGTATAAGGTTCTTGATGAGACTCGTCATAATAAGTGTATTCTTCATTTGTATAATTTTCATTTCCTGTAGAATAAGGCTCTGGCTCGTTGTTAATTTGGTTACTGATATTTATATAGTCTTCATTTTCTGTGGCATACGCTACATGTTCGTTGCCAACATTATTATCCTGATCGTCTACAACCTCACCAATTACATTACATAATTCTTTACTATCAAAATGGTCTTCATCAGCTTTGTATTCTTCCGTATTATTCAAAATTATATCTTTACTATCGTGTTCTTGCTCTTTCTCTTGAGTTAATTCAGTAATACCAGTATTAGTATTATTTAATGCTTGATTTATCTCCTCGTTCGTTTTTTCATTATGTTTTGTTATCTCATTATCTTCATAATTCTCAAAACTATTTTCGCGTTGGTATGTATTAAAATTGTCATCACCTTGGGTACCGTTAACGAGAGCTTCGTTTATTTCTTCTTTAATTTCATTCGCTAAATTTCTATGTTGATCTTTTTCTTGCAAATAGTCTTTAGTTTCTTTTATTTCTTTAATTTGTTCTTGTTCATTTGCTGTTGAATGTGATTTAATCAAGGTATTATCAGTTAAATTTATTTCTTTCATTGGCTCTTTAGAGTCATAAATGTCTTCTTGTAATTTAGTTTCTTTTTCATAAGGTTCAACCGGTAATTTAGAATCTTTTACATTTTCAATGGTATTATTATACATTCGGCATTATTTCGAATAATATCGTGATTTTCTGGATATATATTTAAATTGTCATTTTTTTCTGATTGGTCCATCTTTTCGTCACATAATTCATTTTTGTATCGGTTATGTTCGGATTTTCCATCACCGTCCGGTAAAGAATTTTCTTTATGTATTATATCTAATGGTACATCTGTATATATCATATTATTTTCTTTATGTAAATCTGGTATATTATTGCCCTTGTCGTTTCTTGTTTCTTTTTCATTTTTTTTAAGTTCATCTAGGATATGGTATTTCGTTTTCCAGTCTGTATCTGTAATGTTTTCCATTGGAGAATCTGCAATAGCTGTCTTTCTTTGAAATGTTGATTGAAGTTTAGGAATCAATATATATTTTGTACTAATTTCTTTTAAAGTTAATGTTTCTTCTAAATTTCCATTGTAAGTAGATACTGAGATACTTTGATCTCCACTACGTTGTTTATGATTGACGCTTTCTGATTTATTTATGTACGATCTTTGTGGAAAAGTATAATAATCTCTCATGAATTGTACTTTCTGAAACAGAAAACAAATAGTTATAAAGAGTATAATAAGCCTATGTAACACATGCAGGCATAAGTATATCCCTAGTATGATGATTTTTTTTCTGTTATATAATTTCCAAGTTGCATTGCAACCAAATTACGTGTTTAATGTTTAATCCAATTTAAAGTTATTTTAAATACAATTAGGTTCTTCCATTGAATTTGAATGCATGTCCATAGCATTACTTCAGGAATAGAGAGATTACATACGACGGCGTCAAAACCTAAATAGAATGTACTATATAGTCTGCGCAATTTATGTTCAATTCTAATAGAGAGAGAGCCAATAGTAAAATAGTGAAGCCAGTCCTTCGCTATTTTATAAAGCCTGTTTTGAGTGTATGCGCACTGAAACTTTCAGGCTTTATAAGATAACGAAGATCTGGCTACTATCGGCTCTTAGGTGATAAGATATTACCGATAATAATAGGTTCTCGAGGATGATGTCCTCATGAACCTATTATTCTACATTTAATTTATCAATATCTAAGAAAACTAAGAGGCCGGTCGTGGCGCATTGGCAGCACAAGTGTGACTATAAACCGACTGGTTGTGGGTTCGATCCCCACTCGAGGAGATGAAATATTTACTTAAATTTATATTTCCATTTCTTCGCTCTGGTGTCGAGGCAAAGCGCGGCGTTGAGTTCTACCACTTAACACGCAATGCCTCCGGAATTCGGCAGAAAGTGGGGAACGAAGTGTCTTTCACTACGTTCCCTCTGCCTACTCTGCAGTGTGCGGGATACAGCGTGAAGCTGATTTATTTATTTATTTATTTTAATAACTAAGAATTAAAAAAATGTACACAATAATTTACCTGCTGATGGATCGGTGCTGAAACTGTATTAGAAAATCGCATATCTTCAAGACGTCCCAAAATAAATTCATTTCTGTCTTTTCGTTTCTTGTCCTCTTCGAGGAAAGCGTCATATTGTTTTCTTAGCGCGTTTATTTTATCAGATTTAACTCTGAAAACAAAAAATATATATATTTTATTGCAAATTTCAATCATTTAGTGATCTTAGTTTTTTTTATTTTATATGGACTCTCAAGTACTTTTTCCCGGATTTTCCCATTAATTCGGAAAATTAATCACAAGCACAAACGCGCGACCTAGGGAAACGTAAACATGGTAATGACAACTCGACCTTTAGTAAGGTCTGCAATTTCGCTAAGGTAACTTTCGCAAAGTGTACGTTCACATAACGACGAAATTAAATAATCATATATATATTTTTTTTTCAACAAAATACATCATCATTTTACTTTTTAGTATATATAGTGTTTTTGTCAGCACCACTTTAAATAAAACCACAGTTTTAACTACTCTATAAAATCCTAATTATTTTTTTTCCCCCAAAAATGAAAAAGTGATCATATGAGTTAAATTATATATGTAATAAAATATAATAAATATTATACCCTATATGCTGTTCCTGTAAAAGGAGCACCGAAGTTTCCACTCTGTATACGATGAAACTTTTATCTTAACATAACATCAAGCTCGGGACAAACATTCCAAATCGATTATTTGGTTTTAGGTAAAAACAACTAATATCTCATCCATGTTCAACAATAAAGAGACTTATACCTATAGCATTTCAACCTACAATCGAGCGGAGCCATTATAAACATGGAAGGTTAATAAATAGATTTCTTTTGTGGGTAGTCTTAGTATGTAAGACACTTGCGGTATCTTTCTCCTGGTAGTACCATGTTCACTGTAAAATGGATCCGATAAACTAAAGATTGACCTTCTATTATGTTTATGTGACCTTGTCACGAACACAACTTTACCGATTTTATAAGAAGAGAAATTTATAATCTGATTAATGGGAAGTTTCAAAAAAATAATTCAAATGCAATCAGCATTGAAATATGTTCTGGATGTGTTAGGTAATTAGGTTAAGAAATAATCTCGACCATATGTAACTGTTAATTGGTATATTTGCTAAGTAAGTGAGCCTCTACAATAATAATATAATATTTATTAATTATCGTAAAAAAATTTATCAGTTTAACGCTTTATTCCGCATAGAGCATGCCTCGACACCATATCAAAGAAATGAAAATATAGAGGCAACGAGGTCGATTCTATCTCACGGCACGTCTGCACGATTAGCGTAGGCAGGTCATTTCCCACCCAACCCTTCATTATTTCATTTAATTAAAAAAAAATGTATTACATGTACAAAATAACAATTATTTCCACACTTTAAATTTTATTTAAAAAAAAAACAGCTTCACGCTGTATTCCGCCCACGGCAGAGTAGGCAGAGGGAGCCTAATGCTAAGACACTAAATTCCCCATTCACCGCCGAATTCTGGAGGCATTGCATGCTGAGTGGCGGAACTCAACGCCGGGCTTTTTGCCTTGGTGCCAGAGCGGAGAAATGAAAATATTAAGAAATAATAATCCATTCCCCCGAGTGGAGATCGAACTCACCCTTGTGCCCCAGGGCCACGACGGCCTCATATGACGGGTATTATATCTTTAATAGATACCGAGAAAATAAACTTTTACGTTAAGGGTTGTTACGCCCATAACTCCCTTACTGTAAGAGTTGGAGATAAAAAAATCATGTCGCTATTCTAAATAAAAAAATATATTATTAATATGATTATTAAAAATAATTTATTAGAAGCTAGTCTCAAGCCAGATTCCCCATGCTTATGGGGCCGTACCCTTTAAAAAAATATTTCATTTCGTCGAGTAGCGACCGAACTCACAACCGATCGCTTATACAGTCATACACTTGTGCCCCTGCGCCATATCTGGTATCTATCTTTAGCATGAAATGTATACATATAGTTCTATAAAATCTATATGATTTTGGTCACGTCTTTTGTACCCAAATAGCCGAATATTCTGTACATTCCGTTCTGTACTTTCGTCTAAGTTCTAATATAATTATAAAGATAATAACAACTTATTACAAACTCTATTATGTTGTTCAGTGCTTACAATTGCTTATACTTCAGTAAAAATTGATTTCGCATCGTCCTTAACATGATATATAATGAATTACATTTTAGTAAGAAAACAAATCCATAAGTGCGTCTGATATTGTAAGGTAACTATTTTTTTATCTTTTTTTTCGAATAAGTATTAACAGTTTTGCTCTTCTGCGTTTTATTTTTTATAGTATTCATTAAATAAGTGTCATTTATAACTATCTTTCTAAACTGTGTAGTAAAGATTAAAGAATATTATATTCTGTGATAGAAATATGTATATTTTTTTTCTCTGTAATACGTTAGGAGTTCTTCTCAGTACAAATTCGAAATAATATTTCTCAAATTTAGCATTATTCATTATTTAGTATGGAATATGAAGGTATGAACCATGATTTTTCATATAGTACATACAATACGATCGATGAGTTATGGCCGCTCTGAAATTAGGATTTCTGAAATGTAATGCATTGTTCTTTCGAGACGAATAAATATATTAAAAGTATAAGTTAAAAGTTATTACTTTTAACTTATACTTTTAATATAAAAGTATGTTTAAAATGTGTTCCATTTGTTACAGTAATGGCTGTGCAGAATTGATTTGAGAATATTTCTTATATTTGATTATTTTGTTTTGGAGTGAACAATCCGCGAAAGTTTAAAAACCTAACTTGAGGTCGGCCACGACTTGTTGACCGTACTGTTTATCAGTTGAGTTGAATTTATTTATCTGTTATAATTCCTTAATGACATATGTCAGTCAGTCTGCACTCCTGCAGTCATAGTGTTATGACTTTTCTATTAATTAAGGTTATATTTATTATATTAGTATAATAAAGATTATATAATTATTTTGTAAAATGATTTATAAATGGTGGCACAGGTTTATTCGACGTAGAACAAAGCCAATACCTGGAGATGTAGCAGTTTTATGGAAACGACGACTTAGTTTCGCTTACGCTTTTTGCGCTTGGAATGCCTTTGGTATACTAGCTTATAATTTTTACCAAGGAAAAGCAGATTGGGCCCAATATTATGGTCTTAAAACAGAAGAAGAACAAACTATATCTCCAGGTACGGTTTATATATAAACATACAAAGGGTTTGAACAAATTTTTACTTTTCAAAGTAATCATTTTAAATTGACAACAACTTATTAGTACCGCAATTGAAAAATAAAACGATTTTAAAATAATAAAAATATAATTATTATCAGATTTCTAAGTGTAATTCATAAAAAATGAATCAATTACATATTTTTTCAGCTTCAGGCTTTTTAAGTGGATTCAAAATAGTATTCTAGTAAATATTATATTTACTGCATTTGGCTAATTTAAGAACACATATATTACAGGTCGTGCATGGGCAAAAACATTGGGCATTAAAGATGCAAAAGTTGTTAGGATTTCAGGATTTACAAAAGTGGACGAATACAATATAGTTGATGGTGAGGAGGTTAGAGACGAAAATAAGACTCAAATTGTAGAATAATTAAGCCAATAATTTACTGAACAGTAAAAAATACATTTCAATGTAATTTTAAATGTAAATCTAGTGTATTATATTATAAGGTTAATAAAAATAAATACATTGTAAGTGATTTATTATTTATTATCTATATATAAACATTCTTCATATAAGATATATATCATATTGTTTATGTATAAAATATATGATTCTGAAGGCAAATTAAAAAACTGAAATGAAGATTCTTAAAATATATAATGCAATTGTTCTTATTTTAATATTAAGGCACTTATTTTCAAATAAGGCATTCTTTTACATTTCCTTATGTACAATTAATCTTAAATAATAATGATCACAGTTCATTAAGGCAATTTTATATGACTTAATAATTTGAATGTGAATGGCATGACTTGGCATGTCTTCTTCTTTCAAGTTCTTGGAGTAAAGCAGATCTGAAAGAAAACACTTGTTATTTGTGGCTAGAGTTTGGAAATAACATATAATCTTTTAAACAAGAATGAAATATTCATTGGTGAAGGAATAATGGAGGATTGGGTGGGTCAATGCCCTTCATCTGTTAAAAACAAAAATTTGGCCCCAAAAAAAATTCACAAACATATCTCTAGATACAGATTTAAAATTAAATTATAACATCTTAAAAAGAAGAAAATATTTAACTTTACCTATATTGTTCATATTTCATCACAATAAGCTGTAATTCTTGCTTATAAAGCCTAGTTAACATGTCTGAGTAACAATCAAGCTCACTTAAGCGGAACATATTCCATCTCAGCTTATGGTCCAATTCTTGATCAGCTGGAATAGAGTTAGTTTTTTTAATATATTTCCAAGTTTTTATAAATTTATGTATACAATATTATGACATTATTATACTACTACTAAAAATAATTAAAGAAATATAACAGCTTGGATAAATTAGGAAATATTAATTAGTAAATTTTAATAAATTACTGAATTAATTGACTTACCTTTTGAATAGACAATGAGCCAATGTGGTATTTCTTCCAATAAATAGGGAGGGACCAGGGTTGGTACTAAGGGGCTGACCAAGTAACACCCTCCAACTAAGCATGGATGTGCGTAAGTAGTTTGATGAGTAATTTCACTGAAATCATTTATAAAAAATAAAACTATATTCATAATGACTTCAATGATTTTCAACTAAAATCATATTCTGAAAAATTATGTAATTAACCAAAATTATATAATTAACAATGAGAAATGAGCCATTTCCTACATGCTTAATAATTTGACTCTAATGACCGACATCTTTTCTCTAACTTAATTTTTTTGCATTTACTTGCTTTTATAACAAGAAAAAGTGCGTCGTTAAGTTTCGCCACTTCTTACTCATTATATCATGGAAACTGAGTGGAAAGTAGGGAACAAAAAGTCTTAACACTAGATTCCTCTGAATACTCTGTTATATATTTCCAGACTAGAGCATGAAACTAAAAAAAACTTATCATACTTAAAGTAATACACTCCATGGTGGGGTGTAGACACGCGGTGCCAAGGTCGAGGCACACTCTCCAGCGGATGGGTCCAATGTGTGGTCTGCGTGTTGTGGTCCATGTAGTAGCGGCGGCCGCGTAGTGTCCTATCTGCCGACCAGCCCGGCGGCAACGGTAGTTCACATTCATCAGATCCTGACGTTTTATTAAACGTGTTATAAACATTATACATATATTGCGGCTTATGGTGCAATGGGACAGTGTCTGAGTGTAACCCTGACGCTTGTTTTCCACTTGGAGAATGAATTATTTTTATTTCCTTGTTTTGATAACAAGGCAAATGAGGCATTAAATTCCGTCACTCACTCAAAAATTGGCCCGAGAGTGAGTAACAAAGCTCCCTCTGCCTTCCCTCCTATATATGTAATGCAACCTGAAATTAAATGGTAAAAAATATCTCTATTTATATGTCAGGTTCTGTAATTTTAAGTGACAGTTAGTATGAAATTATCTAATAAACTAAATTAAATGCATTTACATTTTACCACCCAGAAAATTAAAATATATGTAGTTAAATGACAGAAAGTACCTTGACTAGAAGATATGATATTGCCACCATGACCCTTATTGTGATATGTGAGGGCAGGTGTACTAACATAATTTGAATATATGGGAGATGATGGACTTGCAGTTGAATAAGCTGTAAAAAGTAATAGATTATTTTGAATTACATACATATGTAAGTAGCATTGAAATAAAAAATAATTACTATATTTTTTTTAGTTTTAGTTTGCCCTATTTCCAGCACATAGCATGATAAGCAGAGGTAACTGGGAAACCTAGTGTTTTTTTTATTATTTTAATTCTTACTTACACTACCAACTTATGGTCCATACCTTTTATAAAAAACTACTATAGCAATACTGTAAAATTTCCTCAATTTTTTAAATAAAATTTCCTCAAGTGGGAATCTAACCCACAACTGCATACCCTTGAACCACAACACCCTCTATAAATAAAACATTTATTTATTTAAAAGTAAGGTCATACAAAATTCAATGTAGTGAACTCCATAATCAGTTTTGTACAAAGATATTTATTTCCTGATATTTAGACATTACAATTTATACATTTAATTTTCACAACAAAATATAACAGCATAGGATTAATAAAAAATGCAACTTTTTTTTAAATAATGTATTCATAGTAATAAATAGGCAGTAACCATTTGAAAATTTACATAAACACTGGGTTTTCTCTTCCTATACAGAGTGTAGTGTACACTTAGCAATGTGAGAATAAGTGTGCAAGTAAAAAAGAAAAACCTAAATTATCAAAAAAATAAAAACATACTTACAATCTGTAACATGATTTCTCATTGAAGAAAGAGGAGATGGAGGATGAAGACGTGGAGTAAGGCTCAAATTTGAAGATATCCTTGGCATACTTGATTCTCTTGAACTATACTGCTGCTGTTTTTGTTGTTGAACCTATGTAAGTAAGTAAAAAAAAGAAAATAATGGGGTGTGTGTAGTTTTCAAAGATGATTAGATTATTACAAAATGGTAAATACCTGTTGCTGGTTTTGATATATAGGGTCTTCTGGTTGTGCTTGTCTAAAATAGCGATGGCTAGTTTGTCTACTAAAGGAATCATCAATTTCATTCAATGTTGAATGGGAAGCCTAAAAATAATATTGTATATATGACCCATAAATATATATCAACTTGGATATTTGTATAAATTAACATACCAAGTTAGTGTCTAAATGAAATTGAGAGTTGAAGTTACTTGAGGTACTTGCTGTGTCACTGGCAGTAGACAAACTTGCAAATCTACAACATAGTAAGAAACTTACTTAAACTCACTTGCAATATATAGTCTAATTATTATATGAAATAAGCAAATACTGTTTGAAAACATCATAAAATAATTACAACAAAACTCACCTATGAGCCAAATTAGGTACAGATTCACTGGGAGTATATTTTCCAGCATGACCACTCATAGTTTGGGCCTTACCAAATTTATTTTCTATGCTCTGGGTGTTTCCATCATTTGAACCAAAAGGCTGGCTGCGTGGTCTCCTATTGTTTCCAGTAGTCCAAACATTGATGACTTAAATGATTAATAGAGATGGTTGACATTAAACATTAAAATAAATAAATGTTTTCCACCATACAGTTGCCATAAAGTTGTGTATATATAAAGAAGTTTCTTATTTAATTTGTTATAGACTTACTTGGCAAATCCGGAGGAGTGTCTTTTTTTACATATTTGCCAACTACTCCTTCATTAATTGCTTTTTGCCCTTTTCTAGATATCATTTTGTATACACAATCGATTTCGATGTTTCAGACAAATACTCGTGCGAATAATATTGTTAATTTAGACGAATGTAATTGTGTAAACTTTATTTACATCTTTTAGGGGGTTGAACATTTGATTATTAAATATATTTTTATTGTTGTCTATTTGTCAAAATGAAGGTTGATTATGACATAATGACACTAGTAGGCTGACACGACAAATAGACGTACGTTTTTACTTCTTTACCATACAGTAGGAACCAACTCCGTACCATAAATTATTTTCTTTAGTGGTTGGAAACGCTATACAGCTGTTTAAAAAATATATATATTGCAAGGTGTAAGCCTGGCCGCATAGGCCAGGCCAGTATAAATAAAATAATATTATAAAATAATATTGATATTACTATTTCCACAGAACAACAATATATAATAGAGTTTTTTAAACATGGGAAACATGGAATACCTCTATTGAAGCATATCACGATAAAGCTAATCAAATAGAGATTACATTTTTTAAAAGCGGCAATCTCTCATCTTCATGTATTTTTCTTTATTATCCTCTTATTATTATTTTTCTTATTTTTCACCGAATTCTGAAGGCATTGCGTTACGAGTGCCGGACTTGAATGCTACGTAGCGCATAAGTGGGGTGTATAGACATAAAGTCAGGACAATGTTTTATACCATAGTATCGAGTTTAATATATCATAATAATTATATACGCTAGTAAACATAATATTTTATTCCTTTCTTTAAGAACATTCCTGTATTCATAACTCAGATCATACGTAAAATTATAAGGCCGTCTTGGCGCAGTGATTCTGTATAATTTATACTTCTTTCATGTTATATATATGAAGAGTTTTATTTGCATATTGCAATATTTCTTATATTAATAAAATTAAATAATTACTACTATTTATTTAGAATTAAACACACTAAAAATTATGTTTATTACATTTTCCGTATATTTGTTTTTGATTGTTTGACTTATAATAATATAAAACAGCAGTCAGTTCACGTCTATTTTTCCATTTACTGGCTTGTAAATGATTATATTCCACCTCAACACACATTTGTCTCAAACTCATAAATGATTAGCGTGATTGAATAGTATTCTCGACTAAAATTGCACTAACGTGTAAGCACCTCAGAAGGCCTTAACGCAAACGTTTTTATTTTTTGTTTAGTCTAGGTTCCAAAACCGACACTGGTCCAGATCGGCAAAGAGCTTTAAGAAGCTAAGCTGGCTTTAACCATAATATTTTTTCGATATACCCTCTTCTTATTTCCATTGACCCATACTGTTATTTTGTAATATGTTTTCAGTAAAATTTTTTATACAGCACAGTAATTACAACTCTCATACTCCAATATAAATTGTCTTTAATATTATAAACTATTACATACATGTAAGACATTATCAAATAAGTTGATTTTTAGTGACAATAAAATATTAGAAAAAGCTCGTTTTCCAAATTACGAAGCCCGTAGAACTGCGGTTATTACTTAAGATTTTAATTTTATGTAACAGCAGCCAGGGCATTATAACGCACCGCTATACGAGGTTATGTTAATAGGCATTACCAAGATTTTAGTTTTTTTTATTTAGCTTCACGATGTATCCCGCACACAGAAGGATAACGAGGGGAAAACCTAGTGTTAAGACACTCCGCTTCCCATTTACCTCCGAATTCTAGAGTAATTGAGTGGCGGAACTCAATGCCTCGCTTTGCCTCGACACCAGCGCGAAGAGGTGAAAATATTAAATATTTCATTACTTTGAGTGGGAATCAAACCCACAACCTTTCACATTATACTTGTGAAAGGCGCACACACCACGACTGGCCTTGTTTCTGAGTTGCTCTGACTATAATTTGTTTCAAATGACCTGAAATAAGATAGACATTTCTAAAAAAAAACACTGTGTCGCTGCGACTTCGGCTAAAGAACAAAACACAGCGTCGCTCCAGTTCCATCGGCTTACTAGGGCTTTTAGGGCCCTAGAATTTTGATTTGTATAAAAAAATAATTGACGAATAAAGGCGAGTCTTCTCTTATATTAAAATATACTACTTAAAATTGATTCTGTAACTCGATTTTTACTACAAAGCATTATTAAAATATATATTATCTTTAATTAGTATTTTAATTTTCTTATTGACTTTTTATCTACTGATAGACAGATATATTAGAGTCAAGAAACTAAATAATAGAAATTGTTACTTGGTAACAGTACTTGTATATTTCTCCTGCAAGCTTTATTTACCCTAAACAGTATTTTATATACTGGTTTCTAAATTTTCCCAAAAAAGTGTGGAGTGGCAGAACCCAACGACGCGCTCTGTCTTAGCGGAACGAAATCATTAAAATAATTTTGTAAACATCCTCTGAGTTGGACCATTATCTTCGATTGAATAACTAGACAATTACCCACTGCGCCACGACAGCAACCACAGTATTTGTGGACAGCTTTTATTAAAGAACTGACTTATATAAGTAATATTATATATACAATGTTATAAACATTTTTTTTATCAGATTCACGCTGTATCCCACACACAGCAGGGTAGGCAGAGGGAAAAAGTTCTTCTCCACTTTTTGCCGAATTCTAGAGGCATTGCGTATTGAGTGGCAGAACTTAACGCCTGCGTTGTGCCTCGCCGCCAGAGCGAAGAAATAGAAATTTAAATTTATGTAAATATTTTATCTGCTCGAGTGGGGATTAAACCTACAACCAGTCGGTTTTATAGTCGCACTTTGTGCCACTGCGCCACGACTGGCCTCAAACTGTTATAAACATTGATATCAATAAAAATTTACAATTATTTTGGTTCATATTACTTCAAATAACATTAAATATCATAATTAACAAAACAATACAAACAGTTTAAAGAAACCACTAATAGAAATAAAGCCTTTAATAGTGAAATGCAAAAAAAATACGACACTTATGGTATTTGATCAAGTGTCGACTCGTGTTCTAACAATTATTCCAAAGTAAAAAATACACCACCACATTCTGGAATTCTGTAAAGTGAAAAATAATTAGGTATTTAAAAATATAAAAAGAACAAAATAATAATATAAATATAGCTACCTGATTAAAAATATTAATTATACTTCAAAGCTCCATCACTGAATATACACGATTCTATTTAAATAAGCATAAGAAAATGCCAACAATACCTTCTACATATAATTTAAAAACCAATGCACAGTTACTTTAACTACAGTTACTCCCGACACTACAAAATTTTATATAGAACTACGTGTTATTAAAAATCCTTCGTAAACCAATCTAAATATCTGCAACAATCTACTTTGTGTTTAATATGTTTTATTTAAGTGTTACATATTATTTTCCTTATTTACAATGGATAATTAGAATTTTTTACCATACGATTTTATATTATATTTTTCAGTATATTTTTTTGTATAAATTTAAATAATAGGCCTCTAGCTACATAAGATAAAACAACTTTAAGCACTCATGCCTTGGCCTTAATAGAAGGGAAAGTATTATCACCTGATAATAAGATGTCTTCACTCACCACGGACGATAGACGCGTCATTCCTAGACACTTTCGTAGGCAGAACCATGTCATGGCACTCTCCCTGAATGCAATAATTTATATCACTTTCAGAATCTGTTGTGTGTTCCTCAACGTTAGTGCTTGGAGTGATGACATCCATTTCATCCGAAGTCATCTCTATTAAAGTACTGAGACGCTTAAGATTCATTGAATCATCAGATCTCACGAGCTGTTCCTCGTCAATTTTGACATCGTCAATCATAGTAGTAATATTTTCATCATTCATGACATTGCTTGAAAAAATATTTTTATCAGAAATATTTGTATTGGTGTCTGTTTTAACCACTTGTTGGTCATTGATGTCATTGTTAATAATTATTTCTTTAACAGAATCAATATCCTCACTCAATTTTCCACTGTTATTACTTGGAGGGGATATAGATTGAATTGCATCTTCTCTCTTTAACTTTCTACGTTCACTTTTATCATATCCTAAAGGATGCAAATTAGTAGAGCCCGGAGGACTACCATCTAAAGATAAATCAATAGATGTGAGCATGCTCTCATCCCTGCTCATAAAATTACTTGTTTCTGGAACGATGTGAATGTTTAAAATAGTTTTGTTTTTACGATTATCATTGTCACCTTCTAGAGACGTAAACGACTGCGCATCAGAATCTATTCCAGACGTGCTGGATGTAGTTTTATTAGTATTTAATTTGTTTCTCACTAAAAACCCTCTAACATGTGCCTGAATTATTGTGGCTGCGCTGGATAGTGTGGAAGAGTCGTCGGTTGATAAAGACAAAGATTTTTCTTCATTGACCGTTTGCAACACATTATCCATTCTGTTTATACCTAAAGTTCGCCTGTCCTTAACTTTATTAATATTTGACTCTTCCTTGTCATCCTGCAAAAAATCCTTATAACTGAACTTAAAACAAATAAATATAAGATGCCAATTTAAATAAAATTGTAAGCAATCCTTCATGTACCTTATTTTGTTTATCTCCTATTAATAAATTGACATCAATATTAGTAACGTCCTCTATACTTTGCGTCTTATTTCTGAAAAGGAAAGAGCGAAACACCTTTTGAATCGTGATAGCAGCAGTCTCTAAGTCCATTGAGTGATTATTAATGTGATTCCGTGTGTCACTATATTCCATTTTAGAACTTTCATCCTTAAATTGTTTGCCATCACTTGGTCCACTGTTCTTTTCTTCACTTGATTTATTTTCTGCCTCACCTTCATTGCAATTGTCATTTTCAGACGCGATTGAATCAGCAATAGAGTCGTTTTTAAAATTATCTGTGACTTCTTCAGTATCATTTCTATAAGCATCGATTTTAGAACGATTTAAATATTCTATGTCATCATTTTTTAGAGTATTTTTATCTTTTTCTTCATTTACATAAATATTTCCTGACTTGTCACACTTTTCATTTTCTACCTCTAGTTGAAGCACCTTTTTACTATCTTCACTTTTATTGGTTTCTTCTGTCTTAGTTAACGGTTCAGAAACTAATACTGCTTTATTTTCAGTTTTGTCCGCATTACCATTTACATTAGTAATTTCATTTGTTACGTTTTCCTCTGAAGTATTGATACTATTGTTATCTTTGTTAATATGAATGTCTGCTTGGGGAAGTGGATTTTCTGAGACTTGATCTAAAAACTGAGCTGAGATAGATAAACCATCTTCGTTATTATCTAAATTTATGCTAGTAATTTCGGTAAGTGTTGGATTATCGCTAGCAATCAGAGATTTTTTATTGTCTTTGTCAACTGCAGCAGTTATTTCATGTTCTTTGTTATCTTCTATATCATTTTCAAGTATTTTGACGACACGTTCTTGCACATACTCCTCTGCGTTCATATCTGAGTCTTGTATGGCTTCTTTAAGGTAGTTTGTATTGTTAATCATTTCTTCTAATTTCTTATCATAATTTTTACACCGTAGAGCAGCTCTTTCTCTTACTTTCAATTTAGCTATTTCAATTTTTTGATCGATATTTCGTGTTTTTTTCGGTTCTATAATAAAAAATATGTAATAACAACAGTACTACACTAAAAATATTTTGTATTATAATAAGAATAAGAGCAAATCAAAATTAAAGATATGAAAAAAAAAACACATACTGGAACCATCCCGAATTATAAGTAACTCTTTCATATGGTTAGCACAAAAAGAATATAAATCGGTCGGATTGTTTTTAAGAACATCCTTAGAAAGATCTTCCATCAACTCTACTAGACCGACAGGCATTTTGGGCGTGCGAGCCTCATAATAGCATGAGCTTCGAAGATTCATCTAGAAATTAAAAAAAAATAAAAAGATAATATTGTAATCATAAGTAACTATACTAAATATATTATCAATTATAAAATATGAAAAAAATAACTTACTTTAACAATTACAACAGGACTTACAGTACCAGATGTGGCGTGTGAATAGTGAAATAATCCATATGTTTGTACTTTGTAGCTATGGTGATGGTACCACCCAACAACATATAATCAGAATTATGGATCTTGTTTCTCAAACTAAATAATGTAGGTGATGAACTTGATTATGTAAAAAAACTTTTTTATACTTTATATTTATTAATTTCTTAAAAAGACATTTAAGTCTTTATTTTTTTTTTTAAGATATTGTGTCTTTATTAATTTACTTTACTTCAGAACGTATTTAACGTTGACTTGTCTCTATATATTTTTAGGCAAAGAAAACCTTCATTTCATACGTGAGTTAAGTATTTACTTTACGTACGCAATCTACTTAAAAATTGGTAGTAATGACGATATTTTAGAAAAAAAAAAAGTTGTGTGAAAGCCAGGTTACATTATAATAATATGAATATTATTCATTAATCAATCAATATATTATAAATATTCAAAACATGTGTCAATTCTATAATATAACATCTTTCAAGTGTATTCGGTTTGTTTACTTACAGTGTAAGTAATGAGGATAGGGACAAGGATAATTAATATATGTTTATATTAGTTATGATGAATTATGAAGTCAGCGATCATATTAAATACTTTCAATGTTTTGTTTTTATACTGTATGGATGATAAATATAAACTACAATAAGTAAAACGCAAGCTCAATTAAGCTCAGCGCTAATGGTTACGAATTAGTTTTATTTCTTTACATTTTGGTGGTACAACTGGTACAAGAATTATCAAAATTTTTTATTATATTTGTGTTTTTTTATTATCCCAAGTACACATATTTTACAACACAATTATCGTTTACGTTAATTAACCTAAATAGCTGAAACTCCATTTAAAAATAATATAGTCCGTTATTCGAAAGCGAATTCGAAAATAATAAAAAGAACTAAGTAAAGTGAAATGAAACTAGTGGTTTGACGACGCGCGGCCGGCGGACATTAGAATGAACAATAATGCACAGCATATTTTTTTGCCGTCATTTATACTACACTGCGAACTATAACGATCAGCAATTTATATGTATAATTCCCGCAACATAATCTCCGTAGGATCATATCATTAATGCAACATAGTCTCCATATACGATCATATAATTTATTCAACAATGTTCTTATTGTACGTACGTCGCACAAACTATATACAGAGGCGCGGCGCCAAGCGGCGGTGTCCGCGCCGCTCTACTTAGTGATCATAGTAAAATGCGGCTACAGCAATATCATACAAATTAATGACTATTTCCTTAAAATTATGATCATTTTAACTATTCAGCATCAAATTATTACTATCAATGTTGTTTTCTGCATTCCTATAAGACTCGGATACTTTAAAATTTTTCCCGTGGCGAATGCGTGTTACATCCATGGTCTCCAGTTCGCTCGGTCTACCGGTGCGACCGGTCAGTGTCCCACTCCCGCAGCTATGTATAAAAATCGCACTGCTATAAATTTATAATAAATAAATGCCTATTTACACTATATGTATCTATACAAAATGATAGTACGACGAAATTACATTGTTTTGAGCACCTAATTAAAACAGAATGTCACAGAACATGCTACGCGCGGCCCCCGCGAGAGCGGGGAGGGGGCTCGCATACTAAACAAATTACATATTCGATTTCACTATTAATTTTTTTTTTGTACAATAATTTCCAGACAGGCCTCGACGCCCGATCAATACAATTATCGGTGTTTTAAAATGCGATACAAACTTTCACGCATCAATAATACATACAACTTTAAACTTATCGAACGATTTAACAATATTAAAAATCCTAAAGTAATCTAGTTTCTATGTGAACAGATATAAAATAGTAATACGGTGACGAGATACGAGGGCGCATCGCCGCAGCGGAGCGGGCGGACCGAGGCGCGGAGACGTCGGCGGAGTCGCCCGAACGAAACAATCACTCGAGGTACAACAATCAATAAACTCATTAACGAAATCGTAATCAAATAGAAAATATGAATACATAAGTGAAAATATGAATACATAAGTGAAAATATGAATGGCTCGCATCATCTAGCGGGTGGAGGGGCATCACTTGGCGAGCGCGGCGCCGGCGGCCGCCTGCTGCCGCTTGTGGCTGATCTCCATCTCGCCCAGCCGCTTCCACAACTCGTCGCGCTCCTTCTCGCGCTTCTTCTCTCTGAGAACACCGCACACGTTCATATTAGGTCAAACCAATCTAATATGAGCATGCTTCAATGGATTAAATACTATAGAGTAACGCGTCAAGGGCACTAGATAATGCGTATGTCGTGGGGGCTTTTGTAGTTACAACGTAATATTTAGGAATATGACTACATGACTCTTAGTATAATATTTATTTATTTTAAAATAAATAAAAATATTTCCTCCTACAAATACTTTTTCCTTCCAATAAAATATTTTAATATCTATCTTTAAAATTATGTATAACAAACTTTAAATCCTCATACTACAAAATTGGTTTTTCTTCACTTTTCTCTAGTACCAACAAAATCTTAACACAAAAATAAATACTAAAATAAATAGCACTCTCACTTCTGCCGTTCTGCCTTGTAGCTAGCAGTGAGCTCGTCGAACAACTTAGAGTTCATCTCCATAAAGGTCTTGAGGACATTGTAGACGAGCGTCACTATGGATTGGTTCCAGTGCTCCTTACTCATCCTATACAAAGCAGGGAACATAATGGGCATTATCACTTGGTTGTTTTCTTCCATTAGGGATAGTATATATTCGTTGTTCCAATAATATAATGCCCTTTCAGCCACCTAGAACATATACATAAATATTAGCATTTGAACTTATGTTTATATCTATAACTATATATTTTCTATTATATACCTGGAAATGTGGACTGGACACACATTTCGCAATTTGTCTAAAAAGTGGTTCTTGGATCTTCGCAAACTGAGCCATCTCAATGACATCCAAAATTTCCTCTATCTCGCCAAGAAACATAACCTGAAAATATTTAAAAAAAAACATTTACAAATTATCAAGCAAATTGTTGTAGTTCCTAAAATCACGGTTTTATTGGCATATAAGGTTTAAGATATAAACATTGTTAAGACACTTCATTCTTGTTGTTATTAATTTTACAACAAATAAAGAATAAATCAGCTTCATGCTGTATTCAGCTCACAGCAGGTTAGGCAAAGGGAACCTAGTGTTCTAACAGAGTCTTATAGTAAAAGTCTCTGCTCCCCACATTCCGCCGAATTCTGGACACATTGCGTGTTGACTGGCGTATTTCAACGCTCGCTTTGCCTCCACACCAGAGCGAATGAAAATATACATTTAAGTAAATATTGCATCTCCTAGAGTGGGGATCGAACCCACAACCAGTCGGTTTTACAGTCATACTTCGTGCTACTGCGCCACGACTGGCCTATGATTAAATTGAACTGAATTATAAATTTTAAAATAACAATAATTTAAATTATTTACATTTACATTGTTTTCTACAATAATATGTGAGAAAAAATATAAAAAAGAAGTTAAAGAAATTTTACTTTTAAAATAAATGTTTCATTTCGTCGAATAGGGACCGAACCCACAACCAGACGCGTTTGCAGTCACACTCTGTGCCCCTGCGCCACGCCTGGCCTCAATAATAAATAAAGAAATAAAAAAAAATAAAAACAAACGTTAATACCTCTTTCTGAGAGCAGGTTTTGGGCCACAGTTTTAGTAAGCCGCGCACGACGGGCTCGGTGAGCGTGGCGTCCTTCTCCAGGAACTGGACGACGCAGTAGGCGAGCTGCGCGTGGTACAAGGACAGACACTTCACCTTGTGCAGCGGCAGCAGAACCTTCACCAGGAACTGTTTATGCTCGCTCTTCAGCGGGAGAGCAAATCCGTTTATTATGCTGTAAGCAATTATTTTGGCTAAAGTGTTGTGTGCGTAACACATATGCGTTTTCTTCAATAATCAATCTCAATGAAACTTGAAAATTAGTCACAAGCCATTATATGTATATGTAGATGTATATATATATATATATATATATAGTACTATAGCATATATATAGATATATAGTATATAGTATATATATATATATATATATATATATATATATATATATATATATATATATATATATTAAAATGCAACAGACGTCATAGAACATTCTGGACATTTGTTTTATGACAATATTGCAAAATTAAATATTTTTTCATATAGATAGATCAAACCTAGTGTCAAGCCACTTCGTTCTCCACTTTCCACCCAATTTATGAGATATTGGGCGGAAGTGACGAAATGAAAAAAATTAATATCCTGTCGTACTTAAAGTCAGGTGCAAAGCTCTTTTGTTTATTGTAAACATAAACAAGTTGAACACATACCAGTAAAAATAAATCTTGTTATTAGTTTTAGATCACAGGTAACAGTCGTTGTATTTTTAAGCATTCAAATGCAGCGTCGAATATTTTTATATAGATGTTCCAATTTAGTTAGTCGGCCAGCCATAATATATGTCTGTAAACGCGACTAGTTGTGGATTCGATTCCCACTCGAGAAAATGAAATATTTATTTATATTTATATTTCCGTTTCTTCGCTATGGTGTCGAGGCAAAGTGTGGCGTTGAGTTCCGCCACTCAGCAAGAAATGCCTTCAGAATTCGGCGAAAAGTAGGGAACGTGATATCACCTATGCTATGCTATGCCTATATGTTAACATATAGAAATATATATGACGAAATAAGTAGAAATATCAGAATTTTTCGAGATATCACTATTTTTTATGAGATTTTAATGTATCAATTGGATTAATTAATGTATAAATATTATGATCATTTCATTTTAAATTTAATTACTAACTCTATTATATAATGCTTCTTGTATAGTAATTTGTAGCCGTAAATCATCGTTTAGGGAAATGATTTAAGAACAATGAGGAACGTCAAACAAACACATGGTAAACTCAGTGACGTAACAGCATACCTCCACGCTGTAAATTAATCACTTTATCGCTTGTCTTACAGAGTTCTTTACCATTTGTTTAAATATTTTATACATACAGCCTTTATTAAAAAAAAACTTAATTTTTAACATTTTGAGTAAGAAAAAAATTAACTGGATTTGTACTAAGGATATATATAAAATAACCTAGATGTTATCTAATAAAGCGGAAAATTAACTTCGAACATATACAAATATTAGATTATTACTTACATATATATATTTTTAAATCAATCCTAGTAAGAATTTTTCAAATTATAAGTAAGATTTTTACAACTCATTGTGTACACATTATTGTATTTAAATATAACAAGTTTCGATTACTATTGAAATACAAATGAAATATTATTATTATTATATATATATTTTTATATAAAGGAAATATGTTCCATATAATGAATAAAATATTTAAAAATTTAAGATCGCATATGAAACAAACTATACTAGTAATATAAACTCACCTTCCCAATATTTCTAGCAGTTCACCCACACCATTGAAATGTTCGGTTTCATAAACAAATCTTAGGAAAATGTTGTTGATTTGTTTCCGAATGAACGCTCGCAGTCCCAAGAACTTGCCGTAAATACGGTGCAGAACCGTCTTGAGAAAGTCGCGCTCGCGAGGATCTTCAGAATCAAACAAGTCAAGCAGCTGTCAAAATAAATAATCTTTTTAAGCAACACACATTGACATATTATTATAATCAAATTAAAAAAAAAGAATAAAAAAATAATCAGTGACTGACAGACAGCACAGTTAAAACTATGCAGTACACATATAGCAATTTATTATACCTATACATCGTTTCCTTGGGAAGTATAGGGAACCGAAGCACTAAGAGAGGACCTTCTAAAGGAAAAAGCAAACTTTTGCTTTTGACCTCATAAGGTCGACAACAAGTAATAAAATAAATATAGTTCAGAAATCAATATTCTAAATTTTAATTAGACGTAATTAGTCGCATTCTCAGTTTCATTTAACTTGAACCCCAAGACTTGCACATTTATTTATGCAAAATTGTTTACAATGACGACGACGAAATAGAATAAGGCGTTTCATATTTCACTTCCATTCACACAATATGAGGTACGTTATAACTTATGCAGTCGGGTTGAATAATTTTTACCGTGTAATACGATTTTCTAGTGCAGCTGGCCAGTTAAAAACAATTTACCAATATTTAGTTACTAGCAAGATATTTATATAAATCCATTTGTTTTTCTTTATTTTTGAAATGATGTTACAGCTTGAAATTTTTATGTCTATATACTGAACTATGTAATAGACATAGGCCCATGAAAATATCGGTCAAGTTCGAGTCAAACTCACCAATTGCGAGTTTCGTACTAATTTTATGAAAATTGAAAGTCAAGAGGAAGTAAAACTTATAAATGTTGACAAAGTTTACTTTGCGATCGTATTCACAAATGTTGTATGAAACGATTGAATAATTTATTAAATTATCAGTTTGTAGATTTTTCACTGTTTTTGTACTCTAATTTGTCATTACTTGCCAAATTATAAGACCAACGGGAGGTGTTCTCCAGGTTACGATATTGCGGGGACAGATCAAATATACGGCAAAACGAAGCATATTTATTAATTTCATTGATTAAGGAGTTCGATTTTTAGACTACAAATTTCAGCTTTCCCTTGCTTCAATTTACCTCCTAGAGTCCTTGTAAAAAGAGTCTTGAC
Source organism: Heliconius sara (assembly GCA_917862395.2). Taxonomy (NCBI): domain Eukaryota; kingdom Metazoa; phylum Arthropoda; class Insecta; order Lepidoptera; family Nymphalidae; genus Heliconius; species Heliconius sara. The sequence goes on along the minus strand of OU860787.2, from coordinate 5,148,830 downwards.
AGTCGGACAACATTGTGTTTATAACACAGAGTTCAGTTTCTTGCCTTAGAGGCAATAAAGCTTAGGCTTATAAGAGTTCAGTTTCTTGCCTTATAGGTAGGTAGTAAAAATGAAATTGTTACAAAGTTTTATTCCAGAATAAGCTTCCCAAAAATGAATAAGATACGTAAGTAAATACAAAAATACGAGTTTATGAACAAACCATTCCTAATATTGCCCACCGACTTAAATTCATCACAAGGTAATTAACCAAATGAATTAATAGGTTAATTATTTTTACAAAAATTTATGATTTAAAAAATTTTACTTAAATACCATGAAAATATATAGAATTCAGTATAGTATAGTATAAAGTATTAGGTACAGAGTAAAGCGTGTAAAATATCGTATTTGTTGCTAACAAGGTCATACCTATCAAATACATTTATAAGAAATATTTGATATTACCTGCAAGACGAATTTCTGGTCGATGACCTTCTTGCCGATGGTAGGTTGAAAGTCACTGGACTCGAGGAAGCGCAGGAAGAACTCGTAAACCAGCTGGAGGTGCGGCCACGAGGCCTCCAGGGTCGGGTCGTCCTCCTCCGGGTCGAAGTCAGGATTGTCGCTCGGCGGCAGAGTGCGGAACAAGTTGGCCGATATCTTATAATACAAAAATTATAAACTTATAATAAAATAAAAATACAACTGTAAGTTGACTACAGCAACTAAATATTGAGACAGTTATGCATTTTTTTTATTTATTTCGCAATATCATTAGGTTTTACCTAAGCCTTCCTTCCGGTAGTAAAATGCTAATAATTGTGATTTTTTTATGAAAAAGACAAAGCAAACGAGCGTACGGGTCACCTAATGGTATGAAATCACCGCTGCCAACGGTCCCCTGTAATACAAGATGAGCTACGGGTTCGTTGCTAGCCTCTAGGGTGGAAATAGACGCGCTTTTTGAAGGTACCCAGATAGTATTAACCTGGAAACCCTGCTGCAGGTAGGTCATTCCACAGTTCAGTGGCGTGTGGAAGGAAGTTTCTAAGAAACCGCACAGTAGTGGATTGCCACGTATCCAGATGGTGTGGATGATACCTAAATTTGTGACGTACTGTGCGGTTAGGAAATTCAGCGGCAGGTAACAGGTGAAACAGAACTCCCCCGTAATAAACGTGGGTTGGTTCCCCATCGAATCGAATCGTTGGTTCCCCAACGATTCGAACGGATCTTCGTTGTATGCGATCAAATGGGTCAAGCTAATGCTGGGGTGCACAAAACCAGAGATGAGAATAGTGAAACATGGCAAAATCTAAGCGCTCTACCTACTCTAGGTAACTGTACACCCAATGTACCCATACATTGGGTGAAATCGAAACGATTAACGCTATGTATTTATTTTTAAATTGCAACCAGTAGTTCCTGAGACTAGGGCGATTGCCCTAGTCTCAGGAACATTCCTTCCTTCCTAAACATTTTTTTTTATTTATTGTATTATTTATTGTATTGATAGATAGCAAAACTTTAGTAAAGTATTTATTATGTAAACATTAACTAATAAAAATCGCATTCTAAATGCTGTTATAGCTTAAACGAGATGTCCGAGCGCTAGCGTAGAGAAAAAATGTAAAACAAGATATAAATAAAACACTATAAAAAAAGAATGTCTATTTCAGATCGTCGTTGTATATAGATATTTTTTTATCTAAATTTTCATTCAGATATTTTTATTGAGATGATATAACCAATTTTTTCTCTTTTTCAAAGAATGTAATAAGTAAAAGTGACGCAACATATATCTTAACTAGCGGCTCGCCAGCGGCTTCGCCCGCTTAAACTACATGATAATTGATTTAATAAGCAGAATTGATTGACAACTAAAATGACTTCTAATATGATTTTTCATTACTTTAATCTGTAATATTCGAATATGTTTTTTTTTACGACATTATCGTAATTTCTATAAGAATTTTTGTTTATCGGATTTAAAAAATACGACCAATGTTGATATTTGATTTATAAAATATACATAAAGCTAATTATTTATTATACGTATACTATACGTATATTTTTGTAACATTACGTTCTTTTGTTATGTTTTTTAAAACTCTGTTAAATGTGCTGATGTCAGTAAATAATTTAATTTACTGCTTCAGAAACAGCTTTTAATGTTAAATTATTAATTTGGGTAATGATTCATAATGTTCTTTGTAAAATACCTGTAATAATTGCATATTAACTCCTGTACAGTTTTTAAATTAGTTACATATATTACATGAACGAACCAACCAAAACATCTTTGTATTTACTCTTGATATTTCTTTCAAGATCGTTCTTTATCTCTGTGTTGAATTAATTACGACTTAAACTAACTGTTATGATTTATGAAGGTAATCTCCACTAACAATTCAATTTTGTTTACTTTATTGTATAAAATATTTTATAATAGTGCTTCAAAAATATATATTTTTATCAATAGTCATATAACCCAGACGTTTCGAATGTCATTCTTTAGCCAGGAATCTTACCAGCGCGATTGCTATATAACATTTGCAGGTAAACTAATGCCTTGAGATCATTCAAATGACGATTACTTTTTTTTTTGTAAACCGATTTTGATGAACCAAACTTTAGTAGTTAAGTTGAGTTAAAACAAAGCAATTGGTGAAATTTTCAAGTAAATCGGTTCAGTACTTTTAGAGAAAAATGTGGACATACATATCGACAGACCGACAGACAAGAAATTTAAAAAAAACTTTTTGCTTTCTATTATTCCTTTTAAAGAATAATAGAAAGTGTCAATAATAATAGTGTCCCTATATCCATTTCAGTCAAAATTACTAAATGTACAGACAAAATATTTTTACTGTCTTATTATAAATAGAGATAGAGATTACTACATTAATTTTATGTTTATTTACATACTATGATTTTAATTAAAACTGAAGAGGCTATCTGTGATTTTAAGATAACAGAGTTTTTTCAAAAGCATATAGTTATTTACACAACACCAAAACAACCCACACAATTATAATTTATTTGTCCGTCTGTCTGGCGTCTCCAGAACATATGAACTGATTATTGTGAGACTAACACATAGGCTACTGTTAATACCGGAATTCCCTCGCGACTGAGATTTATGTAAAAAAACCGCATTTGTGTGTAAATACCGCCTAACTAAATAGTTTTAAAATAACTTAACATTCTCTTATTACATACAATTTTTGTGAGCAATGCATATATTTTTATTAAAATTAAAGAAATAAGATAATAACATAATGCAGTGGAAATTTGATTGGTTTGTTTTATAAGTTATATAATGAAACAATTCATAATTTTTTCAATTCAAACATTTGAGTAACTTACCAGTTTTTTAATGGACAAACAATTCATCTAAATAATCCCTTGCAAAGCAAATGTTTTTTTTATAACTTTCCACTTTATCCCTTAGCCAAAGTCAAAACAAAGCCTCTGCTTACCTCTTTTGCCTCATCAGCATCAATCCTTTTATACAACCTCTTGTCTTCTTACATGACCTTTCTCAAAAGCAAAGCGCGGCGTTGAGTTCCGCCACTCAACACATAATGCCTCCAGCACTCAGTGGAAAGTGTGAAACGGAGTGTTTAACACTAAGCACCCTCTGTCAACTCTGCAGTGTGTGGGATACAGCATAAAGCTTATTTTAATTTTTAATTTATGTTCTCAAAAAAGAACTCCTACTGTCTCCTATTATCGCACTTATTAATAAAAAAAACAACAGTAAGTCTTTTGTTAATTACTTTTTTTGCCATACTTTCATCATTTATTCTCTACTTGTGCCTAATCCATAAAAACCTGTCTTTACTAATTATTTAACACTTTTACATCATCACACTATTACCTGCCATTCTGTGTTATTTTCTTCGTTCTTTTATAATTCTCATGTTTCCCTGGGAGTTTTTGATTTACGCCAAAGGTAAAAAAAAATATGGGAGAATATAAAATGTTAGTAATTTTCATATATTTTTTTAAAATGTGATGGGCTTCCAAATAATATCATTACTATTTTGCAATTATAATGTAGATCATCTCGTTTACAATTTTCCCAAAATGAATTTGATGAATGTCCCAAGTTGGAATGAGACAACATTCAATCTCACTAATATATAGGCACTAATCTATATCACTAATAAGGGCATAATTTTACTTCCATGAAAACATATTGTAATAGGGATAAAGGCAAGTATATATAAAATAATACAGGATGTTTATTTAGGCAATCACTAATTTTGAAACTTGATGTTATATACTATCCCAACAAAAAAAATATTTAAAGGTTAATTTTCATATTTTTCTGTTTACTTATTTTGTTTAGAGCTTTGAGGGGAATTGGAGTTGTAGGAAAGTAAAGTTAAAACTTGCATTCTTGTTATATTATGAACAACATCTGGCAAAATATTTTGATATACATGCCAATTTTTCGACTAATATTAAATATTCTTATTGGCTTATGGAGAGACTATAAAAAAAATCACTATCTAACCTTATTGTTCACCCTCAACTTTCAACTCTCAACCTTGCTAGGAATGAAGCATAAAGTAAAAAAATCTGCTCAGGACATTTTTATTGTCCAATCATTGTAACTTACAAACAGATTTAATTTTTTTTTATGGAAAAGAAAAGGCAAACAAGCGTTCGGGTCACCTGATGGTGATTTCCGCCGCCCACAGCCCCGTGCAACACCAGAGGAGCTACAGCGGATTGGGCTCCGGAGCCCGGCATTACCTGAAGCGAAACGCAGTGGCATAGAGCCACTACTTCACGCCGGTTTTAAATGCCGGGGGTGGTAATGATCCGGTCGAATTTGCCCATGCGTGTTGCCATTGCTGGCGACGTGACTCTACCACACGTACTTTAGTCGCCTCTTATGACACCACCAGTACCAGGATGATCCTATTCCAGGCCGGAATCACACGGCTCATATGATATGTATATATTACCGGCAATCTGTATAATTCAGTATTCTATACAATATATTGGCAATGTATAGAATATCTAAAATTATGTAATGTATGAAATATTATTTATATTTAAGTATTTGCCTTTGCTTTGTAAGTTTTTACTTTGTTACTTTATTTGCTTTGCCTAGATATTTTATGAAATACATAATGTATATAAACAACAACGTAGGGAGCAAGGTTGGGGGGAAGGAGGGACTTGTTTATTTGCTTACATTTGGTGCAGATTTTGATTGGTAGTTGCATATGCACTAATGCCATCACAGCTACATTTAATGGATTTTAAGTGCAGATTAGGTTAGATATTCTTATGTTTAAAAATTTATAAACCAAATCTAATTTTCATTTAAAAACTGCCAAATTTGTAGCTCAAATATAGGAATGTAGGCCAGGAACTATTTATTTAACAAACAGCAGGTACTATATATAAAATTCCTAGGAATTTAAAATTCATTACCTAGGTAATGTATGTAATAGACAAAAATATTCATTTTATTAATACATTGCTTGAAAGCCCCAAGGTATTCTATACATTCCTGGTACTGTATAGAATATCAAAATTACATAAATTGCCTGTTACAGGCATACACAATTTCACAAGATATACTCAGAATACTGTTAAAAATTTTAATTACCATTTTAATTATCTCTGGATACACAGGTTCAGGGAGTGGCCCACGTGCCGGAGTGATGTATTCTACAAGCTCATTGAGCGTAGCTCGTTTTATCTCTTTACCCTTCAAATCAGCCACTGGATCCATGAAGTCGAAAGCAACACAACATTGCCTTAATTTGCGAATAAATAGTTCTTCTTGCTCACTGCTTGCAACATCTGGAATATAGATTAATATCTATAAATTTTAAAATAGTAAGTATAGTAAGTTTTTTTTAGCTTTACATTGTATACTGCATATAAAAGGATAGGTGTAAGACCACTTCCCAAACACTACTCATATTTTGAAACATGTGTGGTTCAACTCAACACTATATTTTGTTTGTTTCCAGAGAGGTAAAATGGAAATAATTCACTGCCCTGAGTGAGGCTTGAACATATAACCATCATGTTTACAGTCAGACACTGTGCCATGAGGGATTCAATAACAGCACCCTAATATTTAATCTCAATATATATTAGTAAATCTTAAGTAACTGATAACAATATCTACAGGTACAAAACATTATAAATTTATTATTTTTTGTAAATTCAACTAGTTTTTAAATATTTAGTAACAAGTTTAAAATAAACCAATTTCAGAGAATTTTGATGTATTTGATATATTACAGCTACCAGACAACTTTTAAAATATTATTTTTATATTATTCTTAAGCAACACATCTAATTATTGCACTAGAAGTAACATTAATTAAGGTTAACATGGGTGACTAGTAAATTTACTTTTTATTACATCATGAAAAAGTGATTTTTTTAAAATAAAGTAATAATTTTTTTAAAATAAGTAATATCAAGGTGCATATGGAAAATTATTTGTATAACATTGTGTTGCTAATTTTAACAAAAGAATGATAATAAACAAAAAAATCAACAAATGTTTAGTAAGATCTGTTTTGTAAGAATCTTATAGATTACAAGTCCTTTTATATATATAGATATTAATAGTTTATACCATATCAGTAGCTAATTAAGTCTTACAAGAATTAATATTAAAATTACATACTTTTTTTTTAAATAATAATCTTTTTTTTTTATAAAAATGTAATTTCCATCAAAAAATATAAAGTAAATACATTTTTTTATTACTGATTTTTACGCAAGTTATTGTCATAATACAAGTTCACAAACATCATATTAAGACATAACAAATAAAGTGTCAAACGTACCTTTTAGCAGAGGCAATGCCTGAAGCTCCAGGTCTTGCGAGTTGCGATATCGCGATGATCCTTGAGACTTCTTAGTCTTTTTCTTCAATGACCGCTTTGCGAAAGGATCAATCCTATCCATAAACGGTCCCGAAGACATTTTGCTAATATAAAAGTGTCCGAAATGACAATATGTCGAGAACGATCAATGCAAAGCTTGTCTTGATTCGAATAGATTCATGATCCAGTCCAATCTACGAATCGAACGCGCACTTGGAGTAAAGTCGCAGCAAAATATTAAAGCCTAAACAAACATTCCTTCGTCACACATGACGGTAATGGAGTGGTCACACTCAGGCCATTCTTTAATACACTAAGATTCCACAACAGTTACGTAATTTTCAAATATCTTTATCACAAGAACGACACAATAACAAAATATAACAATTCCATTCACAAAATTAAGTTTTATTTTCTGAGGCGTGTCACTAATACCAGAAGGCAGAAGTCACATATACATACAAGCCTCGTGTAATATCAGCCGGTCAGTCGATGACAATTTAATTTCCTCACAATAATCGTCGAAATATTTCAATATTCAGGATTATCAGCACGAAAAACGTTAAAATCAATGAAATATAGTCCTCTTTTAGATTAGTACCAAACTAAAAAGGCGATGACACAGAGCAAATTTTTAACATCAAAAATCTATCACCGTATTCTCGCCATCGCTCACCATCCGTTTAGATTCAGACAGTGAAACAAGACGCATTTTATCGTTAGGCACAAAATATTTCGGTAGATTGCACTTCCACAAGAAGAATTATACTTTTCCACGACTTTTTACGCGAGGACAAACGATCAATTTACAAAAAGCTATCTAGTTAAAAGATAATCATCACTCGTTTTGCAGCGAAAACGCCAGCACTCAAAAGTACCTATTTCTGAAAATAGATGGAGATATAAAAATGTTCAGATAAACAACTGACATACTTTTAATTACAAATTTGAACATACTTAATATTTTTGGTAATTAAATATCTTCTAAAATATTTAATTAAAAAAACAAAATCATAAAACTTCACAATTTACCAAAATATTTCGATAAAGAATAAATAAAAATAGCTTACATTTTCAAACGGAAGCAGTATTTTTATCACTTTTATGAATAAATATTATGGAAGCGTTCTTGTAAGAATACAGATAACTAATAACCGTAGTTTAGAATATATACTTATATTTCAAAGTTAAGTTATATTATCTTTCATATATTTTCAATATTTACCATAACAATTTCATAAAACAACATGTATAATATTTTTTTTGTTAATACAATGATACAAATTAAAGTTTTGGGAATGGAGACATAATTAAGTAAATGAATATTCTATCTATTTATTTAATTATATTAAAAATACTATTCGAAAATATAATTAGAACTTCATTCTAACCCTTAAACAAATGATATTATCCATAAAATTCATGATATTATACTTTTGTCAATACGTTGTACTGTATATACGGTGGTTAATTTTGAAATTATCTGTAAACGTTGGTATAAGCAAAATTCAATATTTATGTTATCTATGTATGTAGGCACTTACGTTGAGAAAGTAGCTTTCTAAATTTTTTAGCGTCTTACTTGCTTTCGAAATAAGTATTTAATATTATAAAGTTAGTAATCTTTAAATATTTCGATTGATATTTTGTTTCTGTAATTCAGTGCCACTAAATAACTATTGACTGTTAGTGTAAAACTAATTAGAAAGCAACATGGAAGCCCTGACAGTTCCGCCATGAATGCAAAATAAATAGAAATTGTGGAGGTTCAGTATATTTTTATTTAGATAAACATTGAACTTGACACGTATATAACGTTATACTATGTAATGATATTCTTAACAAACAAACTATACTAATCTTAATTTAGTCTTATATATGAATAAGTTCGTAGCCATCCTAAGTATACACACTACATACAAGGATGTTATTCGCAATGAAAATTATAGAATATTATTAATTGATATTGAATAGGCCTACAAAATATCTACTAAATTTAAAACTGTGTTCATTATTTAGAAAAGTTATTCTTTTGTATTTGTAGTTAAAAGCTATATTAAAAAGATGTCATACTCATACACAATTTGGTTTATATTCTTTCAAAATAAATAAATTTAATTGGACATTATTTCTATATTTAAAATACATTTAATAACATTATTTCTTTGTACCATAGTTATAATAGTTATTTTAATGACAATATTTCTATTTTCAGAAGCAAGAAGTTAATATAGGCAGACTAGAATCTTCACAATGTTGAGAGGTGGGCGTGGTGGCCGTCACAGTCCAGAACTGTACCCTCATACACTTAAGTGCTCCAATGCGAGTGATACTAGCTCTGCATACAGTGGTAGTGACACAATGACTTCGGTACACAGCTCTTTAGATATGGATATGGAAGTAGATCTTTCAGGTCTCCTCGAATCCATAGTAGATTCTGATGAGGAGGAAGATTTGGAAGAGAGTATGGATAGTTTAACTGTCCGTGATGCTGTCAGAGAATGTCTTGAGAAAGATCCTAGTGAAAGAACTGATGAAGATATTGAAATTCTTTTGGAATTCACTCAACACTTAAAAGCATTTACTAATATGACCCTTACAGTGCGGAGGGCACTTTGTGCTGTTATGGTATTTGCAGTAGTTGAAAAAGCTGAAACAGTTGTTATGAATGATGGTGAAGAACATGATTCATGGTCTGTTCTAATTAATGGTCAGGTTGGAATTGAACATCAAAATGGAGAAATTGAATATCTAAATGTTGGGGACAATTTTGGCATGGCTGAAGCTACTTTAGAGAAATTATATCACAGAGGGGTTATGACAACTAGATGTGATGATTGCCAATTTGTATGTGTCACACAAACTGATTACTATCGTATATTACATCAAGGAGAAGAAAATATAAGGCGACACGAAAATGAAAATGGTGTAGTAGTATTAGTCACTGAGTATCGAGGTACAGCAGGGGAATCTGGACATCAACAAGGACATGTTGTTATTAGAGGGACTCCTGAACATCTAATGCTACAACTTATTGAAGATAATTCTCGTGACTCAACATATGTAGAAGATTTCTTATTGACACATAGAACTTTTATAGAAACTCCACTAGTTGTGGCCAAACAATTGCTTGCCTGGTTTTCAGAACCTTCTGTTCGTGATAAAGTAACACGTGTAGTTTTATTGTGGGTAAATAATCATTTCACTGATTTTGAAACTGATCCAAATATGATGGAATTTTTAGAGAGTTTTGAAACACTTTTGGAATGTGAAAAAATGGATAGTCAACTTAATTTATTAAATATTGCTTGCTCTGCAAAGGCAAGAACTAGAAGTGTAACCTTATCTCGACCCTCAAGAGATGAGCCACTCAATTTTACAATTTTGGGGGGATATGAAAGAGGATATGGAATTTTTGTATTAAAAGTAGAAAAGCACTCAAAAGCTGAAGATGTAGGATTAAAGCGGGGAGACCAAATTATAGAAGTCAATGGTCAATCCTTTCGCCATGTAAGTCAGGCAAAGGCCATGGAAATTATAACTGGTTCAACACACTTAAGCATCACAGTAAAGAGTAATTTATTAGCATTTAAGCATATGTTGTTAATGCCTGAAAATTCTCCTAGACAAAGAGGATGTGCCAATATGATGCGTTGGCAAACTGATCCTAGAGCAAGATTATCCACAGCAGAACTTCTTAGTGATGATCCTCTCACTTTAACTCCTGTTTTTCAATCTCCCACTAAAAAACCTCAACAGCTCAATATTAAAAAAGAACCTCAAAAAGGTTTCATGACTTTAGGTCCTAAAAGGAGATTGCAGAAAGCATTAATGAAAATGAACATTCTGCCAAAAAACACTATCACTGATGGTATTCATAATGATGACAGTATTCTTTCAAATTCAGATACCTTAAGCAAAGCCTCGAGCACCTCATTCTATAATTCACATAGTAATCCAGATTTAATATCTATTTGTTATGATGAATATCAATCTTCTGATTATCCTGAGCATGTTCTTAAAGTATATAGAGCAGATCAAACGTGTAAATATTTATTAGTCCATAAAGAAACCACAGCCAGGGAAGTTGTAATGCTTACATTGCAGGAGTTTGGCATTACTGATCCCAGTTCCAACTTTTCGCTCTGTGAAGTTTCAGTAGCTCAAGGAGGTATAATAAAACAACACAGGCTACCTGATCAACTAGGCAACCTCGCTGAACGGATTGGTCTTAGTTCTAGATACTATTTAAAAACTAATGGTGTAAGTGAAACTTTAGTACCTGATGAAATGGCACCAGAACTTTTGAGAGAAAGTGTAGTTCATTTCTTACAGCTGAATGCCGTTGAAGTAGCAGTACAGCTAACTTTGCAAGATTTTTGTATATTTCGACAAATTGAAAGTACTGAATATGTTGATGATCTATTTGAATTAAAGAGTAGATATGGTACACCTATGCTGTCACAGTTTTCTGGGCTTGTTAATAAGGAAATGTTTTGGGTTGTCACAGAAGTGGTCAATGAACAGAATCTTGTTAGGAGATCAAAAATAATTAAGCAATTTATAAAAGTTGCTCGTCATTGCAAAGAATGTAAAAATTTTAATTCAATGTTTGCTATTATATCTGGATTGGGACACGGTGCAGTATCTAGGTTGCGAATGACATGGGAAAAATTGCCCACAAAGTATAATAAGCTGTTCTTTGACTTACAAATGCTTATGGACCCTTCAAGAAACATGTCAAAGTATCGCCAATTAGTGACAACAGAACAAGGCAGATCTCCAGTGATACCATTTTACCCAGTGGTGAGGAAAGATTTGACATTTATTCATCTCGGCAATGATACTAAGGTTGAAGGAATGGTTAATTTTGAAAAGCTTAGAATGATAGCTAAAGAAGTGAGAACACTTACAAACATGTGTAATGCACCTTACGATCTTCTTACGTTACTAGAATTAGGAAAACAACCGCCATCAAATGCTATGGTTGCATTGAATCAACTCACTACTGGAGTGCAACAGGGACAAGTTACTGTGAAAAGGAGAAAGAAATCCTCAAATGTACCCAATCCTAAAAAGATGTTTGAGGAAGCGCAAATGGTCCGACGCGTCAAAGCATATCTGAATCGTATGCACGTCGAAACAGACGAGGAAAGACTTCACGCACTGTCGTTGGAGTGCGAGGGTTCGGGGCCGGCTCCCATGGTGCCGCGTCGTCGACACCCGTCGCCGTCGCTCTCCACCACCAGCAGCGCGTCGTCCGCCAGCGAGGGCAAGAAGAGCTTCGCCGGCAACAAGTTCGGAGCGGCGTCCCCGCAGGCGGTGCGCAAGCTGCTGGCGCTGTCCGAGCCCGCCAAGACGCGGCCGCACCAGCCGCGGCCGCTGCCGTGCGCGCCGGGCCCGTCGCCCTGCGCGCCGCGCCGCGACGGGCCCGGCGCCGCGCACGAGCGCTCGCACTCCGACACGCCCACGCCGCTGCCCGTGGACCTGTCGGCCGAGAGCAGCAGCGTGACGTCGCTGGTGAACCTGCCGCTGCGCAAGACGGGCTCGGCCACGTCCAGCGACAGCGGCCACGGCTCGTGCGCGCGCCCCGTGCCGCCGCCGCGCATGCCCTACACGCTGGCGGCGCAGGTGGCGCGCCTGGAGCGCCTGTCGCGCGCGCACTCGCACGAGGGCGTCACGCGCCCCTACGACTACTACCACGACGCGCCCGACGACGACGACGACGACCACCAGGTCTCCGCCGTTTGATCTTTTAAATACTCTTACCGATTATCTATTTATATACAACTTTTGTAATCTCACTTGACGACTAGAGAGCACGAGTTACGTACTTTTTCTCGTATATCAAAATTATTATTGTGTATGTATTCCCCTACGATTAAGTTTAAAGACTGTATAATTTTAACGTTCGATCGAATCATCCTAGTGTTACATAGTGTAAAATGAATATCTCGTAAGCCATGCCTCTTATTATTTAATATAATTAAATTTAATGTGACCCACCATGTTCCAGTTATGTCTATTGTCTAGAGATGCTTAATGTGTAGCGTTTATGGTGATGTGTTTCGTATTTTTACATTCCGTTGTTTGTATATTTTTTTTATAACTTTCATTATTTATAATACGCAACTTAGACCAAATAATAATTAATGTACCTTTTAATATTTACGACTCGAGATTGATTTTAATATTTGTGGTAGTTTCTTTGGTAGCTTTGAGGACCAATGATTGAGTTTGAATGGTATTTCTTATTGTAGCTATCCATAATTAATTATTGTAATTGTAAATAATAAAACTATATAAATAAAAATACTTTCAAAAAATGTTTATTTAAAACTTATAAATAATGTCATATTCAACAGTTTATGTTGTCGTGAATAATTTTGGCATTTGTAGCCAAATAAATAAAATATACAAAAAATTGTTTTTCTTTTAATGTTTTCTCTATAAACGCACAAACATATCGCAGTTCGAGTTATCTAAACTGGGCGAGGTAATCAAGTTCGAGCGGGTGCAGGTCGGGCGCGGGCAATACAAGGCTATGTAACGGCGGTCCCAGTTCTATGTGTTGCATATCCTCTAAGGACATCGCCACGATTCTCTGATCCGGAGCGCCGACTCTCGATAAACCAATAGCTAAACTCTTCTTATTGATAACTGTAAATAATAAAAACACATTATTCTTATCTTTATCTACTTTTATAAACGTTGGAAGTATCAAAAAAAATGTTTGTTTTTCTTTTATTTCTCGTATACATTATTAAAAACATATATTATATAGATACGTAATTTTCTTTAAAGTAAACACGTTTCCATATGAAACAAGATGTAGGTAATTGGTGCGTTTTTTAATTATTGTTTTTCCGGTAGTACGGTCAACGAGTCGTGGCCGCCCTAAAGTTAGGTTTTCACATAGTTTGCTCAATAAGAAAATAATATAAAGCAACTAAAACTCTAAAGTTAAACCTGACTAGCTATCTACAGCTAGTACCAGCGCGGCTACGACTCGTTGACCACGCTGTACTATTCCACAATTGTTAAAAACTATCAAAAGTAAGCCTCACTCGAAATAGATAACAAAAATTAATATCGATGAAGAGAAGCTAATTGAACTCATTTTCTGATGAGTATGTGATGTATGTACATTAAACATATTATGAAGAATTTATAGGCCGTTGTGGCGTAGTGTGTAACTAAACAAGGCAATAGTGGGTTTAATTCTCACTGGGAGGAATAAACTTTTTTTTTTTATTTGTCGGTCCGATAACAAGACAGCGCGGCGTAGTCACTCAACACGCAATGGTTTCAAAACACGGCGGAAAGTGGAGAGCGGAGTCTTAACACTAGGTTTTATGTTCCTGCTTCGTCATGAGTAGGATATAGCGTAAAAAATTAAGAACATCAGATTCTTAACTATTAACAAAAAAAAACATTAACTCTAGCAAACTAAAAAGATGGCAAATACATTCTTACAGCATTACTTATCTTCTATATTAAAACATTTGTATTTTTGTATGTATGACTGTATTGTTTTCACACAAAATGTACCGGACCAATTTCAAAATGCTTTTCATCATTAGAAATCTGCATCTATCCTGAGTAATGGCCATTATATATTTTTTTTAAATAAGGACCCCTAATAAAAATGCAAATAATGTAACCCAAGATGTGAAACAAATATTCATGAAAAATATATTATCGTGTGCGCTGCGGAAAAAAGTAAAAGTATTATTGAACGCATCAATATGTATAAAAAGTCCAACTACTGTAGTTATGCTAATATAACTACTTTTGTACATTTGAAGAGTTGATGCCGACAATAATCAAATCATATTATTCATAACTCTGTATCCCATTAAATGACATTTCATTAAAGATAATTTCAATATCTGTAAAATATTTTTTAAATGATTCAAATCGGACATTCAATTGAAAAGATATATATATCTAACGAATTTAAAAATGTCAATCTAAAGAAAATCATGAAGTAATAAATAAGGGGAGTGGCTAGTCGATATCTACACTAAATTATTAATACAACAGATTTTTCATATCGTATGGAGTATCGGTTCGTATGGAGCTATCGTAGTACAGCCTTAATATTTCCATACAAAAATATCCCGTAGTACAACTATTTATTCAATTTTATTAACAGTACAATATCGATACTAATGTGAAATTATTGAATATTTTTTCACTCTTTAGTACTTAAATAATATAAAAATGTTGGTAGTTTCACAAAAGGTATAAGAACCCTAAGGTGTTTATAAATAAGTACCAACATCTACATATCGAGAAAATATAGTTTATTTGTGTTAGCATATTTTAAAGCTATGTAATATCTTATTTGAGGCCGTCGTGGCGCAGGGGCACAAAGTGTGACTGTAACGTGACGGTTGTAGGTTCGATCCTTATGACGGTCATAAGGATCGATGCCATGTTACTTCTATTCAGGTGCCACCAGTTGTCATTATCACTTTTAGCAGATGGGTAAAGAGAAACTTTATTCAAGACACCTTTATTTGCTTTCCACTTAAATTCAAGACATGTTGGGTGACGAACTCAACGCCGCAAGGTTTATGTTACCGAAGCGAGAACATGAAAACAGTCTACGTATGTTATTCTGTCGAAATGCATTGAGTCTCGCCATTCAACCCGCAACGCCTACGGAATTCGGCGAAAAGCGGTTAACGGTATGTCCTAACACTGTCTTCCTTGCTGAGTGCGTGCGGTTTTTAGGAGTACAGTTGTAAGTTGTAAGGCTAAGCTACGCCTGAATTCCAGAAAAAAGCTCAAGACATCCAATTTTTTACGAAACCCTCGGTGGGCGAGCCCGACTCGCCCTTGACTGGTTTTTTTTTTCTAATAGTGTTGACAATGACAATATAACCTAAATATCAAATAAGAATATTAATAGCATTGAAAACTACATATCTAACAGTTAACAATAAATTTTCTAAAACCATTGAACACAGCTGTACTTTTATGTTTTTGAGATACTCATTTTATGGGGGAGCTGGGCAGTGTGGGTGGCGGTGCCTCTCAACTCTTGTCGTGACCCTATGGCACCTAAAATACATTTCTGGACAGGTGTTTAAGTTGAACTTC
Source organism: Heliconius sara (assembly GCA_917862395.2). NCBI lineage: Eukaryota > Metazoa > Arthropoda > Insecta > Lepidoptera > Nymphalidae > Heliconius > Heliconius sara. Next base: position 5,132,859 of record OU860787.2, on the reverse strand, counting down.
AAAACATAACATCAATGACAAATACAGAAATGTTTTCAGAGTAATAGCATAAAAAGGTAAATAATGTAACTGCTTATAGCCAGTGGTAGTGCAGGGGCACAAAGTGCTTGTGTAAACACAACTAGTTGAGGGTTGGATCACTGTTTAAATTTATTATATATTTCCTCGCTCTGCCTCCTGAGTTCAGCGGAAAGTGGAAAACAAGGTGTCTTAACACAGAGTTTCCTCTGCCTATCATGCTGTGTGTGGGATATAGTGTGAAGCTGTTGTTTTATTATGTACATCTACATGTTCTTTATTTAAATTTTATTGTTATTTCTTAACACACCTGAATCTGTATTATTTTCAATTATTTGAATTAATTGATATGCTGCTTCTTTTACTGACATAAATTTGGGATCCATATATTGGTGAACTTTTTTTGTCAAAGATTCCTCAGTTGGTTCTTTAACTTTGATATCTGAAAATAAGTATAATATTGAATTGCAAAAACAATAATGAGCTAAACATGCTTTATAAACTTTATGAACATTAATAATTACAGTTATTAATTATTATTAAACATACCTAAGAGACACAAAGTGTGTAAGTTTCTGGAGTAATTGCCAATGATTTTATCATAAAAGCTGTCTGGTTTCCAATTATCTGTCCAATAGGGTATAGAAATAGTTTCTCCAAAATTGTATAATTGTAATCCACAGCAACTTACTGCATTCATAATGGAGGCATTATGTACAATCTAAAATCATTTATTTTATTTGAATATTAAGTTAAGTTAAGAATAAACATAAAACAAATATCTGAGTATTAGTTCAATTTTTAGCAGTCTTTTACTTGGAATCAATAATTTTCGCTAAATGAATTGTTGTATTTTAAAAATTGCATACAATTTTACATATTATTTTATTTTACATATTACCTGTGTTTCAATTCCAAATTCTTTGGCTCTTAGTAACATATCAGTATGAGTTGTAGCACCCAAAGGGTCACCTACAACTAAAAGTGCAATGTCTTTTTCTGCTGCTTCTTTTAATATATCATCTATGTTACTTTCACAAATTTCTCGATCAGCTATAATCAAGGGACGTCCGTAAAATTTTTCCTGAGAAATAGCAGGGGATATAAAGAGAGATTGTTTAAGTTTAAGAATGATGTGATGTGTGATGTTAAGTAACTTGCCCTTTTTTCTTTAATATGCAGCTTTATCGTTGACATAGTTTGGATTTATAATCGATTTTTTTCTAAATAATAAGTATATTCTAAAAATATATATATACATCTTTAATCTCACCAATACATCTTTCCCAACAGTCAGTATGGAAGTGTAACCTTCTAAGAAAACTTTGTCACATTTCTTTACAATTTCTAAGCCTTTTACTGTTATGTCTTTAGCATCGCCCAAACCTAGTCCGATTAAATAAAACATATTTAACACTTATAATACCAAATTTGAATTCAGCTGGTAAACACACGTTGTATAAATTTGATTTGATTTGACGTTGACGTGCAGAGATTATTGATAGTCTGTGACACAAAACCACAGACTACAAATACGCGAGGATGTTTGATTGTACATATTTTGTCGATATATTATAACATATCAATAAATGATTTTATTTTTTATCATAAATTTTATATATCTCCGGATAAATTGAATCAGGTGGATAGTAATTTTCTTCGCATCCATCCACGTAAGTAACTAATCGGATTTAACATTCCTATGTTTTTTCTTTGTATTAGGTAATACAATGCTTTTGACATTACTATAAAATTAGACATTTATATTGTAATGTATAAGTATCGTGACGTTAAATAGGTTTAAAGAAATTTGTTTACCAATTAATCGAGATGCCGTTGCCCCCGGCATTAGCGGCTCGTTTAGCCAAACGAGGTATATTGAAACCAAATGCAGTTGGAGTAAATGACACTTCAATAGCTCAAGTAAATGAAGAAATCATTGCAGAAGATTACGACAACAAACCTGATGAAATTGGCACGATAGAACATTTTTGGGAAGGTATAGAAGGTGTCAATGTTGATCCTATAAAAGGACACAAAGGATGCCCAAATAAAAGTAACATTTACCACGAGTGTTCCAAGTACTGTGTAAAAACATGGAAACAAGGAAAAGTTACTCCAGATGAAAAATATTTAGAAAATAAACGAAAAGTATTAGAATTGTGGCCACTGCCTCCTGGTTGGGAAGAAGTGTACGACGAAGGCACTGGGCAATACTATTTTTGGAATGTTCATAACAATCTTGTTTCATGGCTGCCACCTTCACATCCACGAGCTACGCCCAGTGAGTGTGCTGCGCATCTTCGTGAAGAGAAATTGTTACGTGAAGGAGATGAAAGCGATGATAGCAGTGATGCCTCAGACCAAGAAGTACCTCAGCAACCTCACAGGGAAAAACGTCATGACCGCCGAGATAGAGAGAGAGAAATGGTGCATCATAGAGACAAAAGGAAGCACCGATTGAAGGATAATGATTTAGATCCAATGGATCCAGCTTCATACTCCGATATTCCTAGAGGTAACTGGACAGCAGGCTTGGATGCTCATGCTAAAACTGGAGTGGATTCTACCGCATCAGGATCTTTATATCAGATGAGACCTTATCCTGCCCCTGGAGCAATTTTGGCCGCCAATGCCAAACAGAGTTCTCCACCTCCTTCTCCAAATTAGGTTACTTAGTTTTAGTATAATTAAATAAAATGAGTAATAAATGTGTAATTCTTTCATTGATAATTGACCAAAAGAAAGTACTTAAAAGATTTTATCAATAGATATTTAAATCAATGTTCTTTGAAGAAAAGATTGATAAGATAATTAAAATAAGCTGGTTATTTTAATTATCTTATTAATCTTTTCTATTTTGAAATTTGATAGTTATTTAAATTAATTTAATATCTTTAATTATGCTTACAGCTGTCATGTATTAAATTATGAAGTACCATTTTTTTACTTCAACCTTTGTGTACGGGAGTATAGTGTTAAATTATGTCTGCAAATTCCACCTGAACAAATTGAATGAATTTCAAGATTTGTATTTTGAGTAGCAAGTAACGTTCCAACATGATCCAGCTGTTCCATTCCAGCTTTGGAACATGCTCCAATTTTCGTAACAGCACCGCCTGTTCCATTTTTAGGGTTCGGTACCTAAAAGTAAAAAACGAAACCCTTTTAGCAACACTTTGTTGTCCATCTGTCAAAACCATTTTTGGATCGATATCGAATCGAATATCAACCAATGTTGGAGATATCATTCTGAAACAAAATACACAGTTGTTGGAGCACAGAAAAAAGAAGCTTTTAAGTCAACGCAATCAAAAGATCTTAGAACGGGTACTTATGCATTGATTTTGCGGCATTGTGTATGAAACTCACCCCTTAACCAAAACCTATTGAATACTTTCCTCTTTAAGTTTCTTACTTTGATTACAAAGAACTTGTTAAGATAAATAAATGCATCAAGGCACTTGTTAAGATGAAGCAATCCCAATTTCGATGGAATGTCTCGAGCATCGAGGCACATACTTAACTAAGTACTTATAATAACTAATTATCTAATAACTAGACAAATATTACGAAATGCGTTAATCCCAGAAGCTATACTGGATTGATAAAAATCTTTCCAATCCATTTATCGAGGAGGCCTTTTATAAGCTATATCTTTTACTATACGTTAAAAGTTTTGATGTAAGCCACTGTACCTTGTGGTCAGAGTCACAGATATCAGTGTGTACACGATTATTTACTTATTTTCATTTGACAAGACAATATGGATGGAACCGCAGGTAAGGGCTAGTAAAAAATATACATAAGCATACATAATTTATGGACCTAAAAAAACCCAATTAAAATTAACGAGATTTAAAAAATTCTAAAATATCATGATGGGAACCATAGAAACTAGAATAATTTTGTTAGAATGTTGAATTTAGTATTATACTGATCACTTTTTGGTAGCAAGTTGCTACACTACTACTTTGTTTTAAATTTTAATCCCGGTAATTCGTTATTAAAACTATACTTTTAATTAAATCAAACCAGCTAAAGATATTTCATTTTAACAAATCGGAACTGTTCCGGAACAGTCATCTAGCTTTTTATGTTCCGAAACCATGTGTACCAGAGCTGAGAAAAAAAAACTAATATCCATGAAAGGATTGAAGCCACAACAATCTTCCTTGAATTCAGTCTCAGACTACTATGATAATACATATCATTTAAAGTGAAAATTATTAGCATTTATATTTTTATATGGTATTGACAGGTTTAATTTCGACGTCCCAATAACATTTATGAAAACTCCAACTCCAATTTTATTAAAGTAAATAAAATAACATTTGTTTTTAATATTTTTTTTATTAAATGTTACCAAATATATGTACCAAATTTTATAATTAGTTAAAAATTACATTGCTTTAATGCACCATGGAATGGGATGGGGATAATATAAATGCTATATTTAGATTTTAAATCATTTATATGTTTTAACAATATCTGGTTAAGTACATAAAATCATTATACTTTTTAATACATAAAGTATCCCTTTGACTGATAGAACCGACTAACTTATAAATTAAATATAATATCGTAGGTTAAATAGTAGTGGCACAATCAATGAAATATAATAGAAAATCAAGATTATTAAGTTCAAACAACTTCCACCGTTAATATTCTTTTATATTAATTAAATACACTTTATAGACTGACTAGCCAAATCAACTGAATGTCACAATTGTCGTTTCGTTTTAAGAAATTATACAAAATTGAAAATATATATAAAAACTGATTTTTCTAACTATGCGACTTTTCTATTCAACCGACGATATATAATAATGGCTAACCTATAACATTTTATATATATTTCATAATATATTTAATTCTACTCTAATTTGTGTAAATATTTGAGCATAATTAATAAATGTATTCATTATATAAATTGACCCTTTCGTTTATAAAAATGTTAGTTGCCCCCATTTAGCTGGTTATTTTTGCTTGTAACATATAATAATAGATCTTCCGATGTGACGATACCAAGAGGGCTTACAACATTAATTGAAGTATCTGGAAATAAGAAAACAATTTTGTTAATATTTAGCAAACATTATTTATTTATTTTTCCGACACTCAACAACCAATATTTCGAAAAAGGAAAAGTATAAGATATGCATTGGCATCAATCACCCTCTCAACACGTTAAAGGGGAGATATATAGATGCATAGTGGAAATTCGATTTTTCTTTACTATGAAATTATCTATGTTTATAATTTATAGAACAATCAGGACAAAAAGTCACTTCATCATTTGTCAAAAAATATATAGTATCATTTTCAAACTATAGATATAATTTAGCCTGTTTTTCTTAATATACATAATAGCAATTAAATTAAAAAAATACATACCAGTGCTCACGACAACGACGTACGGTGCAATATCGAGACTACGAGACAACGCCCCTAAGGTAGGATTATTTAAAAGATCCAATTTAGAAAACTTCTTTACAATAAATTTTTCTAGATTTTCATCGATAGAGCTGGACATATTGGCCAATCTTTTTCTTGTGTTATCAGATGTGAATACTCCTACTATTGATCTGAAATTAAAGAATATAAAATATACGTTTTTAATACTCTACAAGTGTATGTATATGGCGAAACTTAACGCCGCACTTTGTCTTATTACCTACCAGAGCGAAGATATAAAAATTATTAATTCCTCAAATAGGAATCGAAATGACAACCGCTGCGTAATTAAAACGCAGTACTGCGTCTGACAGTTGTGTATTTTGCTTTCAACAGGGGGCAATTTAGTTAATAAAAAAATTGATAAATTTATATTTAAGTTTCACTATTGTACTTTAAATTCATTCTAAATATAGAGTTTGTGGTCAACTCACTAAATTTTCGCCCTCGGTAGCTCCCATTGCATTAATTAGAAATATAATAATTATATATGTATATAGAAATAAAAGAAGAAGTAAAAGGAACATTAGTTAGTAATATTTGAAAGTGATTCAAATGATGATATAATAGAGAAATAGTTTCAAAGTGTCGTGTATATGGCAGAAAACATTGTACGATATTTTAGTATTTAGTATCAAATATTTTATTAAAAGAAACTAGATAAATTAATTGAGATCATAGAAAATTTTGAATATAATAAAGAAAACATCTTGTCGATTAATGATTGTCAAAAATTGTCAATTTTACATTTTAAAAACGTTTAGAATTTTTTCCTAATTATCACTTCATTACGAGCTTATCCACGTACGTACAAAAATAATTGAAATTTGTATTAATTGTGTAGATCAAGAAGACGAAATCGCGAACGAGTCGCCTGCCTAAAATGTTTTAATAAAATTTATAAACGAAACCGATATTTATCCGTAATAAATCCTTTTCTCCTTAATTGTCTAAAATGTAATATATATACTATTATTGGTTTTGTAAATAACGAAATGTATAAATATATCGGTAATAAAAGACTTGTGTAACTCACCCTTGTTCATCTACAATGCTGAGGAGTCGAGCTCTGCTTGAGCGCAGTGCGGCGACGGCTTCTAATGTGGAACTGTTCTTAGATAAGCTTGGTGTTCTCTGAATGAGATGCTCGTTTTCGGTAAGAGGTTTGTTCCACCACCTAGATGTAAATATTTTTTAGATTTATTTATAATATAAATTCAAAGTGCTTTGGTTTGGGTTCGTTTTTTTTCACATTACTTCGATTCTAGTAACGAGGCAAAACGTGGCGTTAAGTTTCACCACTCAACACAAAAAGCATCAAGATTTGGGCTTAGTTTTGGTCCTAATTAATAGTTATGTTGCAACAAATACAAATATGTCATTTATAATATATAAAAAAAAATGTTACAAAATAAGTGTAATAAATAAAATTTATCATATATTGATAGTCAAATATGGTGGTGATTAAGAATCTATGTCAAAAGGTCCGATGACGTATCGTGACGTCAAGTGGAATGTTGATAAAACGATTTTGCGTTAATTTATTGTAAATAATTTATATTTTACAACATGAATTGGAGCTATCTCTAAGTGAAAGGTTAAGTACTCGTTTTGCAAATGTCCGCTGTAAATTAAATATTTAGATTAAAAATACATTATTTTTAATCAAAATATTTAATTTATAGTGGACATTTGCAATAATATAATATCTTCATATATGCCACAAGAGGTATAAAATACATAATATATATAATATAGATCTCTTGTTTCTGCCACTCAACATGCATTGTCTCCAGAATTCGGTGGAAAATGGGGAAAAGACGTGTCTTAGTAGGAATTGTGTAAGTGCCTTAAAACTAGGTTTTCAGGTTTCATCTCGTTACCCTGCTCTGTACGGGATACAACGCGAAGAAAAAAAAATCTTGCTTACATTGTTCTTAATACAAAAATATACATCTATTAACAACAGGTAGTTGATTAGATCTATAATATTTGTTTTCGAAATTATGATTAAATAGCTACATAAAATGTCTGACAAGGCCAAAGAATGATTTAATGTCAGTAAAGCGTTACTATCAACACTATACAATTGATCTTAGATATTGTTTTAAAATCAATATAGAATTTTTCTTTAACACACAAACAACAAAGCATACTTAATACTATAGAATATAATATTTTTCTACTATTATTTTACTAGATTAACTTTTTATGCTACATGTAGCACGATATGCAGAGGGAACTTAGTGTTAAAATACTCCGTTCTCCTCTTTTTGCCTGTATTGCAATAAAAATAATTCATTTCCTCGAGATAACACCGGAATCCACTTTGTTTTCAATAAGCCACGTTGAATTTTACTATATCTTTTTTATAGTTCTTTAAAATAAGTTTTCACGCTGTTTCTCGCACATAGCAGGGTAAGCAGGAGGAACATGGGTACCCAGTGTTAAGACACTCCGTCGCCTATTAAAACACTCCATCTTCATTGAATTCTTGAAACAATGCGTTTTAAGTAGGGTGACTTAAAGCTGCTCTTTGATTCTTTAACTACAGCGAGACATGAAAATATTAAATATTTAATTCCTCCGAGCGGGAATCGAAACACACGACCGTCGCGTTTAAAGTAAGACCCATGGCCCATCCCGCCACAATAGTTTAATTATATATTTTCTTTATTTATACTCGTATATCTAAAAGTAGTTAACAAAATAACTTGCCATAATTTATCATTTTTCGGGTAAGGTATAAAGTTTTTGGTTTCCATCCATTGATCGGATATGAACTTAGTCATGTAGTTGCGGATGTTGTCGGGCAGCAGCACGACGCACCTCTGCCCCGCTTTTAAGCTCTTCGCTGCATGCATAGCTCCCATCATCGCGGCGCCACTGCTGCCACCTAGAAACAATATTATGGTTCTATGGCTAAGACTGTCTACATCATAAAGCGCGGCGTTTAGTTGCGCGGCGTTAACACGCAATGCCATGAGAATTCGTCGGAAAGCGGGAAGCTTAATATGTGTCTTCATGAAAATGGCGTATCATAACTCTAAATTCCCAGGTTCCCTCTGCCTACTCATTAAGAAAAATAACTCAAATGCGATTGACGATACGTTAATGCATATTCGATCCTCACTTGGCGAAATGAAATATTTTCACTTTAACGTTCTGGTGAAATAAAACACGGCGTTGATTACTGCTACTCAACACAATGTCTCGAATTCAGGCAGAAATTGAAAAAAGGAGTTGTTAAGCAGAAGCATTACCCTGCTATATACTGGATAAAGCTTATCATATTGTAATTTTATTATACATTAATTAAAAAAATTTAATTTGGCTAAATCACGATTAAAATACTTCATTTAAGCTAGATTTAGATATACTTATAATATAAGATAATGATTCTAGATACAAGAATAATCATTCACTATGTTAATTACATTAAAATTTACTACAACGTGAGCAATGTATATGTATACCGGCATTCCACATAAATTGGTATTCAATGCAATACCTCAGTGATTCTCAACCTTTTTTTGTTGCGGCACATATTTAACGATTTGAAAATTTTGCGGTACACAAAGAAAAAGATAAAAATTATTTACTTACTACAACACACTGCATTAATAGTTTATGACTAAAAATTTAATATATTTTCAAAACTTGGTGGCAAACAAAAGTGCCGCGGCACAGTGGTTGAGAATCACTGCAATACCTCTGTACTATACCTACCATATCATACATATTTGCGTAAATTACATATTCTATACGTTATCGAATACGTATCCGGTAATGTATGTATGAGACGAGAGCAAGGATGCATTTGTTTGTATTTGATGCAGATGTTTATTGCTATTTTAATTTGTACTAGCGTACCGTAGCGTTTGGCGCTCCGTTCTCTCTGACTACCCCGCTAGTGATAAAGCGTGAAGTTAAGTTTAAGTTAAAATAATAATAATTTCTTTGTAAACGTCTGTGTGTCAAATAATTACAACAAAAATAAATAATAATGTCGTCATTTAACTTACCACATAACAAGCCCTCTTCTTTTATGAGACGTCTCGCCATTTGTAACGAAGTCTCGTCGTTTGTCTTCACCCATTTGTCAATTATTTTTCGGTCGAGTGTGCGAGGTAGAAAATCGTAGCCAATACCTTCAACCTAAGACAGTAACAAAAAACTTAACAAAACACCATGATATTAAATAGAGTTAACAAAAAAATAGCTAGAGACCGAAAATCTTCGAGTGATTGGTGTGACTGTAACGCTACAATGGTGAGTTCAATCCCTACTGGGGAATGAATTATTACTTATTTATATTTACATTTTGTTCGCTATGGCACCAAGGTAAAGGCCCGGCGTTAAGTTCCGCCATTCAACACGCAATGCCTCGAAAAAATCGGCGGAAAGTGGGGAAGGAGTGTCGTAACACTAGGTTCCCTTTGCCTACCCTGCTGTTTGCGGGATACCATAAGCTGATTTAAGAAAATAGCTTAAAAAATATATTGAAAAGTATTTTCTCGTTATCTTAGTCGCGCTGGCAAGGAGGTCGCTTCACGGTATTAAAATAAGTCAAGGTCAGCATTCTTCTCCTCCCTAAGCCCGGAGACGTTGTAGAGGCCAGTAGAGCCAACAGCATATTGCTTAATCGAAAAACGAACGGGTTATGAAACTATCGCATTGTCGTTAGATACTAATATATGCGAATTTATAAGCAAATCGAACTAAAAGAAATGACTCAAAATAACAATCAAAATCTTTTGATACTATATACATATATTCAATTTTGCTTATATTTGCATTTGTCTTGTACACTAAAGTATTTATAAATCTATTAATTGATGCAATGATACGAATATTTATAACATTCCCAGCGTAAGTTTTTTTATCTTGTTATTATAAATTCTGTTTGTGTTTTAATTACATTTGTTATAACTAAATAATGCAGTCGACGTATTTTATAAAAAATGGAATAGAGAAAACTCTATATTGAGAAAAATCGCGAAATAAAGCTGTAGCTCGAAATCTCTTTTATGCAGAATCTTTCCTACCAAAAATTATAGATAAACAACAAATTATTTATAGAAGGAAACCCAAGTAAACGATTTTTTTTTATATTATAGTGTATATTTCTGTAATTTCTTATTATAATTTGTTAATAAACGCAAAATTCATAGTAACATCATATCAAGTCAATCAAACAAGTTCATGGCTATAAAAATAATGTTTATCTAAATAGTTTATTGAAATGTACCGCGAGATATAGACATATTTTAAGTAATACTCCGTTTGCCAAATTGCCCATATTTTATACAGTAAGAAAGTTTTAATTAGCGGAATTCAACACTGCGCTTTGTTATGCCGGAACGCAGAAAATTAAATAAAAAAATTAAAATATGCGGCGCGCCGCGGCGCAGTAAACTAAACAAGTAGAACCTATAGATTCGATTCCAGCTCGAGGAAACGGAATATTTAATATTTTCGCTCGCTCTGGGGACGAGGCAAAGCGTGGCGTTGGGTTCCGCAAATCAACACGCAATGTCTCCAAAATTCGGAAAAAATGTGGAACGGCAGTGCCTTAGTGGCATCGGAGTGTCTTAAAAGATAGAATTCTCTCTGCCTGCCCTGCTGCATGCGGTATATAGAGTGAAGCTCAAAAAAATTCCCGAATGGAGATCGTTAGACGCTGGCTGTAAATTTAAGTATATGAAACAAAAGAGGTGTGTCAGTAACACTGACATGTCAGTTAACTATTATATTAGATTGATGAATCTGATAATAAATATTAGACTGCATTTAAAATATATGAAATATATACGTACTAGTAGTAAAAGAATTCATCACTTAGTGTTTTTAAAAGTAAAATATATCCCTATTGTACTCTTGGAGGTAACTATGTTTTGTTTTATTTTTATTATAGGTTAATAGAAACACAATTTACAGCTTACAAAGATTTCTTTGCAACAAAATTGCAACAAACATTGTAATTTTCGTAAAAGTAAATACATATTAACATTAACAATGGAAGGTCGCGCCTTGTTAAATGGTGTAGTTATTATTATCGTTGCACTTCATTTAACACCTCCTCGACGATCATTGATGATATAATAATGATGACTTCAGGAACGTTAATCTAATTTAATCACCAAAAACCGATATCGCCAGATTTATGCCACTGCGTTTCGCATCAGGTAATGCCGGGCCCAAACCACCTTAAAGGCCGGCAACGCACCTGTAGCTCCTCTGGGGTTGCACGGGGCCGTGGGCGGCGGTAGTCACTTACCATCAGGTGACCCGCACGCTCGTTTGCCGTGTCTTTTCCATAAAAAAAAAAAAAAAATACCAATGTAGTGCATTTATTTTTATTTTGCAATTTCCTATATGCAAATAAAAATTATACTTGCAAATTTTGGTATATACCTATTTTTTACTTTAAATTAGTATGTAGTAAGTCTAGATTAATTCGCTTAATCAACATTAATAAGACCCACGTCTATCAGACATATATATATTGATGTATTGATATATTTATGATGAATACTTCACCTTTTTTACGAATTAAATCGGATCGCTTTGAAATATTATCAGATTTTTTTTCAAAGTTCAGTATAATTATTATCGCATTTGGGTTTTTTAGACAAATATCATATTTTAATCTTAAAAATATATATTTGGTTTTTCCGTACATTATTATTTATTTACGATTATTTATTTACTATACTTATATTTATTTACTATACGCAGCAGACTTATAGTGAGTTCTTAGTTTATAGCATTTTTATCTCACGAAATACTTAACATTAGTACTTATATATTTTCATTCATGAACTGATTTGAAATAAAACAAGGAAAGTTTACCAAACTAGTAATAATTAAAACTGTATTTAAATCAGTTAATCCGTTTCTGAGTAGATTATCGTACACAAACTCAAAGACAAACAATATAAAATCATGGTATTGGATTCTATTACATTGACAAGTACCCCAATAATACTTTTTAAAAACATTTTTATTATACATATGTACCTATAAAAAATAGGTACATATATAAATCTAATTAAAAACATTTTTATTATACATATGTAACTATATATATATATAGGTATATATAAATCAATAGGCAAAAACATATCAATGTTTTATTCATAATCATCTGCGTCCGCTCTCTGGAACTACAACGCATTCTCATATAACATGAAGGTCGTATTAAGTAGCAAAAAATATAGTGGGATTGGTAACCTGCTTTTTTTATAAAAGTCGGTGCAAATTAATGCATTTATAGAAACAACGCAAATAATATATATAAGAAGAAAAGGAAAAAAAACAATGGACGTGGCGGAAGATTAGTATAGTAATAAAGTTATATTGTTACTATTACGATATAAAATAAAACTTTCACTACATCCTAAGCTACTGTTTAAGAACTAAAAATATATATATTTAAAGTAGGTGCTTTCTTGTTATAAAGTCTATTAAATATACATGGAATTTAAAGTATTTTCTTGGTAACCGGTTTCCATCCTAGCAAGGAATTAGAGACATGACGTTTTTGTAATAAACCATTGATCAAGCAAATTAGACAAGTAAAAATGTGATATATAGATAGTACACACCACAACAGATTATAAATGAAATAGAATACTTACTTCATACATTTCAACATCAGTTACATTGAGTTCCTCCGGCACCGCTAGTATGGAGCCGTAGGGGTCGACCCCCACGACTATACACTTGGGGCACCTCTCCTTTATCTTGTGGCCGATGCCGGAAATGGTGCCGCAGGTGCCCGCGCCTATCACCACCATGTCCACGTCGTCGTCAAGAGACCAAAGTATCTCTTCAGCAGTGCCGTCGTAGTGTGCAAGGGGATTGCACGGGTTATTGTACTGTCATTTAAATATTAACTAAGATTTACATGTTTATATAGAAATGTATACATAGTTTGACGCTGTTGTATACAATTATAGCGAGGTAGGCAGAGGGAACCTAGTGTTAAAAAAATTCGTTCCCCACGCACACATCGCCTAATTTACCAGGCTTGTTGAATGGCGCAACTGAACGCCGCGTTTTGTCTTTTTACCAGAGTGGGAAAATGCAAATATTAAATAATTAATCCCCACGAGTATAGAAACTGAACCTGCGCGTTTACAGTCATACAACCACTTATTTATGCTTGGTACAGAGGCTATGAGGCAGTGGGACAGTACCTGAATGTAAATGCTAATAAATATTAAATGGTTATAAGTTCAGTCCCCACTCGAGCTTAAGACAAAGTAAGGCATCACGTTCCACCACTGTCTTCATTGGGAAGTAGAGAATGGAGAGACATAAGACACCCATATATAACAGTGTAAATACATTAATAAACGGTAGCTACACAAAAAAATATTAATATTTAAACATAAAATTGTTGTATATTATGGTTTTTAAAGAATGTAAACTTGTAAACAGGAAAGCTATACATTACTGTTTGGATATGTGTTACCTGTTTATTAAGCAAGATACCTATTTAAATTCAAAAAATTAACATTCCAATGTGCCAAGGATGCTATATTTAGATGTATAACAACTTGTGTTATTCTAGTTATGCCTTTAGGGATTGATTATAATCAATATTTGAATGAAAATTACTATGTTGTATTTAATATAATATATGAACAAGGTGGATGCGTCTGCGCTCTTTATTTGGGAGCAGCATATAGGATAAAATATTTCGAAATAATTCATAAAAAAAAATCTAAAATTTTACAATGGTTAAAATTAGACAGAGGATTATTATTTTCATGATCATGATTTTTATCCATACTGTAGAGCGTGACGCAAGATGTTTACGTCATTTGTGTATATTCATAAAAATAGATACCAATGAGGTTAACATCTTGTGCTACAAAAATACTACTAAACGTTGTCGATCTTCTACTTTTCATTCGAATAAAATATAACCGAAGGAGAAAGCGATATCTCTCGTTCTATTTTACGCAATTACCTACTTTTACAACAGTATAAAAAACGACTTCAAGCTAATTTATATAATAAATTGCCTTAAAGTAGCATTTTATCCTGTTGTACCTTTAATATAAAATTCTTTAATATAAAGTTCTATTCAGTATTTTGAACACAATAAATGATATTGTAATGTCGTCGCATTTCGCTACCACTAATATTTTTATAATAAGAAATATTAAAAACTGAACATTTGTGTTTTTCTAGTCCTAAAACAATGTTTTATTGATAGTACACTCAAATACTGACACACAATAGTTTCATATTTAAGAAAAATACTCTGTAATGACATGTCATAATCATCACAATATTAGAAACCCGATTAATCATAAAATTTATATTAAACAACATCCAAATAAATTTAAATACTCAATAGTTACTCAATGTCTAAAGACAACCAAAATAAGATAAACATAATAAAACTTAGTTGCGAAGTTGTGTTTTGTTTTTTATACATAAATAAATTATTTAAAAGAAATTTGGTAGTAAGAAAATGTAAAAGCACAGTATATTATTAGAACAAATTCTGCAAAGATCACCTGGTCCAATAATACAGCATTAGGAATTTCTTTGACCAGACGATTGGCGACTCCGATGTTACTTTCAGGTGAATGTGAGGGAGCTTCAGTTGGTGTTCTCACAATTTCAGCACCCAATGCTTTTAGAGTATTTACTTTTTCATCTGACATTTTCTCTGGTAGCACTATTATGCATCTATATCCTACAAGAAAATAAAATTGCTTCATACTGGACAGCATTTTTACTTGTACAACAGAATAAACTACAGGTACCTAGTATTAAGACATAGAGTGTCTTAATTCTTCACACTTTTCTTAACTTGCAATATATTGTGTGTTTTAATACAACACTTTATCTTTACCAGATTAAAAAAATAAAAATAAGTCATGTTATTAACTTTGTGCCAGAACGACTAGCCTATAATATATTAAAAATTAAAGGTACCTCTACAAGCTGCAGCAAGTGCCAAGCCAATTCCAGTATTTCCAGATGTTGGTTCTATTATAACAGATATGCCTTGCTTCAAAATTCCCTTTTCTTCGGCGTCTAATACCATCCTGTAGGCAATGCGGTCTTTAACAGAACCTCCTGGGTTCAAAAATTCACATTTGGCGTCTAAAAGGGGATTAGAATTTTTAGTAAATATTTACTTATAGTATTTTTTTACATTGCAAGGGATATAAAATTCTATTTTGATATATTGTTATTAAATGATAAAAGGGATACTTACAAACATCACACTCTAAGCCCTCTTGTTTTGGTATTTTCGAAAGTTTTACTAAAGGTGTATTACCAATAACTTTTAGTATACTTTCATTAACTTTTTGATTTCTATCTCTGAAACATTTCATGTTACTTTATATTTTTTTAAAAACATTATTTTTAAAAAATAATTACTATATAATAATCAAAAAATCTGCTTCACGCTGTATCCCTTACACAGCAGGGTAGGCAGAGTTCCCTCTGCTTACCCTGCTGTGTTAGGACACTCCATTCTTCACTAAATTACAATAGAGAAGTAAAATAAAAAATGTAAAGGTACTTACAATGCCCTAACAATGTGTGGCAATTCTTTCAGATTTGGGAACGTCGACGAAGTACCATTCTCCATTTTTAATAAATTTAGTAAAATTGTATTTATGCAAAAAAAAAATAATAAAAAATCTGAAAAAGAAAAGTTTTTAAATTCAAATAAAAAAACTTGAACTATTGATAAATGACATTAGGGATGACCGTTATGAAGCAGGGTCTACAGTGAAATGCAATTTATAATGAGTTTATTAAAGTTAAGTAGCTTCGATTCGTAAATAAGCGAATCACAAACTTATTAACTCACACGTCAATTCTCACGCGGTAATTGTATAACACTGAAGTTAACTGAATTCTCTAAGCGTAACACACTTACATTAAAAAACCACTCTTATCTCACAACGTTTTGATAACTAAAGCAGAGCGAGTGCCGTATACAATATATAATAATATAATATAGACGGAAATATAAAACTTTTAATGTAAACAAGTACATGCGGCGGCGTAAAGCATTTGACAGCAACTTAAATGTGGAACTCAAAACCTGTCAACGAAGTAACTGTCAGAAACAAAAGTACATACACATACTATCTTTTATTAAATAACCTAGCTTTTATTGAAGTACCTCAAAAGATAATATTAAATATAATTGAATGAGCATGAAAGTTCTTTATATATAAAGAAATGTATATTAATTAACATATATACAGTATTAAATAAACAATTGCTGCAGGTGTTAGAATTTATTTATTTCTATAAATAAAATGAATATATTTAAGTATTTAATAATTTATATTGTATATAGTAAAAAGCAATAAATAAAATAATCTATTAGTGAAATTTGATTAAATTCATATATCTACGTTTTTATGGACTGGATAAAAAAAACAACATGGATATCCCAATTTTGTAAATCATTAACTAATTTATTATGTTTCAATCAATAATTTAGTAAATACAAGATTATTTTATTCTTAGTTAAATAATATAGAAAATAAATAAAAGCACAAATAACTAAAAAAAAGAATCAATAGAAGGTTTCACTTACATCTATTCAGTCCGGAAGTCCGTCACAGAATGCCCTTACAAAGCATTTTATAATCTACCGACATATTTCCCCACCAATCATAAATTTAGTCAAAACAATTCTAATAGAATTTTCAAAATTTCTGACTTGATGTACCGATTTTGATGATTTTTTTTTATTTGAAAGCTAGTGCTTCTCGTGTGGTCCCATTTTTTTGGTCCATTTCTGATCATCACTTAAAATTGTAAAATATATTTTTTTTTATTTTACAATTTTAAGTGATTTTTTTCAAACAAAATAAATTATAAAATTATCGTTGAAAAATAAAACGCAATCTGATATAAACGACACACACAGACAAACTGCCGATACCCCTGATTCCAAAATCGAGTCGTGGGTATTGGCGGCAAAGTTCAAAGTTGGTATTTATGGGGAACTGCGTCACACGAAATACAGGAAAAAAATCCTACGTCTAAACTGTTGGGGTATCTTGATTAATTTCTATAGGTATGGGCTTAAAATATTTTACCCTATATACTGTTCCCGAAAAAGAATAGCTGACGCTGACTGAAGTTGTGACTGTAACGTGACGTTATGAGTTCGATCCCCACTTGTAGAATTGAATTGTAATTTAACAATATTTTCATTTCGCACATCAGTCACATATCATATGCAGTATCTTAACACTAAGTTCTGCCTACTTACTATAGGCGAGATACAGCATGGATCTGGTTTTAATCTTGAGTGAAATGATTAAAAAAAAAAACTAAATATTTAAGGGAGGCCAGTCGTGGCGCAGCGGCACGAGGTGTGACTGTAAAACTGACTGGTTGTGGGTTCAATCTCCTGAGGAGATGAAATATTTACTTAAATTTATATTTCCATTTCTTTGCTCTGGTGTTGAGGTTAAGCGCGGCGTTGAGTTCTGAGAATTCGGCAGAAAGTGGGGAACGGAGTGTCTCCACACTAAGTTCCCTCTGCCTGTCCTACGGGCCTTCCTACCCTACACTACGGACAAACTGACCAAGTTCTATTACATTGTTAAATGTCCGTAAAAACAATTTTTCTAATATATCTTCCATGTACAGACACCGATGAGTGAGATGAGATGAGAAAATGTGACCTAAGGTTTTAATAATTTTCACATTAGAAATCTTAAGTGCGTTGTAAACATACATTATAGGTATATTAAAACACGAACATAATTCAGTGTAATAAATAAATAATTCTGTGGTTTAAGCGGGCAAAGCCGCGAGTGGGTTGCTAGTATTAAATAGTGGGAGTTAAATCACAATTAGACAATTAATCCATTCATATTTCTTCTTACTGTTAGCATAAGTTACTGTAATGACGAGGACGTCATTTGATATTGGTTCCATTATCGATTGTATTAAGTGGCGGTAGTGTGCTGCGTCTTTTCCGGTGGATTTCCAATATAAGCACAAACGACACGGTACTCAAGTACTCGAATTCACTCGTAAATATAACGCTTATGTTATTGGCCCTACCTCACCCACTCGCTTTAGTGCCCGCGGTACAGGCGGGATCCTCGATATAGCAATTCTATCGAATGTTGGTTTGTTACAACATTCAATGGAAACTTTTTCGGACCTTGATTCAGATCACCGTCCTGTCATCCTCAAACTACCAAGACAGTAGTCGACTGGAGGAGATTTGCTAAGCTCCTCCGCTCTGATGAATCCCCGCTAAAGGAATTAATACCTGGTATCGCCGACTCTGCGGCATTAGCGATAGACGCGGCGAATAAATTCACTTCCTACATACATAACACAATCAGTGGTCAGCCCTGCGACCCGAGCCACATCGAAAGAAAGGATTCCGCGGTCGCAGAGTGGGCGTCGACGCCACCGCAAGGGGAACCGCTTCGCCCGACCTTGACCGACGAGGTCAAAGCCATCATCAAAAATCTGAAAGATAGGAAGGCCCCGGGGCCTGACAAACTTTCAAATAGAACTCTCAAGTCCCTTCCGGCTCAGTTCATATCTCTATTGGTCATTATTTTTAATTCTCTATTAAAGTCGTGCTCCTTCCCCGACGAGTGGAAGGAAGCCATCGTCATAGGTATTGCAAAGCCTAGCAAGCCGCGGAATTTGCCCTGCAGCTAAAGACCTATCAGCCTTCTCAGCTGCCTAGATAAAATCTACGAGAGAATCATTCTCGTTAGACTCTCTGAGGCGGTAGAGACCTATTGTCCGCTCATCAATGAGCAATTTAGTTTCAGAAAGAAACACTCAGCCATACACCAAGTCCACCGCGTGGTAGAGCACATAGCTCGTCACCACGTGAGGACCCCCCTTCGCAGCAATACCGCTGCCATCTTTCTCGACATAGCGAAAGCCTTCGACAAGGTCTGGCACAACGGCTTGATTTTCAAGCTGAGGCGTGCTGGCTTGCCAGACTGTCTCGTGTACATCCTGCGGGACTTTCTGTCAAATAGGTACTTTCGTTATAAAGTCGAAGGCACTCTGTCTTCCCCCCATCTCCTCCGCGCAGGTGTTCCCCAGGGTTCAACCCTCTCTCCCATTTTATATTCGCTTTACACCAGTGACATACCTCGCACTAAGCTTGTTAACCTGGCAATGTACGCGGACGATACGGCCCTATATACTTCATCGCGTGACACATGCTTATTAGCCGAGAGACTGCAGAAAGCGGCCCACGCACTAGGTGAGTGGTTCCGCCTATGGAGAATCGAGGTTAATCCCGATAAAAGTAAAGCCATCCTTTTCCCTATGGCTCGACACATACAGGTCTCTACCATACGTTTATTAGACAAGCCCATTCCCTGGGAGAAACAGGTCAAATATCTAGGTGTCACTCTAGACTCTAGATTCTCATTTAAACCCCACGTCACGAAAGTTTGCAATAAAGCAAAATTCGTTCTATATAAATTATTCCACCATATTAACAAGCGTAGTAAAATGTCACTTAGACATAAGCTGACATTATACAAAACTTGTATAAGGCCCATTCTTTCATACGCTTGTGTAGCGTTCGCGCACACTAAGCTAGAACCCCTTCAAAAAGTCCAAAACAAATTCTTACGTATCGCATCGGGTTGTCCCTGGTACGTACGTAACGTCGACCTTCATAGAGATTTTGAACTGGAATCGATTAACGAGCACTGTAAACGCTTAGCGAAGCGCTACTTTGAGCGCGCAGGCTCGCACGCGAACCCCCTCGTTAAAACGGCGTGTGATTACACACCCAACGCGCTCCCTAAACTCAGACGCCCGCGTAGCGTCCTTTTAGACCCCGATGACGCCATTACGATAGCGAATGCCCATTATGTAGGTAGGATTCACACTACGCATACACAACACAAACACCATCGTCGACGGAATCGACGACGAAGTCCAGTGTATTCCACGGCTCGGCCGCGTCTCGGCGCGGTCGGGTCCAGCGGTTAGGGACTGTTAGCTCCCCTAGATTAGTCTAATTTTTTGTCCCCCAGTCGCGGCTGGGTTTGCTTAGAATAGGTAAATCCCAGCCCGCTCGGCGGCTGTAAGCCGAGGTTCGAGCCCCGCAGGGGGTGCCCTTACAGCCGTCGTCTCCTCTCAAGCAGCCACGTAGTGCTTGCATATCTTCTGGGACAGAGTACCCTCTTCCCTACCCACCCGGTGTCGCTGTAAAAGCCAATAGGGCTAACAGCATTAACCTCAAGATCGAAAAAAAAAAAAGGTACTCAAGTTGTTTTACTTCTTAAGATTTTGTCGAAACAACTTGTCATTAGAATTAATATTTAAATATTGTTGCTATGTGAAGAACAAGTGTAAATAAAGTTAATGTAAAAGCTGGATTTTGTGTCTGATTTGTTGGTTCGTCTAACATTACATAGAGGAAAAGGAGAAAATTAAAATAAAATCGGTGACATCTTAAGACCCGAATCAATATAATATGATATAGTATATCAATATATATACCAAGAAGTTCAACGGATGAAACAAGAGTTGGTTGGATATAGTTTTGTATAAAAATAATACAAAAAATACATGCAAATATAAATTTATTGTTTATAATATTTTGTCGATACAAGCATTGATAGTTATTAGTCATTCATTGATATCTATATCGTGACACATCCTTCATGGTGGCTAAAAATATAATCAAGGATATCATCTCCTGTTGCCACACTCTCGGCTCGAAAATAACCTGAAATATTAATTAATTACTTATCTATCGATTTTATAATATCATCATCATGAACTATAAAATATAAAGTTTCTTTTCTTAGTCCCCGTAGGACTCTCGCAAGATCCAAAATACAACTTTTTTTAAGTCGATAATTTTGGCTGTACATTTCTAGTTGTTGGTTATTCAATATAGAAAGAATTTTATTCTATGCAGATAAGCATATTTTTTGTTGTTAGATGTTTTTCTACTTAGCTTAGGAATAATTTCTAGTCTACAAATTTTAAAATCGATTTAAAAAAATATTAAAATTACTCGAAGTCATCGCGAAATGGAGTACCTAATGTCTGAAAGCACGAAGATTGTAAAATGAAACTTTGTAGTGCTTATTATTTTTATTTTCATTTCTCTGTTGATAAGACAAAAAGCGCTGTTTAGTTCCGCTACCCAACACCTTGATTGTCTAAATATTTTAGAGAGAGACAAAAAGTAAGGAACGAATCGTAAAATTAATATAACAAAAGAAAATAATTTATACAATCAGCTTCAAGTTGTATCTCGTACACAGCAGGGTAGGCAGAGGGAACCTAGTGTTAAGACATTCCGTTCCCCAGATTCCGCCGAATTCTGGGGGCATTGCGTGTTAAATGGCGGAACTCAACGCTGCGCTTTGCTTCAATAGCGAAGAAATGGAAATATAAGTATAAATATTTCATCTCCTCGAGTGGAGTTCGAACCCATAACCAGTCGATTTAACAGTCACACTTTATGCCTCAATGGCTAATTTATATCATTAATAAAAATTACCAGAATTATTGGTGGAAGTGATATTGTTGCCGATAACTACAAAACGAGTTATATCTAAGATCCTTGATAGAAGACCGATAGTTGGCACTCCTTTCTCCCCATTTAAAGCTAAGGTATAACAGTCTCTTATCAAGTGTTCAGCAACCTGATCCTCAAAGTTCAAGCGTTCCGAATAAGAATTTGGAAGTTTTATGGGATTAGTAGCTTCATGACGAATACTGTCCTTAGAAATTGCTCCAACAAATAAGCTAAAATATCAGGTCAGTGTAAATAATAACTTAGGTTTTATATCTATAATAATGTTAAAATGAAATATAACTTTATATATATTAACTAACTTAAATAAAGTGATTTTATAAAAGAACTATATTTAAATATCTTTAAAATATAAGTAGGTAAGTTTATTATGAAAGCATCTATCATCTTCCTCACCCTTCGTCGTTCGTAACGATAGCAAAATTTTTATCCTTCATTTTTTTTATTGCTTGGGTGCAGGTTTCTGCTGTATTTACCACAGGAAACTGACGACTTAATTTTAGTTCTGTTATCGGAATACCCCACCATCTGTAAGGTAAAAGGTCTGAATTTTTGTTGACGAAGAAAATAAGCAGCACGTTCATCTGATTTTACGATGAAGTTACGTTACGAAACATTTAACTATCGGAATTAACTATAGTAGATAATGTTTACCTCATAGACTGCTGAGGAGGGTCCATGAACAAATGTGCTTCCATCCATTGTTCACAAACAAATTTGGTCATATAATTGCGTATACCATCTGGCAAAACTACAACAACTTTTTGGCCATCACCTATATTGTTTTTTTTAATTGACTTGATTGCAGCTGCCATCGCTGCTCCACTGCTTCCTCCTAATTATTTCATATAATATATTTAATTTATCAATGTATGGTTTTGTGAATGACATTTCTAATATTTATGAAATTAACATATAACATGTAATTTTCATCCCGTTGGATTTTTTGTTAGACATACAGAAGACAACACTGTCTTCGTTTGTTTTATTTTTTTTAGAACAGTCGTTGATTTTCTGTTTATAATACGTAATTATCACAACATTCGACTATTTTTAACAAAATAACACCACCGTAGCGTATGATTGTTGGATGGAATGAAAGTATATTCATACATAAGTACTTCTTTAGAAAACGTATAAAAATTTGAACGTAGCGGGACTCGAACCCGAGCCTCCTGGAAACCGACCAGGCGCTCTGACCGCTGAGCCATACGTTCTCGCCAAGCTACGTCGAAATTTTTATACGTTTGTGTGGAATAGCACTTTAAAAATGTCAAAAATATGTGTATATATACTTTTACTTGTTAGGTTCTGCGACTGAAAACAAAATATCAGACAGTGGAAAGCAGTCTTAATACGGAACACTTTCTGCTCGCTTTGGTATATTTCGCAAATGCTTAGAGTTAAAAAATAATGTACCGCATAAGAGTCCTTCCTTTTTAATTATTTCTCGTGCCATTAAGAATGCCTCTTTATCCGTAATGACTTCATAACCATCGACTAGAGATTTGTCCAAAATGACAGGCACTGTTGATCCTCCGATACCTTCTACCTATGTAAAATGTGTATATTTATCAATTTCATCATTATCATCATATCAACCTTTCATCGCCTACTGTAGGACATAGCGTATCGAGAGATATTTTCTAGGGGAAGCTTAGACTTTCCTTTTAAACAGTATATGTTAGTGTAAACGTTATTTTTTTTTCGGAGCAATTCTTTTCTTAGTTAAATTTCTAGGGTGCCCATCAGACTATTCTGAGGAGGGCAAGGATTACCCTCCTCTCCCTCCCTCTCTTCCCTCTCTTCTTACTCCCATGGATCTCTACGCCTATTGGTCATCAGCTCTCACTTAGACCTTGACCAAATTGTCGGACCACCTGGTGGAGGGCCTGAATACCGAGCGTTGCGCCAATAGAGAACCTTGCCGCCCCATAAGCCAATTTTATCAATTTAGAAAAATATAATCTATTATTCTATATATTAATAAAACTTAACTATGGTATCAACTATAATTGTTAATCTCAATCGATAAAGTTAATTAATCACAGAAATGAAAAAAATATATAAATTGTTTATATAGGTATTACTATCCATAACCGTAATAGCTTACTAAATACGAATGACTTTTTCCATTTGTATTGAACATAGTAGATCCATCAGGTTCACTGATTACTATAAGGCATTCAGGACACATTTCCTTTATCCGGTGACCAGCACCGACAACAGTTGCGCCGGTACCAGCTCCCAGCACTAACATGTCTATTGTGCCTAATGCTCTTACAATTTCATCTCCTGTAGTATAATAATGCGTTTCGGGCTTCACACGGTTTTCCCACTAAAATAATGATTTCAATAACTGTTAATTCCAAAAAAATATGGTATATTGATTTAGAAAAAAAATCGGACAATGGCGAGTCTAGCTCATCCACCGAGGGTTCCATAAAAAATGGAGGCCTTGAGCTTTTTCTGAAATTAAGGCTTAGCTTAGCCAGAGCCCTTTCATTTAATACATCACTTGAACAGCGGCTTTAATTAGGTTTTTTTCCTGAAGTAGTACTACCTGTAGATACTAGCTGTCAAATTTCATAATTGTAGGTCAACCGGAACCACCCTATGAATTTTGATTCCTTTGAAAGTGGCGAAATTTGCGTTTTTTGCAATATAGACGCCACGCCATACATTTTTAAAGTATATATAGAAATATGTTTATTATCAGAAAATCATGGGGCCGTAGATCTGAGTATATGGTTTGAATTTCTTAACTCGATATTTTCAAGCGTTGACAGATAGGCAGACAGAAGGACGAACGGATAACGAAGTGATCTTATAACTGTTCATTTTTGCCCTAAAAAGGTATGGAACCCTAAAAAGAAACGTAAATAATTTGGACTGGTCTAAAAATATTTAAATGTAATTAAATAATAATCCAGAAAAAGATTTTAAATTAAAATAAACGGGTCACGTTTTTACATACACACATACTACATTTATTACAATACTTACTTCATCCATTATAACCAAATTATCGCGACTTAACTCCTTTATTTTTCTAGCCATTTGTATACAATTTTTAGTTTGAATGACTTCTGCTCCTAATAATTTCATAGTGTTAATTTTCTCTGAACATTTTCCTTCTTTGGTTACTATATAACACTTTCTATCTAAAATTTTCACATTATTTTAAACTTTTGAGTATGATTTTAAAATATTTTTTATAAATTAATATAAAGATTCATATTGCTATCGTTTCCAGACATTTGGAAAAAATGGTTAATCAAATTACTATACTACACAAAAATAAATTACACAGATTTGTGCATAAATACTTCAGAGATTACATTTTAATTAATTTACGTCCGAAACGAAGAACTAACAATGGAAGGTATCAATTGTAATAGTGGAAGTTTACCCTTTAGTGTAGCTTGAAGGGCAAGACTTATCCCGGTATTTCCAGAGGTAGGATCTACTAGACCGGCGTCATCTTTAAGATATTTTTCCCTTTTTGCATCTTCTACCATCGCCAGAGCCACTCGATCTTTTATAGAACCCGTTGGATTCATGAATTCACACTTTGCATCTTAAGTATAAGAAAACTTATATAAATATAAAGATGTAAACATTAATTATGATACATAGATTGTTTATATCTCTGATACTTACATATTTCACAAGAAAGCCCATAATCATTAGGTATTTTGTTGAGTTTGATGAGTGGAGTATTACCAACGAAATCAAGAATACTATAATTTACTCTATTAACGTATCTAAAAGAAATTTGAAATGTAAATTATTATATTATTAGAGGAGATCAAGCTAAGGCTACATATTTTTACATATTTGAAGGTGCTGTGTAATTATCACGTTGGTCGTAGGTTTAAATGCCACCTACAATTAGGTAAAATGTTATGTGATCATGATAATTTTCTATAGAAAAGAGATATTAGTTACACAGCGTATAAAAATTTCAACGTAGCTCGATGAGAACGTATAGCTTAGTGGTCAGAGCGCCTGGTCGGCTTCCAGGAGGCGCGGGTTCGATCCTGCTACGTTCAAATTTTTATACGTTTTCTAAATATTTTTTTTTTTAAGTGTGGAATAACACTTTAAAAATGTTTAAAATTATTCTTATGCTATTTGAAAGGAATTGGCAACCACTAATCTCTTCATTGTAAAATTTTATACTTACGGAGATTTCCAGTAAAAAATATTCTTTGGAGGCGGGACAAATTTATTCCTTGCATTGAGTATATTTGACGCCATTGTAACACGAAAAGGTATACTTCTCGAATGAAAATTGAACAAATTGTCTCAATTTATATTTCAATTTATACGATATGGATTCTATTAAAATTTTTAAATGTCCATTGATATCGTTGATAGAAGCCGTCGTGGCGCAGGGGCCCAAAGGTGTGATTTTAACGCGACAGCTGTAGGTTCGATTCCCACTTGGTAGAATGAATTATTATTTATTCATATTTTTATTTCTTTGTTCTGGAACCAAGGGAAATGCTCGGCGTTGAGTTCCGCCGTTCAACACGAAATGCCTCGAAAAATTCGTCAGAAAGTGGAGAATGAAATGTCTTAACACTAGGTTTCCTCTGCCTACCTTGTAATAAGTAGGATACAGCGTAAAGATGATGTTTTTTTTAAAACATAGATACATATAAATTTTAATTTATTTTAAGAGACAATATTTATAAATGCTATGCCTATTGAATGAGTTTTGTTTTAAGTGTATCTAATATACTAATAATGTACGTGTCACCAAAAGTGAACTGACAGTATCGTAAAGATTGTGCAAGTGGCTGATTGTGCATGTGCCATACATAAATGAGGACATCATTATATACAGAGTGTTTTCATCAGCATCACTTTAAATAAAACCACAGTTTTAACTATTCTATAAAAACCTAATACAATTTAAAAAAAAAAACAAAAACAAAAAAGTGATTTTTTCAAAATAAATAATAAAATTATCGTTGTAAAATAAAACGCAGTAAAAGTAAAATAAAACCTACCAAAAGGGAAACGGCCGCATACGCATCATTCCGAAATTGAGTCGTAAGAAGTCGGCAAAGTTCAAAGTGGTTTAACTTTTAATAGTATTTTTGTAATAATATATGTTTACGTTTTTGGTATCTATGCGTAACAGATGAAATACAGGTATGGATAAACATCGTGAAATAAAAAAAAAATCCTACGTCCAAACTGTTGAGGTATCTTAATTAATTTCTTTAGGTATGAGGTAAAATATTTGCTGTTCCCGTAAAAGGAGCGCTGACGCTTCCACTCTGTATACGTAGTAGTAAATTACTTTCGTGTTCTAAAAACATAATTTTAAAGACAATATTCATACATGCAAAACGAAATTTCCAGACAATTAAATAAATCAATTAAATTGTTCTATAGCTTTTTATCGATCAAATATTTTATATTCAAAAGGTGCACAAAATGTGACTGTAAACGCGTCTGTATGTGGGTACGATCCTTGCTCGAGCAAATGAAATATTTATATACATTTACATTTCTTCGCTATGTTGTCGAGTCAAAGCTCGGCTTCGAGTTTCGCCATTCAACACGCAATGTCTCCAGAACTTGGTGTAAAATGAGGAACGGAGTGGCTTAACACTAGGTTCCCTCTGCATACCCTGCTCTGTGTATTTGATTCGGTTCAGCCAATTATGAGACTAGTGTGCACACACGCAAAGACACACAGACAAAAAAAAATGTTAACAAGCGAAAATCGGTAAGACATAATGTATCGCTAAGTTAGTATATACCAAAAAGGAAGAGAAAACGGGGGAAAGTTGTAGTATTTATAAAAATCTGCTTTATCAGGACATATGTGAAGCCAACCAGACCAATCCGATGGCTCAATCATCCTTCCAGACAAAGATGTGCCTATACAATTCCGCGACAATGTCCGAGCAAAATGTGAATACGCTAAAGTGTGCGAACTGTAATATTGTAATAAGTGAATTATTATCATTTATACAAAATAAAATTTCTGTAATTGACAATGAAAGCTTGATAAGAATTTGCTCGACTGCTTTTTCTGAAGAGGAGGTAGAATGTGCAAAAAATTTGCTATTTGCTTCTATTAAAACAAACATGAAGAAGGTGTCAAGACGTAAAAATGGTAAATTACACAAAGATTTAGAGGATATGATATGTGTCTTCAAAGTTACAGAACCGGATTTAATCCCTATTTTTGTGGCTCGAGATCTACATAGATTACCGCCGGTTACCTTCGACCATGTCGATGTCACGAAACTATTGAAAGACCTGCTGATTTTGCGGACTGAGATGAACGAAATAAAAAATAGCTATGTTACCACGAAGCAACTAGATGAATTAAAATTGAATTTGGAACAAAATCAACCCCCGGCATCGCTTTTAACATGTAATATTAATACGAAAAAAAGAGGAGGGTATGTACTTGATAGTGAGCCTATCGGCCTATTACCAGCTGAGATCGACGCAATAACGGCAAGTCAAAGCGAGGATCGTACGGAGTCACCAAAGTATCGTTATCTCGCTCACGCTCATAAGGCGGATGTCGGAAATAAAGACAGTGCATGCGCACTCAAGAATTCAAAATTGATTGAAAACGTTATAAATACTGATATGATCGAGACGGAGGCGCAGGCGGCCGGCCATACGGATACGAATACAGAAATCAAACAACCCACGATGGCGGATATTGCTAAAAAGGGAGAATGGAAAACGCAGAATGCAAAAAATTGTGAGTGGGTTACTGTACAAAACAGAAGGTATAGGAATCGATTTGATGGGAATATAGGGAAAGCAGCTACGGATAATACCGAGAAGTTTAAAGCGGCTGAAGTTAAAATACCGTTGTTTATTTCAAATGTGAACAAAGAGACCGCAGAAGAGGACATTTGTGATTATATTAAAAACAAAACGTCGGAAGTCGTTTCACTTGAAAAAATTAAAATGAAAAAGGAAAGACCGTACAACGCATATAAAATACTCGTAAATAAAAATAAATTGAAAATATTTTTGGATGATCAGATTTGGCCTGATGGTATTACATTCAGGCGTTTTATATATTTTAAGTATAGAAAAGAAGAAGGGAAACACTCTTCCCAGAACTAAGAAACACAAACATGGATAATTCTTCAAAATTGAGCATAATAACATTTAATTGTAAAAATGTCAAGAGGTCATTGAACTGTGTGCGATCACTATGTATGACAGCTGACATTGTATTGTTACAAGAAACATGGTTATATCCACATGATTTATGCTATCTAGAAAATATAGATCATGAATTCAGTTATACTGCAAAATCTTCGGTGGACACATCAGCTGGTATTTGTAAAGGAAGACCCTTCGGGGGGCTTGCAATATTATGGCGTAAAAGTGCATTGAAGTGTGTGACTGTAGTGCAATGTGATAGTGATCGGATTTGTGCAATAAAAATAGTAGTAAACGACAAATGTTTTATGGTTATAAATACGTATATGCCGACGGATTGTAGTGACAATTTACCAGATTTTACGAACTGTCTAAGTGAAATTTTGTCTATAATACAATACAATAATATTGAATCTGTTTATGTAATGGGGGATTTCAACGCGCACCCAGGTGAGACATTTTTTACAGAACTTCTTAGTTTTTGTACTGAGCAAGAATTATTGTGTGTAGATGCTAACCGCCTCGGCATCTCATCACAAACGTATACATACATAAGTGACTCGCATGGGTGTAAGCGCTGGCTAGATCACTGTCTTGTAACTCATTCGGCGGCAAGAACAGTTGTTAACATTAAAGTTATGCTTGATACGTATTGGTCAGATCATTTTCCTTTGAAATTAGAGTGTGATATAAATGTAATTAGATCAAAAACTAGTGCGATTAAGATTGCAAATAGCGGTATTCGATGGGGGGAAAGAAATACTGAAGATATTGCAAAATACTCACAATTATGTAATAATAAGTTAAAAAATTTTGAGTTTCCTGCACAATTTGAACAATGTGCGGACTATTTTTGTAGTAACTTACAACATAAGTGTTTGTTGGATAAAATGTATAAAGATATTGTTTGTATATTGGGCGATGCTGCTTGTAAAAGTAGATCGTTAAGGGGCTGTAAAAGGAAATATAAGGGTATAAAAGGTTGGAACAAACATGTTAAAGAATCTCACGCAAATGCCAGAGTTAAGTTTCAAATATGGAAGTTGTATGGGCAACCCACTAGTGGGCATATATTTGAGGAAATGAGGTTAAGTCGTAGGATATTTAAATCCAAATTAAAATGGTGCATTAAAAACCAAGAAAATATAGAAATGGATATTTTGGCCTCCTTATATACGAAAAAGAAATTTTCAACATTTTGGAAGGGAATAGAAAACTAAATAATAGTCCAAGTCTTCCAGTTAGCGTGGAGGGTAAGAGTGACTATGCTGAGATAGCAAATGTATTTAGAGAACATTTTAAAGTTATTTCTCCTCTTGAATCTCAGCCGGGAGTGAACGATGCTGAGTCTTGCCAATCGGAGTCCTCTATAAGGTTCAATTGTAAAGAAATAAAAGATGCAATTAAAAATATGAAGAGAGGTAAGTCTCCCGGACACGATGGACTCAGCATCGAGCACCTACAAAATGCTGGTATACATATGCCAGGAGTGTTGACAATGTTCTTCAATCTCTGTATAGGACATTCTTACTTGCCACAAGAGATGTTGGACACAATAGTTGTACCTATTGTAAAAAACAGGACAGGAGACATAGCGGATAAGGGTAACTACCGGCCTATTTCACTTGCAACGGTGATAGCAAAGGTATTTGACAGCGTGCTCGACTCACGCATCGGTGGATATGTACAATTACATGATTCGCAGTTTGGTTTTCGGTCTAAGTTGTCAACTGAGAGTGCCATTTTTGCGTTGAAGCACGCTGTCAAATATTATACTGATAGGAAAACACCAGTATATGCTTGTTTCCTGGACTTGTCAAAAGCCTTCGACCTGGTTTCCTATGATATCCTGTGGGAAAAGCTTCGGAGCAGCGGCATTCCTGCTTCACTAATATCTATATTGTCCATCTGGTATGATAATCAGAGAAATTTCGTAAAATGGTCAAATGCTTTGTCTGAGCCATATAAACTTGATTGTGGAGTGAGGCAGGGAGGTCTCAGTTCTCCGAGGCTTTTTAATATTTATATTAACGAATTACTTGTTAAGCTCAGCAGCACACATGTTGGATGCCATATAGATGATGAATGTGTAAATAACTTAAGCTATGCAGACGACATGGTATTGTTGAGTCCCTCAATATGCGGAATCAGAAAGTTAATATCAATCTGTGAAGAATATGCTAAACAGCATGGCCTAATATATAATCCTAAGAAAAGTGAATTGTTAGTCTTTATAGGGAAAAATAAAAGTCCAACATGTGTGCTTCCTGTACAACTTAGTGGGAAACTTGTAAATAGGGTAACTGAATTTAAATATCTGGGACACATTGTTACTGAAAACTTAAAAGATGATAAAGACATGGAAAGAGAACGCAGGGCATTGGCTGTAAGAGCTAACATGCTGGCTCGAAGGTTTGCTGGTTGTTCATTACCTATTAAAATTGCACTATTTAAAGCTTACTGCCAAACGTTTTACACTAGCGGCCTTTGGGCTAGCTGTACCCAAAGAGCAGCCCACATTTTGCGAGTACAATATAATAATGCCTTCAGGGCGCTGTTGAGGCTCCCTTATCACTGCAGTGCGTCAGGCATGTTTGCAGATGCTCACACAGACGATTATTTCGCGATAATGCGTAAAAAGGTGGCGTCAGTAATACAAAGGGTAAGGGCAAGCACCAACAGCATCCTGAAGGTATTTGCAGATAGATTGGATGGGCCGACCATGGGGAGGTTTATCAGGTTGCATGTGCAAAATGTAGCCGGGTCAATCTCTCTGTGATAGCTATTTCTTCATTTGTTTTTATTTATTTATTTAATTATATTTATAATGTGATTTGTATTTAATTTGTTTTTCACTTTTATTTTTGTATTGTATTTTATTTTATTGTATTTTAATTTATTTTAATTTATGTCATGTTAACTATGAGCCTATGTTGCTTGATAATAAAAGATTTTTATTTTATTTATTTATTTATTTATATTTGGCGCTACCTCTAAAAGCTTAACACGTAACTTGAAAATGGGGTCCACTTTCAAGTTATGCGCATTCATGTCTTAACTACATATTAGGTTACAAATTTCAACATTGCAAAATGTAGTAGGTCTGTGGGCTCTAAGATCTAAGTTTATTTGTATAATTTGGCTGCGAACTTACACCGTTGTGTAGGTGCAAGCTGGTCGCTAGTAGTAAATATTATGTTTGAATAAAAAAATCAAATCAAACAATCAATGAGGCCAGTCGTGGATTAGGGGTACAAAGTGAGACTGTAAAATCGGCTGGTTGTGGGTTCGATCCCCACTCGATGAATGAAATATTTATTAACATTTATATTTTCATTTCTTCGCACTAGTGTAGAGGCAAAGTACGGCGTTGATTGGCGTTTGGCGTTGTTGACTCTAGAACTCAGCAGAAATGGGGAACGGTGTGTCTTAACACTAGGTTACCTCTGGCTACCCTGCTGGGTGCGAGATACAGCGTGAAGCTGATTATGTTCGATTGTTTTTCAAATTAAAAACAACCGGGAAACATCATTAGTTTTCAAACTAACAACATGTTTAATGTTATAAAAAGTCATCATGAAGCTGATATTTAATAATAGTCTACTATTTATGGTAATTTAAAACAGCAATGTGTTTTATGGTTATTGTTTTAGCTTTCACTCAATTAACTGTAGTGATATAAGCCTTTGTTTTCTTTAAATTGAATTAGTTAACTTCGCCACAAGGACATTTAAAATATTAAACTGGAAGAGATACAAGCCTTTTAAATACTTAATTTTTATTATATTAAATTATTTGTATTTACAAAAAAACAACTCTTATCTTAACCGTCGGATTGGTAAATGGAAGTCAATCTCGTATTACTTTATAACAAGCAGGTACTTTCTAGTAAACTTTAGGTATATCACGCACAACATAAGCTTAATTACTACTGTTAAATACACTGTTCTTATAAATTTCACAGCACTAAACGTCACTGGCATGTTGAGATATGGCAGGCTGGCCTGTTGATGTCATATAGTCTGACATACTCATATTTTTAGAGTTATTGGCATAGTTCTCATAAAGCCAGTCCCAGAAGCGCACTCTTTTAGATTCAGGGTCAGATCGAAGAGTGAAGTTTCCTGTGATGTCAAGATAGTTTACATGGGTTGTATCATTGACGGGCAGCCATTTAAAATTGACTACAGACTCGTAGTCGATTGGAGGCGTCGGGTTTCTGTAAATATTTTATAATGTTTTTAAGAAATCAAAATTAGCAAAACATTTTTATAGCAAAAACAAAAAAAATAATAAATAAATAAAATGATGAAATTTTAAAGCAATTCATATTTGTAGATAAGTATCAGATCAGAGAAAACAAGCATATCTTGAATGATTAATTGATTAATTGAAATTATCAAAAATAAAAAAATGATAAAAACTTCAGGGTTATTTCCGTCGGCTTACCCAGTTTTAGCGAAATTGGTCCACATTTGTACCATTTTTTTGGAAACCACCGATTCTGTTGAATCATCGTCTAATCTGTAGTTTATTCTAGAGAAATAGAAAAGATATCCCATTTCGTCGCCGTGACAAACTCCCGGGTGTGTAATACCCAGCATCCGCTTAAAGAGGCCAAGGGCACCATCAAAACCAAATCTGTAGAGATATGTCGGGCTTGTCCTGTTCGTTTGTGCTTGTAATCTTAACGTTTCTAATGCTGGCCTCAAGAACATTACGTCTGTGAACAACTGTAAATTGATAAGGAGTATAAGTAATTTACATAGTATATACATCGTTTTATTTTATATCTCGAATATATTAATAAGGCCGAAATGCCGAAAGAAGAAAAATATACAAACACTACCGTATATAATTATTTCAACGGATTCAAAATATAACAAAGAGAAAGCGTGAACATGATAATGATAACATCAGAATTATATTAAAAAAAAACCCATAGATATACGAAAAGACTATATCGAAGTTTGGTGACGAATTTTATAATAATTATGATATTAAAAATAAATACTTATTTAGAAAACGTATAAAAATTTGAACGTAGCTGGACGTTTTATACGTTTTATATAATATTAAAAATATTTTAATATTTTCAAAGGCATATTATATAACAAATACAGTTTATCTCCAATATAAAACAACAAAACCATAATAAACGACAAATAAAGCTATAAACGTGTGATTCACAGATACGGATGTTTCGTTAAATTTCGTCACTAAAATCGAAGTATTATGAGTAAAGATTCAAAAGGAAGTAGGATTAATTCACAACTTTCTCTATAAACGGGCCGTATAGTATAAGATACGTATACGATACATAAGCATATTTAATGCGGCATATAACCATATTTAAAGTATTATGTAAACAGACGCTAAATATAAAAATCATATAAAATAGCTTACATCAATGAGGCTGTCAATGTTTCTCATGTCAACTGGTCGTTGCTGAAAGTAGAAAGCGCGAATGAAATCCGTAACCTTGTTTGATATCTCTTCATCTGACGATATCAGCTCAGGAGGAACGACTCGTCTAAATTCATGTTCTAATTCGCTTAGTAATTTAGGGTAGCGTTGGAGACCTGTTGAAATATTTTGTAGATTAAATTTGGTATTAATTTTAATTTATGAGGATTGATTTAAACTTTAATCATTAATGATTTACATATTATTATTATCATTAAATATGAAATCTACTCATGTGTTTAATACCGTGCACTATCATATTATATATATATATATAATCATACATCAAATAAACAAAACATCGAGTCTTACTTTATAGCAGACAGATTTATGGTAGGTACCATTTGGAATGCCTTATTACCTTAAAAATTATGTATCATGATTCTATGAATACATTTGGAATGCCTTATTACCTTAAAAATTATGTATCATGATTCTATGAATACATGTAGATGATATGTGTATTAAATCTTTGATTAGATTTAAATCTATTTCAATTCAAGTCACAATAACAATAGGCATTATAATGTAAATTTTTTTAACATTGAATAAAGCAACAGCTTTTTGTTGAGCACCAGTAAAGTAGATGATAAAAAATGTTATTATCTCGAGTTAAAATGTTATTCTCGTTGTAGTTAAATTGAAAAAGTCTACACTAACCAACTCCGAATATTGTGTCTGTGTTTATACTATAATAAATTATATTAAAGTAAAAAATAATTGGTCGCATTCATCTTCCTGAAATAGTTATTTAAATTTATATTTCTATTTCTTCGCTCTGGTGTCAGGGCAAAGCGAGGCGTTGAGTTCCGCCACTCAACACGCAATGCCTCTAGAACTCGGAGGAAATTAGGGAACGAAGTGTCTTAACGCCAGGTTCCTGTGCCTACCCTGCTGTGTGCGGGATACAGCGTGAAGCTGATTCATCTTCCTATCTGGATGAAAGTGAAAACTGGGATCCATTTGTATTAAATATACAATAATAGGTACTTATTTGATAAATTTCTGTGTCCTTGAGTAGACATGTAACTTATGCCAATTGTACCCAATACACTTGTATATTTTCGGTTACTATTACATAAAAGAGTTACAAATACAATACAGCGTGACGATGTATTAAGGCAGTCGTTAGTTCATTATGCAATTCGTGTAACATTTGCGTAATCGGAGTTTAAAAACGCAAATATAATCGCACAGATGTGTATATATATGTAGGTATTTTATTTGTGTTTGTATTTCTTTTCTGCGAAATTGACGGTACTTGTGTAAAACAAAAAATATACTATAGCTATTCTATCGGGGCTAGTGAGTGACTTAACAAGCGAAAGGTTGTGGATGCGATTCTCACTCGGGGAAATTGTATTTATTATTTTCATTTCTTCGCTCTAGCGTCGAGGTAAAGTGCGGCGTTGAGTTCCGCCACTCAACACGCAATGTTTTGCTTAATATAGTCAAGCGAGTTTTTTAAGATGTACATACATAAAAAACTTAGCTACTATAAAACTTCACATTAAAACTAAAACAAGTTTTGAATACGACATATTTCACACGCAACGAGTGCATCTATTTCTATAGTAGGAACACGAATACTACTTTCAACTTATATTAACTTTCGAGTTCGTCTAACTTACGGATTTTTTCATAGTTCTATTCAGTTTTAAATTATACAGTGATGATACAGATTTTAAATGCTTTTTTAAGAAAATAATAATCTTGCGACAATACTAATTGTTCAGCTAGCTGCTGTTGAAGGTTAACTATTTACATTACAAAACAGAGATTAGTAAACGAATCGTAATAGAAAGCGGTACTTTGGAATTAATTGATAAATTTCAATGATTTTTATTATAATAATAACAATACAATTAAGATAAATTTAAGAGTTTCTAAAATATTATTAACTAAATAAAAAAATAGATTCTCTTCTAATTAATTAATAGTTTTTTTTAATGTTTTATTTGCATACTTGCGCAGCGTTTTATGAGACTACTTTAAGTATCTTTAAGATATTTATAGTTATATATTTAATAAATAGATTATTAATGATCTTGTATCTTTAAATTAGTAATGTGTACACTTCGTCTTTATTCTGTAGGTAGTAGGTAAGCTATTAGCAAATCTTTTTAGGTGTGTTAAGTTTTAGGTTAGCGGATATCCTTCACAACATTCTAATAGTGAACGGAACCATATGTGACCTGATTTTACAGAGTAGGCACCTATATTATAAATAAAAATTTATTTCTTCATTTTATGTTTTTTCAGTAACAATACATATTATTTATTATTCGAATACAATAACGTCCTAGAACTCTAATTCATTTTTTTTTTAATTTTTCTTCTTTCCTTTTTTTATTTAGATGTTAATTTCGAAAACAAAAATTCAGGATGAGATTAGTACCTATTATTTACTCATTTAGATTCAGGTCGGGAATATAGAGCAAAAAGTAAATTTACTCTACCATATTATGTTTGTCAGAATATCGATTTTTATTTAGCCAGAAAGACCCCGAAGACGGTCTCAGTTCACGAAAAATATAATTCGTTTCTCTGAGCAGGAATCGGACCCACAACCCTCGCATTTTCAGTCAGAATCTGTCCCATTACCCTACAACGTCCTCAAACTTGTCACTGACTATTTTAATATTTTAAAATTCAATCACAGTTTATCACTTTGCATTATCTGCAAGTATTAACATCAATCATTATAAATCTATACCTCAGACAAAGATATACGAAATGCAACGAAAACAGCGTTCGCGCTAAGATTAGGAAACATTATACAATAAAACGTTTTTATGAGAGAGAGTCCATTTTGGTAATATGCATGGCGTACAAAGGTACCTTGGTAAGTAACGGCCGTACGTTCACGTAAATTTTCACGTAATAACACGTGCTGTCACGTACCTTTACATGCAATATCCCGACAGAAATTAGATAATTATGACAGCGAAGACGAGAACATTCGAAAAATAGTACCTGAGTTGTATTGGGTAACTTACATGTGATTTATTTGTGTATTTGTGTATTTTTCATGCTTTAAATAAATATTATTTAAATGTAAAGATCTATATATATATATATATATATATATATATATATATATATATATATATATATATATATATACATGGAAAAAAATGTATGGCGAAACAATAAGGTACGTACATGATAACATACATATTTTAAAGGGGTCCTTAATTAATGATATTTTTGATAATAAGATTTATTAATTAAGATTTATATAATTGTTTTAGTATTTTTATAGAAACTTCTGTTTTCGTGTATTCTTTACGAAACTTAACTGTATGTAATATATTCAATATTCTGTTATTGTTTATGTATTATTTGTCATGAAATATGATATCAAAAATTATATAAATGAGATGAGATAAGCAATTCCTTCCTTCATTGAAAGAATTCTCACTTAGACCATCCATTGAATCCTGGATAAAATGACATAATAGTTCCTCTAAGAACAGACAAATCAAAATCGTCTAATGGCGATTTGAGACAAACTAGTTTCCTTTTTAAAGGTGATTTACAATTGTACATTTTTTTATTTTAAAAAATACTCTTATTTATATGTGTTCGTAAGTTCAGTTTAAGAGAAAATGTAGTATCCTATATGTTTAATTTATCAATGAAAAAATATTTGAATTATATATTAAATTTATCGTGAAAAAACCCTTTCTATTGCTATTAATATATATTGGTGTTGCGTAAAAATGAGTTGAAAATAATATTTATAGGTATATGCGACAAAAAATATTTGAGATTTATTAAGCAGAACACCCTGTACTCTTTATACTCTTGCGCCTTTACTTTTTCAAATTTAATTATATTAGTAATTTATAATATCATAACAGACTGAGGCCAGTCGTGGCGAAGGGGCCCAAAGTGTGACTGTAAATTCGATTAGTTGAGGGTGCGATCCCCACTCGAGGAAATGAAATTTATTTTTATTTTTATTTCTTCGCTCTTGTGTCGCGACAAAGCGCGGCGTTGAGTTCCGCCACTCAACAAGCCATGCCTCCAGAACTTGGCGGAAAGTTGACAACAGAGTGGAGGAAGAGGAGGTGGAGGTTCCCTCTGCCTATCCTGCTGTGTGCGGAATGCAGCGTGAAGCTGATTTTATAACAAACTAAACGAAACATGAATCAATGCTAACAATAATATATCATCCATCATGTACTTACGTCTAAATAATATGATTCCTTCTTGAGCATTATACCCGGTCATCAGCGGTACGTCGGCGCCGGGAAGCAGTTCCCGAGGTGAGCGTGTGAGGAAAGCACCTGGTACATTTGGTTCCAATACGGGTAAGAAGGGTAACGCCACAGTGCTCTGTAAGTCCGCGGACTTCCCCGGCGCGCCAGCAATCCTTGCACCTGCTTTTACTAGGAGCTCGCTTGGTGTCGCGCGGAGATAACCTAAAGGGAATTATGATGAATGAATTAAAATTAACCGTCTGTCTTTCTGTCGGCGTCTGTCACTTATTTGCCGCCTACTTAAGTAAGTTAAGTAAGAAATAACTAAACATTTTTCTATTAATTACGATTAAGTGTAGAACATTAGAAATAACCATACTAAATACTTATTTAGAAAACGTATGAAAATTTGAACGTAGCGGGACTAGAACCCGCGCCTCCTCGAAACCGTTTATATGTTTTCTAAATAAGTATTTATCTTTCCTAAGTGTGGATTAACACTTTAAAAATGTTTAAAAAATAACCATACAAATTCAATCAATAAATTTTCCCTAAATACACTTAAATAATTCATAATAAAATTCATATTCGAACTTAGAGCTGAAACATTTTTTATGGGACTTCTACTGAAAGGTATGCTATGATTATGCAGCAGCATATACGCAACTTTTAATTGCGAATACTTTCCGCGGGATCAGGATTACGTGGTATAAACCGAATTATAATTAATACGATTCAACCAAACATTTTTCTATTAGATATGAACATTTTTCATTAATATTTTTAAAGCGTTATTCCACACTTGAGAAAGAAAGATACTTATTTAGAAAACGTATAAAAATTGAGGCCAGTCGTGGCGCAGCGGCACGAAGTGTGACTGTAAAACCCACTGGTTGTGGGTTCGATCCCCATTCGGGGAGATGAAATATTTACTTAAATTTGTATTTCCATTTCTTCACTCTGGTGTCGAGGCAAAGCGCGGCGTTGAGTTCTGCCACTCAACACGCAATGCCTCCAGAATTCAGCAGAAAGTCGGAAAAGGAGTGTCTTAACATTAGGTTACCTCTGCCTACCCTACTGTGTGCGGGATACAGCGTGAAGCTGTAGAAAAATTGAACGTAGCGTGTTTTGAACACGCGCCTCTTGTAACCCATAAAAGCGCTCTGACCACTATCTACTTAAAACTGTCCCGTTAAAACGACCGTACTAACACCTTTACTGTTAGGAACGTGGTTTTTTTTTGTTGAAGGTGTAAAAAAAGAAAAAGAAAAGAAAGAAATACTATATCATATATAAGTCGTTATTTCTAGCAGAAACAGACCCGGGGAAAAGGACATATCTTAACTGCAAGAATGATTATTTTGATCGCAACTCTTTCATCTGTTAAATGAGATTTTGACATTTTGTATAAAAAAAATATGGAATCAAGGAATATTTTGTTTCTTTTTTATTATACTATGTATATCAACAAAATAACTATTATATAATATATATAAAAAAGCTGCTGAAAATATGGTTCATGTATTTCGTAATAAGACACGAATTCGGTAGAGATTAATAATAATATAATCAGCCTTGTCCCAATAGCTGCCCTTTTACGTACGATTTATGTTACGACTTGAAAATACATTGTGGTATTTATATGACGTGTTAATCAAAATGCTTTTCATTTTTTAAATTACATTAATTCCATTTCTCGTCATTATAAAAGTGTTGATATTTTAATTACTTTTTTTTGTTAAGTTTTGTTTTGTCTTTATTCTCGTATATTCCCCATGTATTCGGAAATATGGAGAGAGCATCTCGTCGGGGGAAACGAACAACA
Source organism: Heliconius sara (assembly GCA_917862395.2). Taxonomy (NCBI): domain Eukaryota; kingdom Metazoa; phylum Arthropoda; class Insecta; order Lepidoptera; family Nymphalidae; genus Heliconius; species Heliconius sara. The sequence goes on along the minus strand of OU860787.2, from coordinate 5,092,151 downwards.
AATTTGAATATAAAACGAACAACAAACGTGATGGGTTGCGGGTTTGATCCCCGACCGAGAAAATGAAATATTTATACATATTACAATTGGAATATTTTCATGTTGAAGATGTTCTTATTTATTTACTCAATAATGAATATTATTTATAAAATAGACTGAATGAAAATGGAGAGTGGACTACCTTAAAAAATAGATCTCCCATGATATGCTACTCATATAGCAAACATTTTTGGTTTAAATAAAAAGTTATTGCTATCATAACAATATAACGATAACATATGCTCATTAAAATTAAATAAAATTGATATAATAATACTGAAAACGATACGTTTCACTCACAGTCACTTTATTTATGTCAAGGTATTATAACCAGATATTGACATTAATTTAAATGCAATATGCATGCATGCATCAATAAGTAAATAAGAATCAATTACAAAATAAATGAGAACTTAATACCTGAAACTAAAAAAACAACCCATAAGGTCTCTACTTTACTTACATACAAGAACGGAAAAATTTATGCGTATTATATAATAGGTATGTAGTATTTACAAATTGGTGTTATTCCCAATATTGTTAATCACAATTATTTGAAGAAATTTTCAGCAGAATTTAAATCGGTTTAATAATAGCAATCTAGTTTCCGTAGAAGTGAATCAATCACATCACTTCATTCTGATGATCTGAACTGGATCTGGACTAACTGTTCAGTATAGTTGATCGAAGAGATAAAACAATTACTTTTAAATTTATACAAATAGAGAAGAAGCTACTTAGAGTTGCCATGGATTAATCAGGCGGATGTGTGAGTTTGGTGTTGGAGGTTAAGAAGCTCGGAGCAGTACCTAACTGAATTTGCAACCCAAGACTAGGTTTAAGAGCTACCTTAAAACATACGCATCTAAGGTCGCCTCTACTATTCGAGCTCCTCTTTCTACCTAAAAAATAGACGATGTTCTAGAAGTAAAGTGTGTTCTACGTGAATGTATGTCGTGTGAAACTTAACAAAAATGTTTAACATTTCTTACCAAGCAGTTCCGCTGTACTGTTAGTATCGATGCCTAGTTCCCTTCCGAGTTCAAAGGCATGTTTCTTAGGGCCGTGCGCGAGCGCCCACGGCGAGATAGCTACTCCACTCTGCGCTATTGCACCGTGGTATAAGCCCTAAGTAAACCAAACGTTTATTTGATAAATCTTATTTTTTTTATATATTTTTTATTTTTAAAGTGTTATTCCACTCAAGGTTTTAATTTGATATATGTTTAATATTATCTAAAGATTCTTTTTTAATATTAGACTTACTATTGGAGAAATTCATTGTAGGTCAGAGTGAATTACGGAATATCCAAATTACTCTTAATGTTACACAATCTTAATAAAAATTCAAAAAAGGACGTTACAGATTTTAAGGTGCCTACTGCCTATATAAAAGGTCCTTACAGGTGTTTACAGTTATTGTGTGGAATATTATTCTGCTAAATATCTAATAAATAAATCTATAATTTCTTGATTATATATATAAGAAAATATATTATTCATACATAAAATAATTTGTCGTATTGTTTGACTAACCTGTGAAGCTGGAGAAAGCATGTGCAAATGGACAGAAGCGGCACCCGCTGATTCTCCAAATATAGTAATACGTTGAGGATCGCCTCCAAATGATTCAATGTTGTCTCTAACCCATTTTAACGCCATAACCTGGTCCTTTACAGCACGAAAAATAAATTATAATATTAATATAGTTTCACGTATATTATTTAAATTTTTATAATATATATTTATATCTAAATTAGATCTACGTAACAAAATTAGAAATGTGAAAGTAGGTCTTACGCTTTGATACCTATTCACGCAAAAACCGTTTACCGGATTTAAATAAAACAGTCGACATTTAGATTTTGCATCATTTTTTCACAAAATATTGCAAATGTTAAGCACACAAGCGTATTGCGTAGATGCTGATCACATTTTATTAAAATTTATTTGTGTATGTTACTGTCCTCAATCGGTGTAATCTTATAAACATGAAGAATTAAGGAAGGAATAAAGTATAATTATTATCACAATTCAAATGACAGTAGTTCGCAATAAAATCAATTAAAAATCAAATACAACAAAGGTGGTGCGCCCGCGCACCGATCTCAAGCTATCATTACCAAAACGTGCTATAGAGTTTTGAAATCTCATAGATGCACTTGACCAATATATCTAAGCCGTGACCAGGCGTTGCTTAAGATATAATAACGGACAATAGTGAAGGGTTGTCATTGGAATTTATGTGTTATTTAGTTAGGGGATTCCTATCCATATTTTCTCCATATTTCCTTGCTTTGTACTAGCTTTATTAAGGTCGTAGAATATATTATAATTTATTTAAAAAAAAAATTAGAATCTTTAAGTGATAGCAGTTATGTTTACTAATTAGTTATAAAAAATATTAATTTTAATATCATAATTTTGAGTATATGTATTTTTTAAATTGTATCGTAACTATACCTTCAATCCCATATTGCCGGATACTTCTTCATTCTCCAGACTGAGGAAGCCCAGGGCTCCAAGTCTATAATTCAACGTCACAAGAACAACTCCCGCACCGATTAGATGATCTGGTCCGTATAGGAAAGCGTTGCCCGAACCCACAGCAAACGCGCCGCCATGAATCCATACCATCACTGCGAGTTTTGGATTGTACCTAACAGAAATAATAATTATAAGATATATAGGAAACAGACTGAGTGCCAAGACACTAGTTGTCAGAACACAATTTAGTAAGCCTAGTTAAGACAAGGCTTACTAAATAAAATTCTCTCTGCCTACACTTCATTAACTCAATTCGTCTAATTCTTCATTAATAAAACTAGGTTTTCTTGATTGCTACTCTAGACATAATCACATGTCGAACCTAATATTTTTTTTATTTACTTTTTTATTTTTTATTTATTTTTTAAGCTTCAGGCACGTAGCACATAGCAGTGTAAGCACCTGGGAGTATCTGGGAACCTAAGATACTACCGTTGCCGAATTCTGGATGCGTTTCGAGTTGCAGAATTTAACGCTCCCCTTTGCCTCGTTACCAGAGCAAAGAAATGAAAATATCAAATATTTCATTACCTCGAGTGCGCGCCTCGTGTTATAATTCTAGCTTTATTTATTGTGTACAGTTTTTATTCATTTATTTATTATACAGAAATGTTCAATTTGTTATAAGATTTTTTTTTTATAAATTATTATTATATAATATTATTATTATAAATTTTTACTATTTTTTATATATCCTATAACTAATAATCAATAGATACTTATAATAAAATGGTAACGTACGTTGTCTGTATATGGAATATTTAATGTATAAGGAAAAATGTTATTATTAGCATTTCATAATGTTATAGAATCAAAAACAATGATTGTAAATTTTTTTGTCTGTTTGTCTGTTCACTCCAATCTCAGATTCGACTTACTTGACATTTAGTGTTTGTTTATTTCAATAAGTAAAAAAGTTATACCGATTGAAATAATGTTGTTCAACAAAATTAACATCAATAACAAAGTTTTCAATATAAGTATTATTATTGGTCTTAAAATTATGTTACTATTATAGAAACAATATCAATATCTATATTGAAATGTAAAACGAAAGTAATGCAGATTAGTAAATTAGTAAGTAAGCACTCGTATGTAGTTCAAGCGGGCGAAGCCGCAATCGATTCGCAACTTCGCAAGTGATTAATATAAATAAATATTGCGAATTGACGAGGATTCAATAAGGTCGCGGCGTATAAACTTAACATATTCAAATATTTATCTAACGCGTAACTGTGTAATGTGTAGGAATCGTGAATAGAAAGAAGCCTTGAATTTCATTCTGATAACTTGCTTTGCTAAAAACATTTAAAATATATAAAAATATTTTGATATATAAAAATATATGAAGTTATCTAATTACCCAGAAACTTTATCCGGTAAGGCTGATGTATAGACATTTAAGTATAGACAGTCTTCGTCGCCTTTATATGTGTCGAACAACATGAACCGATGAGGACATACAGCGCCTTCCTCGACAGCATCGCGAATGCCAGACCACGGCTCTAAAGGCACTGGTGGTCTAAAACGTAATGGACCTCGGGGTGGTTGAGCGTACCTGCAAATATATTATATTTTAATTTGTTATTCTATCATCTAAAACTATTTAAACATATATATTCTAACATAATTAAAAACATTTAAATATATGTTTTATAAATATATTTCTTTTTAATATTATATCTGTAGACACTAATATGATCCATAATTATTAATAGATAATTCTAAAAATTATATATATATATATTTTTTTTTACTATTTTTTCCACTTTAGCACTATTGACCCCATTAAACCAAAAAAACATATATCTTAAAAAAACTACAAATTAATCGATAAAATTTCACAAGTGCTTAAATATCTTGTCTGTTTTTGACCTTATTATAACTTATATAGATAAATTTTAATGAGAAGGTCACTGTTTATACTACGTCGGACCTTCAAAACATATGCATTATGAACAGTAAATATTTTATTACAATTTTACAATGTTACCTTATGCCTTTAAAGCTATAATACGGTGTTTGGGCACTGGTCCTCGCCACGACCCTGCGACCGCGTAAAGATCCAAACTTGGTTGCAATAATGGGTCCACCACCTACTCGCATACGGTCTACTAAGGCGTGGACCAATCGAGCGGCTCGGGCTGGCACCGCCTGGAGTCGTCGAAACGCATGCTTTAAGCCGACCGACTCGCTCACCGTACTTGATAATCTCCGCCATGCTCCCGTTACCTAATGTAAAAGTTAACATTACTTATTTATTTTTTTAAGCCAGTCGTGCGGTAGGTTGTAGGTTCGATTTCCAATAGAGTGTTGAGTTGTTTTCATTTAACAGTTTTTCAAATAGTATACTTTCCAATTACATGCTATAAAAGCTTAAGTCCATACAATTTCTTTGATAATGGAATAGCTTTCTCTCTTAAGTTTCAATATCTTAATCAAAAAAACGACGGCGAAATACTTATTACTTTGGAATTTTCAATTGTTTTTATCACAAAATGCTTTTCGTGACATAGGTATTTATAAGAGATAGATATACGATAGAATGTTTTTGCAGTATATACAATACATAACATGTACTTATACTTAGATAATATATTAAACTATTATAGCGCAGAGCACGCGGTTAAAGCAATTCAATGGTGTTCATTATTATTATTTCGTTATTTAAAGTTAATTAACAAAGAATTACACAATTGACGCTATATAACCTATAGTACTCCTGAGGAGTGTAGCTTTCGTACGAAACAAAAAGTCTAATTGTACGTTCGTACGAAATAAAAAGAAGAATCTAAATCTGAACAGTACTTCCTTAACTTATTTTAGCGTTTAAACAAACAAACTCTTCCGCTTTATTATATTAGTATAGATTATAATCGTTTATTACATCTTCTTCGTCTTATTATAGCTGTATACTTGTACTATATAAATACAACACGTCCTCTTATATAAAAACTCGCAATAATATTATTTCATAATATATAATGTAATTTTATGCCCTGACAAGAAAATTACATTTTTAAACGTTTATTATTTTTAACACACATTTATCGATTTATCGTGCAAATTTGCCCGTATAATTAAATTAATGGATATTTTGACATGTGCCGATGTATGTGTCGATGAAAGTTGTGTTATTTATCACTTACATAAAATAAAAGGAGAGACTTGAACTTTAAATTGCCATAAGAAGTGTTAAACTTTTGGTAAGTAGATACTTAATTTTCGTAATAATAAGGCCCCTTACACACATACCTTGTTTAAATATGAGTCCAAACTAGACATTATTTAATATATATATACTATTGTATTTAGTATATTTATTTGAAACCAGTCGTGGCCCAGGGGCACAAAGTATTTACTGTCACACTTTGTGTCGACTGGTTGTGGGTTCAATCCACACTCTGGATATGAAATATTTATTTACTAATATATATTTTCATTTCTTAGCTCTAGTGTCAGGGCGTGGCGTTGAGATCCGCCACCTCAATATGCAAAAATTCCAGAAAACGGCGGAAAGTGGGGAACGGCATTTCTTAATACTAGATTCCCTCTGCCTACCTCGCCGTGCGCAGGATACAGGATACATGCGTGAAGCTGATTTGTTATAATTTATATTAAATTACGATATACATAGATATTAATTGTTTGTGTTGCTATGTATAATGCATTCCCGTGTGAACGGTTTGTCGTTACTATATAACTATTAGACAATCGTTAACACATTTATTAAAGTTTCCAAATTGTACGCACGAATAAAAAAAATACATAGTTGGTATTATTCATTCATATACTCTATGAGAAAGTTAGTACGTTATCAGATTCCAAATATATTATTTTAAATACACATAGATATGTAGGTATAGTAGTAGACATATTATGTTGTAATAGGATAAAAATCTTTTGTTTATCTTTTACTTCATCCATTCAAGCCGCATAGAAGCAAGCCGTAGCCCGCACGTATTTTGAAATGTGCCAACCCAGAACCTGGCACCTCCTCCTTCTTCCTATTTTGTGCAGAATTTTCGAAATTTTACGTATTGGAGTGGCGGCGAAGCATTGAAATAATTCATTCCCTTGATAAGGAACTAAACCCACGACCGTTGCGTTTACAGCCAAATAGTATAGGGATTACTTGGAGTTGGAGTTGGATGGAACTCAAAGAATGGATACTTCTACCGTTCTTCATTGCAACCGGCCATGTAATATATTATATACTCGGCATAAAAACGACTTTGCTATTTATTTTATTGCAATATCGAACTTGAAAATTCTATAAGTTCTAAAACAAGTAACAACAGGTAAGTGGTAAGTAGCTCACAACTACTTTAGAATTTAAGAAATTGTTAAATATCGCTTGCTTTAGGTGGTTATTTTGTGAATAATAGTAATTAAGTCGCCATATTGATCTAATTCCAGTGTCACAACATTGCACTACTTCGCATCGCCGGCAAGTGAACGGTTACCCTCAACTCAACCAAAAATATATCAACTGACAACGTGCTTTATAATATAAAGCGTGCTTTATAATATTCACAAAATAATATGAATGGAGGCTTAAAATTATTATTTGTTTAACAGAACAAAAATTAATTAATGAAAGTGCATTTACAAAAATTTCTATTTATAATAGAAGCATAAGTCTATAAGGTATACTTTTAAAAAATAATGAATTCAAATGACGTTTCTATAAACCTTTATAAAGTAAACAGATAATTTATATCCAAATACAGTTTGTAAATTGCGAAATTTTATGCTTTTATTTCTGTGACCTCAGTTTTACAAGGACTATCAAGTAGCTAATTTCGATGCTCCTTCATGATCGTAAGTTACAATTCGCTTTATTGATTTACATTGTATTTACTTCTCGGTAAATAAAATAAAAAATGGGTATATAATTTAAGTGTTATAAATTCAATTATAAACATAGATTATTCATGATATATTACATATCAATCATTCAGTAATTACCTTCTAGCCGATCATTGATATGACGTTCACAATAACTCGACTCGCCAGATTTTATAATATTTCTTTATTTGCAAAACCCAAAAACAATAATAATGGTTTTTGGGTTTTGCAAAATACACTACTATTAACATAGTAGATCACTGGCATAAAAAAACAATTGTGTATCTCTTATATGGTTCATAACCATGGTACATACGATAAACTAGCGCGGCTATTAGGAAGTTATAAACCGGCCTCAACTCCGACATTGATCTTGAGATACCATGATTGATGGTATTAATTTTCATTCATAGATTACAATAAGGTCGATCTCAAAGTTAAGAGCGGCTTATAAATAATTAGCGCTATCTTGAATTACTTACCCTCGGTGGGGTACCTAATCTACATATATGTTAGCACTCTTCTTTCTAAACTCTAGTTTGCTTATTTTCTACTAAAATCCATTGTGGTCTCATATATATATATATATATATATATATATATATATATATATATATATATATATATATATATATATATATATATATATATATATATATATATATATATTTAATCTCTAAAAATATGAAAAAAAATGAAAAATTGAAATTGAAAATTTCAAAAATTTTTAGTGTACGTATACTAATTTCTTATTATTTTTTCACATCTGAAGTTAACTGTAAACCGTACAAATTTGACGGCTTTTGGTGTTGTATACTCTTCGACCAGGTGGCGAAGTTTAGTTTCATACTTAAGGACCTACCTATTTATTTAAGTAAACAAAATGCTACGTATATTTAAATTTAATACAATTAAAGTGGCAGATAGTGACACCGATGTCTTTCTATGCATAATTACAGAAATGCTCGTCAATTGACCCCAGAAACACAAGCGTCAATACATAGACGGCACTTCCTTGTACGCTAGCCTGTCATTATGGTAATAGTATTAATTATAGAAAGGCATCTAATAAACAACGGCACATATAGACTTAACATAAAAAGATGAAATTTTGCACAAACCTGCAAGAAAAGTTATTAAGGATAATAAGAATATTGCCAATAGTGGGTACATTAACCCAGAAAACGATAAATACCTTTCTTTATCTTATTTTTTTTTAATATTTCATTAATATCCTATATTACATGATCATTAGAAAATATTTTTGTCTATAATAAAATATATTTACTTGCTTTGTTTCTTAATACGTTTATTTATTATTTTTATAATATATTGAGGCCAGTCGTGGCGCGGTGGCACAAAGTGTGACTGTAAAACCGACTGGTTGTGGGTTCGATTCCCACTCGAGGAGATGAAATATTTACTTAAATTTATATTTCCATATCTTCGCTCTGGTGTCGCGGCAAGCGCGGCGTTGAGTTCTGCTATTCAACACGCAATGTCTCCAAAATTTGGCAGAAAGTGAGTAAAGGGAGTGTCTTAACACTAGGTTCCCTCTGCCTACCCTGCTGTGTGCGAGATACAGCGTGGAGTTAATTTTATTTTTTATTATATAGCAAATTAACCCATGAAGTTACTTATCAGCTTCACGCTGTATCCCGCACACAGCAGGGTAGGCAGAGGGAACCTAGTGTTAAGACACTCCATTGCCCAGTTTCTGCCGAATTCTGGAGGCATTGCGTGTTGAGTGGCAGAATTCAACACCGCGCTTAGCCTCGACACTAGAGCGAAGAAATGGAAATATAAATTTAAGTAAATATTTCATCTCCTCGAGTGGGGATCGAACCCACAACCAGTCGGTTTTACAGTCACACTTCGTGCCGCTGCGCCACGACCGGCCTTTACTTACTTGGACTTGGAGTTACTTATATTAATATTAAACTGGCATCGTAATCGGTAAATACAGGTCTCCAAATATTTATGTTCATGTTTTTATACAGTATGCCATATACAATATGTCGATACTTTCATTGAATATTATACAATAATTCCTCTATTAACATCTTTCTTAGTATTGTCACAATCTTTTTTGTTTTCGAGTTGCTGTATCTATCTACTATTATTCTCTTTGTTTAACAGTACATCAATTTAAATAATATCAGTGATAGATCTAAATTAATAAATAAATAGCCGTTGTATTAAACCCAACATTTTTTTTTGCTGTAACGTTTTCTAAGAAAACGTTAGCTATTACATTTCTAATAGCATGTGCTTCGCGAATAACTTGGTATAAAGTTACATAAGAAATTAAGTGAAGCATGATTCACGTAAACAGAGTGCAGTCTTGGAGAGAACACATCGCGTCGCCGCCACGCACTCTTGCCCAATATAAAACACATTGAGGTTTTTTAGGTCACTATATTGATAAATCACATATTATTAGCTTATTACACTTAAGACAAACTTTGCATATAAAAAGAAATGGAAAATAAGACGTTTTTAAAAAAAATATGTAGCTGTGGATTTTTATTGTTAATTATTCTTTTTTTTTCAAAGTAGGCAGGGGGAACATAGTGTTAAGACACTCTGTTCCCCACTGCTTGCTGAATTTTCGAGGCCTTGCGTGTTGAGCGGCGGAACCCAACGGATACCAGAGCGAAAAAACGAAAATATTAAATATTTCATTTCCTCGAGGGGAAATCGAATCCACAACCTATCGCGTTTCTCATCACACAAGCATATGCTTAAAAACGATGCTTAGTGTAATAAAAATATAATAATTGTAATAATTTTCATACCTTCATAGAGTTCAAGCTGCTCGCTGCATTCGCCACGACGTCACCTAGCGCCGCAGGAGGCAGTGCATCACTTGCGGTCAGCCCGTACACAAAGACTACAACGGCACATAACCACCACACACGCATGTTCACTTTGTTTATAACTGTCACTGACACTGATAGCTTGAACTGAATGGTAGCGTCACGGTAATGGACTTGTGTAAAACATATTTTATCTTGTCTTATTATGTTTATTTTTATATTCCAAGTTGGGGTTGTGGTGTGCAATTTGCGAAGACCTATAAACAAAACAAAGTATTCATTATGTAACCAAAATAGTACAAGGCATGTAATCGCTGTCGGACTCGGAATTCAGCTGACCACTAACGTTTGTGGTTTTCTTATTGCTTTATTGCATGTAACTCTAGGTTAATGTATTTTAGGGGCTTCAAGAGTAAAATAGTGGTTCAAATACTAATGAAACCTTAGCGTTATACTGCTCTACATTCATATTTAATGGAAGAAAATTAAGCCACACTAAAATGACGAGCAACAAAGGACATTAAGAATGTTACACGTGAATAACAGAAAACAGTTAACGCAATCAAATGATTTATTTTTTCATTTCCAGTCAAAATATTTGAAGATTTATTCATCATTTTATATGAAATTCGCCGCGTAATCAAAACCAATAGGGTACTTCCCGTGAACGTACAGTTATAAAATTGCTCGAAGTGAAAACTTACACGAAACAAATAATTGAAAAGATTCGAAAAATGAATTTTTAGGTTAAAATATCATTTTATATAAAAACCATTAAAACTTTTAAATTATATTTGTAGTCCATTTTATTTTAAATTATCTTATTTCGTTATACGCCTCCAAACTTAAGTTTGTCAACTTTCATAAATTGTACTTCCCGTTGACCTACAATAATGACATTGGTACGGAACCCTCGGTGGACGAGGTCGACTCGCACCTGACCGGTTTTATTTTAATTTAAAATACGTAACAAATCAATATTATACATTTTAAACATAGATATACTTTTGGTTATCATGGCACAGTGGACAGCGAGTAATGTAAGCGCGACGGTTATGGGATCGATTCTCATTCCAGAGAATTATTTAATATTTTCAGGGGAATTTATTTTTTTGTATTTTCAGTTCCTCGCTCTGACGACGAGGCAAAGCACAGCTTTAAGTTCTTTCACTCAACACGTGATGCCTAAAAATTCTGCGGACAGTAGGCAACGGAATGTCTAACACAAGCATCCCTCTATCTACTTCTGTATGTATATGCAGGATACAGTGTAAAGCCAAAAAATATATTAATTATATTGCGTAAGCGTTACAATGTCTAAAAATATATATGTAGACAATATGTGTTTTACATTTTAATTCATATGTAATATTGATCTAATCGAAAATATTACAAAAACCACATTTTTGTGAGCGGTCAACAAGCCGTGGTGGCGTTCTCGATATTCTGTGCGCTTTCACTGCTTCACATAATCGTAACCCAGAGATAACGTATAGGAACTGATTGTCACATCAATTACATCTATAACTGGGTTAATAAATGTTTCAAAGGGAAGTGGAAAAGGTAGGATATGGTGGAATATACAAACAAATATTTTTCAATACTGATTTGCTTGAGGATTTTGAGAAAATAATATGTAATATAATCAATATAATATGTTTGATATTTAAAATTATTGCATATATATGATAGCGAAATAAATTATATAAATGAACGTCTGTTTCTTGCTCTTGTATAGAAAAGACATCAACGCTCATATGTTTTTCGTGTATAAAATGAAAACCCTTACACTGAAACATGATTTAATTTATACATTATACACATGTATTTATTTGTAAAGTGATAAAATGAAATATATTAAATTACATTGTAAAAGAGTGAATTGAAGCAAGCTTGTAAACTTGTATAAATTATTTTATTATGTAAAAATATTATTTTTACGTATCGAACATCACTATTTTTTTTTATGGAAAAGACACGGGAAACGAGCGTGCGGGTCACTTGATGGTAAGTGATTACCGCCGCCCACGACCCCGTGCAACCCCAGAGGAGCTACAGGTGTGTTGCCGGCCTTTAAGATGGGTTGGGCGCCGGGGCCCGGCGCCATTTTTGTATAAAATGTATGTGTGTAATATAACTATCTTTATTTCTAAAACAAAATTAATTATTTTTATTGCGATACTTACACATATATGTATATATAAAATATTAGCTATAGATTTCAAATTGTACTTAGCCTTTTTTTTATAATCTATAATCGCACCAATAAGCAACAGATCAGTTAACACACTTAACTCGCTTAACTTATTTACTATGCAGTAAAATCGTCTCTTACTTAAATTAAATAGTAAATAACATTCAATAAAATCGTCTTCAAGTCAAAAATACCTAAATATCGAGTATAAAATTAAGATATGTGAGAAAAAACTTAAATACTAGTCATTAAAAGCGATGTCAATGGCCTTAGATGTTTATGTAACAAAGATAGGTTGTTTATCATTACATCATACATAATAAAAAACTATACCTTACTATAAAATTCCCGGTAGTTTTAAAGGCTTCACTGAATATAACAAGCGGTTATTTACCCTGATAACAGTAGTAGTGATGTAACTTAAAGCTGATCAAATAACCGGCAAAAGTTACGAATTCTATTTTTAGTTTTTGTAATATGACCGATTTTTTTTTTTTTTTTATGGAAAAGAAACGGCAAACGAGCGTGCGGGTCACCTGATGGTAAGTGATTACCGCCGCCCACGACTCCGTGCAACCCCAGAGGAGTTACAGGTGCGTTGCCGGCCTTTCAGATGGATTGGGCGCCGGGGCCCGGCATTACCTGATGCGAAACGCAGTGGCATAAAGCCACTACTTCACGCCGGTTTTAAATGTCGGGGGTGGTACTGATCCGGTTGAGTCTGCCCATGCGTGTTGCCATTGCTGGCGACGTGACTCTACCACACAAAATGCTTGTTATATTCAGTGAAGCCTTTAAAACTACCGGGAATTTTATAGTAAGGTATAGTTTTTTACTAATGTGTGTTTAAGAGTAAGAGTATATTTTTACAACTTTCGAAGTTATGTGATGAGTAAGACTCCATCATCTCCCACTTTGTATGTTATTTAATTATACAATCCGACGTTTTGTGATAATAAGTTATTTTTTAAAAGAATATCTAATATATTTGTAAGGGATATAAAGTTTTTATCATTTTTATTTCGAAATAGAAGAATGAAAGAGGTTTATGACATTTAATATACATTTATATTGATAGAGGCTAATAATAAATCAAGAAAACATTTTCCTTTCCTTCTCATTCAGGAGGGGCCTTTCACAAAATATTAAAAGATAGAAGTTTGTACAGAGGCATTAAATAAAGGAACTATCAGTTATTATATATTTTTATGTGTTCATAAAATAAAATATTTTTTCTAATATTAGTAAAACTAGAATTCATAGGATCTTTCAAATGAATGGTAGTGATAGAGGCTATTAAATTTACAAATTCAATAATAAGTAAGATATATATACCTATTATCATCGAATTATGTTATATATGGTAATATTTTATTTTAATCAATAAGTTTGAGTTTGAGGCCGGCCGTGGCGCAGTGGCACGAAGTGTGACTGTAAAACCGATTGGTCGTGGGTTCGATCCCCATTCGAGGAGATGAAATATTTACTTAAATTTATATTTCCATTTCTTCGCTCTGGTGCCAAGGCAAAAGCGCGGCGTTGAGTTCTGCCACTCATCACGCAATGCCTCCAAAATTCGGCAGAAAGTGGGGAACGGAGTGTCTTAATACTAGGTTCCCTCTGCCTACCCTGCTGTGTGCGGGATATAGCGTGAAGCTAATTTTAATTTTTTTTTTTATCAATAAGTTAAAGTTACGTTTGTCCTGGATAAATTCAGAAACGGTATAATAAAAGTATAAGGTATATATATAGGTCATTAACTAAAACCTTGCTCAATAACAATTAAAAATCCATCATTTTTTTTCTTTTATTTGCCTTACAATGATTTTAATTTTTCATTTAAATCATGATTTACTATATCTTGATACATTTTTATATGATACAAACCAGTGGGCCTTGCACACAGTAGAACGGTAATTATAATAAAAATGCAATTAATAAATTATGTATTTTAATAGCATAATTCAGAATGTGTTTAACCTTCTGTAATTCGCGATTTACAATTAAAACTAAATATTTATTAAAAAGAGACGTCAGAATAAAAAAATCTTATTTGCAGCTAATATTTAAAAAAAATCAAATAAATCAGCTTCACGCTGTATCCCGCACTCAGCAGGGTAGGCGTAGGGAACCTAGTGTTAGGATACTCCGTTCCCCACTTTCTTCTAATTCTGCAGGAATTGCGTGTTGAGTAGCAGAACTGAACGCCGCACTTTACCTTGACACTAGCGAAGAAATGGAAATATACATTTGAGTAAATATTTCATTTCCTCGAGTGGGGATCGAACCCATAACCAGTCGGTTTTACAGTCATATTTGTAAAAATGTAAAAAAAATTATAGACGTTATAACGGGAATGTATAAAGATAGGCATATACAGTAGGTACTAATATTTACAAATTTGCGAATTTATAAGCAGAATATGTTAAGGAAACCGGAATATTAAGGTTAGTTACCAATTACATAATTTTATTAGTAAATAAATGGTCACCTACTTAACTTTCCTACCTTGGTGTACAGCCCAAACTTTCAGAACTTATTCAAAGAAATGTAACGAAAGTTTTAACTCTAATTACCTATATAGCACAACTTATAATAACGAACGTTATAACAACTTTGTAAAGACGTTCAAAGTAAAGCACGGGCACTCGCGCCTTTAGCAGTCCACTCTATACTGGCTCCAGCGACGGTCGCTGAGACAGTTACTTAACCACCACCCACTACAACGTTGTGTGTTATTTAATACATTCTACTATACGGTCTGAGTTACGAATATAATATTTATCTCAAGAAAGATTATAAAATTAAATGTAAAACACCAATGATTTTCTTTTAAATTTTAAAATAAATTGTATGTATGTATGTACTTATTTACTTATATAGAAATTTATTCACAAAAAAATGATAAGGTTTTTATGATATTTAAATTTGTGACATCTACCTTAGATTGCGTCTGGTTAACTTATTATGGGAGTAGGAATGATAATGACAATTATACCTCATCGGCTCCAAATATCAACCTCACCTGCTAGCGGTACTCCTTGCTAGATAACGGACGAGGCTCTGGCGACCGATCTGTTGCAGGATAACAACTTAAACCTGACTGAGTAACCTGTTAGAAGAGGCCACAAAAGTCTGTGGACCCTAATAATCCTTAAAGAATTGGTGCAGAGGCGAGGGGAAACTATTGTAACTATTTACCTAATAAAGTCATTATGGAAGTACATATAGAGAGATCACGGACGCCACGTATCCACCAAGTGAGAAATATGTTGCCGGGCATAGGGCGCAAAGAGACCAGGCTCCCTGTGGAAATTCAGCTACTCAAAGTTTAATACTGCTGCAAAATTGTACTTCGATGGGATGAGCAATGCAAATTACGCTGAAGACACACCTGATGTTGGAACGAGCCAAAGTACCAAATACTTCATACAAGCGACAGCACTGGATGACCAATCGCAAACTACTCATAGTTGAACGTAGATGCGCTTTAGAGAGATTGCGCTTTAATAGTGAGTGAAGTCGGTGACTTAAACAAACGATCAGCGGAAATTTAAGCAGGAAGCGGACGATATTATAATACCTATCACCGCAGAATATGCGAATGGCGCGAGCTTCCAGCCAATAGACATAAATGCAGAGATCTCCACAATATGATAAACGTGAGCAAATACTCATTATTCGCCCAATCAAAACCGAAATTCTCTATGAACTGGCCTAAGCCTCGAAATTGGATTAAAGATCAACCGCATTAAAACAAAAATTATGGCTATAGATCGAGCAAATACTAACACACCCAAAGTCATAGAGATCGCGAGCTACGATGTTGTCGAGATCTATCTAGGAACTTTAATCATAAGCAGTGGAGGTTGCATAGAACATGTAAAGACACGTATGGCGATGGCTAGAACTGCAATGGACAGACTCAAGTTATTGCAAAAGCCACTATGAGCCGGCTCATGCAGACGCTTGTTTTTCCTATTTTTGTTTACGGTGCGGAGACATGGAAAGGTCGAGAAGACAAAAAATTTATACTCGGAAGACGAAGACGAAGAAGCTGAGAGCATGGACCGAGTTTTGCACCAATATCTGTACTCTCCAAGAAAACAGCACTAAACGTCTTTCGAAGTTAATTCAAAGTCCCATACTGAAGTTCTTTCTTACTAAAGTCCATCGACCGCTTTGTCGTACAGGCAGAAGAAGAAGAAATTGTTACGGTGACCATCGCGACCAACGTGACCTATTATCTTTATTCAAGATTATTTTCTTTATTCAAATAGACTTTTACAAGCACTTTTGAATCACTCGAATGAACATAAAAGTACTACCAGAATGCAGTTCCGCTGAAAAAAGCCAGCAAGAAACTCAATAATAGTTACAATTTCCTTATGTCTATTTTAGCTATGTTTTTTTTTTTCAGTTTCACGCTGTATGCCGTACATAGCAGTACTTAGTGTACCTAGTGGCGGAACTCAACGCCGTACTTCGCCTCTTTAGCAGACCGAAGAAATGAACATATTATGTATTGCATTTCCTAGTGTGAGAATCGAACCCACAACATTTCTTTTTTTAATAAACAATATTTTACTGGCACAAAATATTTTTAAAATAAAATATCCAAAGTGGACGTTCTAATCTGTTCTACTACACTGTAATGCATATAGTTAGCATATTCCGTATCAGGAAATCCGGAAATGATTAGTTTCACATTATAATTTATGCAATACAGGAACTAAAGGATATTAGTGACAGAACGTAGAAAGTAAGAAATCCAAGTTTCAGGTCTAAGAATAAGTAAATAAAAACTTTTAATAAATAAAAATCATTAGGTACCTTTTCCGACATCTATTGAAATTTTCTTGAAAATGTTGAATATTTTTTTAGCTTCACGCTGTATCCCGCACATAGCAGGGTAGGAAGGGTTCCCGGGTTTTAAGACATGCCGTTCCAGTGTCTTCACTTGAAGAACACAGTCACCACACCACAGACCAAGAAATATTATTTTTTTTACCAAAACTGTCAGTAAAAGACCACATACAATACTGAAGAAGAGAACCAGTACTGAAGGCACTAAAAGAAGGTTTCCTAACAACCATCACCTTTTGCCACGTGGAACATGAACGTATAAAATCTGTCATGAAAATGCCTGCTGATCGTGCAGAACACTTGCTCTGGAAGGCGATCAAGTACGTGAACAAACTTCATATATGACCCTAGAGAAATTACAAGGGATTGAATACGACCCTAGAGAAATCACAAGGGAAATAACGCTACTTGAGGTGAAAAGGCTCCTGGTTATGACCTAATTACGCATAGAATTCTGAAAAAACTTATCTATCCAGTTTATTCAGTACCACCGTCACCTTCAGAATATTTGGTCTTCCGTGGAAGATCTTGCAAATCATTATGATTCATAAACCAAGAAAGCCTCTGCATGAATGAATGAAAAAGCCTCACTCCTATTCTCAAAACCTATAAATTCAAGTATACTCAACTTGGCTCACAACTAACAGTTTGTGAAGGCTAAAATGAAACTACTGGCTCTGAAAATCTGAATGAAAATCGAGGCCTTATGGTTTAAAAACCATCTCATTTAAAAATTCTGATGATAGTCTTAATTTAGAATATACTAAAGATAAATTTTAAAAAATACAGCCCTTTACGAGCACAAATAATATTTTTTCTAAGACAACATAATTAAAAGATACGAGCAATTACGCATCATTTTGTTACAATTGTATTTTATTTGGTATTTTACATTTTTGGAAACCCGACGTTTCGAACACTTTGCAGGGTAGTCCGTGGTCACGGGAGTCTACCTGTCTACCAAATATACGCAATTAATACGGTTAAAATAGGGTTATTTAAAATGTAATAATAATTGTATAAAAAGTAATAATCTAAAAATCAAAGAACTTATTAGAATTAGATAAAAAAAAATAAAAAAATATACAGACAAAGCGCGGTGTTGAAGTCCGCCACTTAACAGAAAAATGGAGATGCATTAAGCTAAAGATATAAAAAAATATATATTTTTACTCTGCTTCAGAAATAACGAGTCTCTTGCATTATTAGAACAATAATGATTTTTTTATATGGACGTCATCCTATAACTGGACGTAGGAAGGTCAGGTCAGATCAGGTGGGCCGTGCTCACACCAGAAATTTTACTTACAAAAAACAAAAAAAAATACTTACAATATATATTAAGAGTGATAATGTTGCCAATAAAAGAATACCTCATAACTAAATAGAATAGGTGGTTTTAAATACAGCAAGCTGGGTACACAGGGTGAAAGCCTCATGGTTGTTCAATATTGCAAGTATTTATTATATTTAATTATCGATAAAGTCAGAATTTTTATAGTAATTAAGTAACATAACTAAAGAAATCATATTTGAAATATATCAAATCTTTAACCTAACACTTACAACTGGTAGCTTACAATATTATCTTAAAGTTGCAGCTGATGCCGTGTGATCCCGGCTTAGAATAGGATCATCCTGGTACTGCTGGTGTCGTAAGAGGCGACTAAAGTACGTGTGGTAGAGTCACGTCGCCAGCAATGGCAACACGCATGGGCAGACTCGACCGGATCATTACCACCCCCGGCATTTAAAACCGACGTTTATGCCACTGTGTTTCGCATCAGGTAATGCCGGGCCCCGGCGCCCAACCCATCTTAAAGGCCGGCAACGCACCTGTAGCCCCTCTGGGGTTGCACGGGCTCGTGTGCGGCGGTAATCACTTACCATCAGGTGACCCGCACGCTCGTTTGCCGTGTCTTTTCCATAAAAAAAAAAAAAAAGTTGAGCTGGGATCCTTAATCTTAAGTTTGCCATATATTTCTGCTATCAACAACATAAGTAGCATTGATGATTGCATTCTGCTATGATCATATAGTGGTCTTTTGAAGACCAAATAGTTTATTTTTTGTCAATGGTGTTCCTAAACTATTTAAAACTTCTTATGTTAATAGTAAAGGTATTGTTTCCATTGAAACATTGCTTAATACCATAGTTAAGGATATAAGACCCTTTATTATGGTAATTAATGAAGTAACATTCTCATATTTTGGAGATCAGGAAATATAATTACACCTTTTCAAATAAATATTTAGAAACATCTTATTCAAATTAAAAAGAGAGTAATGAAACATTTTATTTTTTCATTTTTTATTATAACATCTTAATGACAAACTTAATAATAAGTAATGAGAATGAAATTAGTAATTAGGTCAATGTATTGGCTCAGGTTGTTGAGTTAGAAGTAATCCAAATCGTTTTTTGATTGTTATTCTCTGTCTTGAATATTTATCTTCAGGAGAAAATCGTGCTGAAAAACAAAAAAAAAATAATACTCGTCAACTAGTATTTCACTGTTGCTATACTGCTAGTACTTTATTGTGTTTTAAATAATATATAAGCATATTAAATAATATACAACCAGTAAAGATACGTAAAGATACGCAAACAAACAGTAAAGAATACCTGGATGTGCAGACAGTGTGGGCTTCCCACGTGGATCTATCGTCTAAAATATAAAATAATATATAAGAAGGAGGACAGGAAATAAATATAATAGAAAAGAATTTCAACTAATAATAAAATCACATGGACCAAGTTAATTTACTTTTAGGTTATAAAGATACAAACCGCCAGTGTATACTGTCTGTCTCCATTTTCATTTAAATAATATCGTAAATACATTGTAGGTTTTTCGCTTAGACAATTAATATTATAAAAACACACACAAATTAAAGATGGGGAATTAAAATATGAAAATTGTAACAATGTCCCTTTAGTTTACTATTACAATTTACAATATTAAAATATCTTAGTTCAATATCATGGAATATTTTATTTATGTCACTGTCAAAGACTTATTACTATGGCCCAAGGAACATTACACTTCATACATATATGCTAGTCTATGAGCCCATTGAGTATATGTGTTCTGTGTCTATTATGAGTAACAAATATTAAGTAACCAAAAAATAAGAAATTTGCTTTCAACTTTAGTTATTCTTGATGGCAATGCCCATAAGAATATCTATAATGTAAAAAATATAAAGTTCAATGATGGTTGCATAATAATAATATATAATGAACGTAAAATTATATCAATTAGAAATATTTATATATTTATTGTAAATTTTACTATACTCAACCCCACAGTTTATCTTACCAAAACAGTGAAATAAAAAAATAATAATTGTATGTCAAATTCATATCAAGTTCAATAACCATCGCACTTAAGTTTGGACATTCAATTCAAATTTAATTTTAGAATAATAAAATTAGTCTTATATCATTGAACACAACATTAAAAACCTATACATGAAAAAAAATCAATACATAAAATTGTAATTGATTGCTGTCTGTAATTGAAAGATTTACGAGACAATGATTATTGAAGGCATCATTTATAATGTAAACGAACCCAAATCAATGATATTTTGAGATTTTGTCTGTCTATGGGCTCGTGCGTCACAAGTACGACTGAAGCAGCTCATGAACTTCGAGAGAGGCTCTCGGAACGTACATGGAATTTGGTTAAGAGTAAAAAAGTATGGCTTTAAAACTGACAAACGGAATAGGAATAAAATCGGACTAATGTAACCGCTTGACAATCGACGGGGCTTTGATTAACCACTTTGGAGCAGAGTATGTCGAGTCGAGTTATGTCAGGCAGAATCGCCGCCACCCAGAGAATTCTTTTAATTGGAGATATGAATCAGCTATTCACAGACAAAATCTCGACGAAATGGTTTACAGCAGACCGCCACGGATCTTTAACAGTCAGAACCTTTTGTATATCCATAGAAGCCCCATGGAGTCCTACGCCCTACGATATATATATCCTGGTGTATATTCGTTTAAGAGGGTAGTGCGTTCCTTTTTTACGAAGGATATCAAGATGACTCCAGTACTGAGATATCTTAAGCACACTCTCTATCCTCACGTTCACCATGCATGAGGAGAAAGGATCTTTTGTCAGGCAAAATTGGGAAAAAAGAAGCAGGTCGAAGTGTCAATTTACGAGGCCTAAGGTCTGACCAGCGTGACAATTGTAGTGGTAAAGAACAAAATGGTTAAGCTGCAATTGCATGATAGCGTTGTCGTAATAACATCTTGGTATACCAACAGCTGTTCGTACTATAGCGATGACAAAAATGACTCGGACAGAAGATTTTTAATTTCGAACGCGACGATAGCACCAACAAAACGCATCGTGAAATATAATAAAAAATAATGGCTCGAATGGCTTCCCAGTAATGTAATAATTTTGTTCTTAAAAAATGGAATAAAATAGTACTACACTTAGTAACAAAATTATTTATTACTTTTGTCGATTGTTTTCAATTATAATATTCAATGATTTTCAACTTTCTATCATTTCATATTCTATTGACCCCGCTTAATGTAAACCTATAAAAATAATTTATTTTGTAAAGGTAATTTTGTTATCTGTGTAGTGTATGTGCGCCTCACTCAAGCCTCAACATATTTGATTGTTTGTAAATATTACTGCTTTGTCCGAAGTCTTTGCTTGTTACGTTTTTTTTTGAATTCATGAACAGAAGCTTTTTCTTTTTTTGTATTAATTGTTGTAAAACAATATATAAAGATGGCATATCTTCCTCCCCGAAAAACCCCTTCTGACAAAATTCTTAAACAGGATAAAAATCCACTTCATGTACTTCTACAAATGGGCTTTCCAAAACTCCGAGCGTAAGCTTTGTCTTTTTTTTTATTATTCTTATATTTTTGAAATTCACAATTAATAAATTGTACACATGATCACAGTGTTTAAATTTTGTTTACAGGTTGAAAGCTTTGGCTGCTACCGGCAATCGTAGTGTTCAACTTGCATCCGACTGGCTCTTGACCCACGTGAATGACGCGCACATAGACGACGATCAACCTCGAGAATATATATTATATGCATGCCCAAGCGGTCCCTTTTTAATTCGGTTACTTGAGTACTGGAATAAATCGCAAAGTAAGGGTTGGAATGGGGCGCATAATTTTCCGCCGCATGTTACGCTCGTTCCCTTCTTCAAGGTATTACAATTTATATAATAAAACCATGAATCTGACACAAAGTTGTTTTGTCGTACTTTATACAACATTGTGTGTAGATTTACCATTTTTGTAATTTACTTATTAACAGTTTAACAAGTTATTATCATAAAAATAAATAACAAAATACAATTACAGTCACTATGAAATAGCATAATATATAGTTCCCCTTAACTTGTAAGATAAAACTGAATTCCTGAAAATCTGATTACAGGCAAGCAATGATATTTCCTTACAACTTGGTAAAGCAGTAAAGCAGGCTGTTGAATCTCTAGGCATGCCTCCTCCATATTCTTCTTTAAAATGGGAACCTTATATATCGCAAAACTTCATGGGGCTCTTTGTTTCTGATGAACATGCAGAGTATCTAAAAAAAATTGCTGACCAGTACACACAAGTTATATCCTCAATTTGTAAGTAATTAAACATTATATCTGATATAAATACTTTTAATTTATAATAGAACAAATTTGTTAAAGATTAAACAATTAATGCTGTATGGTGATAGTAATAAATACAAAGCCAATTGTTATAAAGAAATATTTTCTTTCACATTGTTTTACTATTGTTAGCTTTAAAGAGCCTATTATACTAAAACATTTTTCAACAATTTCCTTTTTAATTTTTATAGCCCTTTTTAATTTAATTTTTATACAGTGGGTGTAAAGGTGCATATTAATGGGAGCTCGGAGTTGCATTAAAAATGAAGAACTTTCTAATCCATGTAAGATAACCTCATAATCAAATAAGTATTTTGTACTTTAAATGAAACTATTTTAACCGGATTAATCAGTCCGGTTTTAACCGGAGTAGTCAGCCAAATTGATACACCAACATATAAGTCCACCAATGTCTTAAACCCACCGTACCAGAGGGCAAGATACAGTTAGTTCATTCTGCAAGGATCCAGGGCAGTACGCTAGGAAATTAAGAAATCGTTGGCAGTCAAACTACCGCCTATAGTAATTATGTCAACTGACAGACAAGTGCCACCTCAGTCTACCCGTGGCCACAGACTACTGCAAAATGTTAGAAACTTTGGGTTCACAAAAATGTATAAAAATACAAAATATACGCGATTCATCTGGTTAAAATAGTTTCATTTAAAATGTGTAATAATCATGAAAATCAAAGAACTTATTATTTTGTAATCTGCATGACTTTATTATTATAGTTATACCTATTTATACATAATATATTTACAATATACATTATATGTTTATTATAATTAATTATAAATTATATTGTTTTGGCAGCTTGAATGGGGAAAAATGTAATATAAGGTAATATATATTTTTAATAGTAATTGTGTGTGTACCGTACCTTTTATGTTAAAATAATTCATATTTTTCTATTTTGCATGCATTAAACTATTTTACAAAGCTAGTTGTTTGCAATTTAAATATTGTTGTGACGCACTTTATTCAAAATCGAAATCTGTCTTTTTTTCTTATTTATATACTGATTGAACTATATAATAAAATGTTTAATTCTGTATATTACATAAGAGTTAATAACTGAGCATATTAATAACTTAATAAAGAACAGAATCAATCAAAAAAATATCAATTATCATTTAAGAACAACTAACATTCTACATCTATTTTAACTAGTGGGCCTCGCGCGGCTTCGCCCGCTTTTGCACCCTTAGACGTGAAATCTAAAAAAAACTACGAAACACAAGTTCAATAAATTATTTTTAATAGTCTGAATATAAATTTTTATAAAAATCGGGAGGTTTAAAAGATTTTTCCATATAAACTTTCAACCCCTTATTTGAACCCTTAGGGGGTGAATTCTAACAAAACATGAAACACGTGCTCAATGAAATATTTTAAAGAGTCTGAATTTCGAATTTTATAAAAATCGGTGCTGTTTTAAAAAAAAATCCATACAAACTATCAACCCCTATTTCATCCCTTTAGGGTTAAAATTTTTCATAATCCCTTCTTAGTGGATGTCCAGATTATAAATAAAATAAACATCTGTCCAAATTTCACGTTTCTACCATCAGCGATTACGGCTGTGCATGCGTCTTACCTCAGTCAGTCAGAACAAGTCCTTTTATATATATAGATTACATTACATCTAAAGATAAATAATCTTGATACATTA
The DNA here is from genome assembly GCA_917862395.2 of Heliconius sara. NCBI lineage: Eukaryota > Metazoa > Arthropoda > Insecta > Lepidoptera > Nymphalidae > Heliconius > Heliconius sara. The sequence continues at coordinate 5,067,500 of OU860787.2, read as the reverse complement.
TGTGACTTAATTTTTGTTACTTAATTGCTTAATTTGTGTTATATTAATTTGTAAAATTATTGTTCTTAGTGGTTGTTTGTTTGACTGGTTGTGGGTTCAATCTCCACTCGAGGAGATGAAATATTTACTTAAATTTATATTTCCATTTCTTCGCTCTGGTGTCGAGGCAAAGCGCGGCGTTGAGTTCTGCCACTTAACACGCAATGCCTCCGAAAATCGGCAGAAAGTGGGGAAACGAGTGTCTTTCACTACGTTCCCTCTGCCTACCCTGCAATGTGCGGGATACAGCGTGAAGCTGATTTTTTTTTTTATTGTTCTTAGGGTGATATATGATGTTTGTGGTATAACATCCATTATTAATTGTTATATCATTTATTTATATTTTGATAGCAATCGCCGAACCTCAAGCTAAATCTCTGCACTTAACCTTGGCCTATCATTTTGATGTAAATGCATATGATGATCTGAAACAGATGGTAAATGAACTGGATTTAAGTCCAGTACCTTCTCCTGCTTGGGAACTGAGATTGTACTCTCGAGATCCTCGCTTTGCTAATCATCAGGTATGTATTATATTTTTTTATATAAAATATCAATTTTGTTATGAAATTACCTACTTTTACAATATTTTGTATAGTTAGAAATAGTAAAATAAAATTTTACGTAAATATTTAAATTAGGCTACTTAAATACCATCCATACTTACTACGCTACAGCTAAATACTTTTATCTCTGTATGTCGTAATTCTTACTGAGTCAATATTCTCACATTTTTACAAGATGTTCTTATATTTTGATAATCCTGATAATAATAAAGGCACAATGACATTAAAACTATAAAAAAATGTTATATGGATATATATTTTTAAACACATATTCAACATACTTTAACTCACGGAAAAGAATTTGTATAAGCATAAATTACATCACATTTTTAGTGCATCTTATTAGGATACATTTTTTTATTTTATTAATTGAAAATTATCACTTAAATAAGTATGCATTTAATGCAAACAGATCGATAAAATTACACATGAGAATGTAATGCCCTCATGTTACTATCAATGTATAAACTATATTATTATTTGTAATTAAACTACAATGTACCACTATAATTGAACAAAATATTGGAAATCCCAAAAACATCCCCATTGCCACTACTCACTACAGTCACTAAGTCACTATAAATTATAATATATCTCAATGCCGTATTTCTCAGTCACTGCAAAATTTTCGTGCTTTGGTACTCCTACTCTACTCATCGCAATATATTTTAATATGATCTATTTATTCTTTGGAATATTGAATCATGATTGACGCAAATCTAGTTTATGATCTGATTCCACGCAATCCAAATATATTTCAATTTGTTCAATATCTGTGACATTGAATTATTTAGAACATGTATTACAGTATGTGCTCAAAATAGTCTATTTAAATTTTGATACATCTACTTATATGAAAATTCTTATAAAATAACTTAGTTCAATATACACAGCTTATTTATATGTACTATAAGATGTAATATAAAATATATTGCATCGTTAGTAGTCTAGTTTTCAACTATATTAATAATTTTTGTTTTTTAATAAAGAAACGGAGATATAAAAATGTAAACATGGACAACATAAAATAATTATATCACGCAATAAACAAATTAATTTCGGCCGCACAAAGTATTAAATAGTAGGGACGAAAAGTCATATCTAATCTAATCACACATACAAATTAATAACAAACAATCTCCAACCACGGACATTACTAAAACATATGCCGTTTGAAAATGTTGAATAATGATTGTATGAATAGGTATATAAAGCGACTCAGAGCTATGTGCCAGAAGCGAGTGACGAACTGGAACTCGTACTGGGCGATTATATATACATAGAAGAAAAACAATTTGATAATTCTCCCGATGGCTGGGTACATGGAACTTCTTGGTTGACCGGTTAGTATATCATCAAATTTGATAAGGTTTCTAATTAATATATAGATTCTAATTCGTCGGTTATTTAATACTGTTAATTATGTGGTTATGACGAATACAAATTCAAATTACATCACATAGATAGATAGATAAAATTCTTTATCGCACACACAAACTAAATAAAAAAAATGGAATCACTAATTGTAGAAATATAACTAGCACGCAAAGGCGACCTTATCACTACTAGTGATCTTTTACAGGTAACCTTGGGCTTAAGCATTTACAATAAAAGTGCATAAAAAGTTTTTTTAATAATAACAATATTTACGAGACAAAAAATAAATGATATAGTTTACATATAATACATAAATAATATATACAGAAAAATATATATACAAATTATTTTTGTTTTGAGTATTACTGTAAAATCGACTGGTTATGGGTTCGATCCCCACTCGAGGAAATGAAATATTTATTTTCATTTCTTCGCTCTGGTGTCGAGACAAAGCGCGGCGTTGAGTTCCGCCACTCAACACGTGACGCGACAGAACTCGGTAGAAAGTGGGGAACGGAGTGTCTTAACACTAGGTTCCCTGCTGTGTGCGGATACAACGTGAGATTCATTTTAATTTAAAATTACTCAACTTTTCTGACTTGACCTAAAATGTAGTGTTACATTTTTGTCGTCGTTTTTTTAACTCGTGAAAATCAAATATAAAACGGACTTCTTTACTCAGAATAAAAGAATAAATTTGTTATTTTAGATAAAGCAGTTTTGGTTTTCCCGCCTTATGTTATGGTGATATGACATTATTGATTTTAAATTTTGGTAAAAGTTGAGTAGCGACATCTAACATGATGACAATGCGTTAGGCAGTATTCAAATATATAAACCTGTGTAATATTTTCTGCCATTTACAAAGAAAACATATTTAAACCTGGCAACTCTAACCTACTGTCGGGTCATGCAATGTCAACAATGCGAGCTTTAGTGAATTATTTTAAAATGCCAAGTTTTCGCGTCAGAGGTTAGTTGAGTTAACGTTTTATATAAATAAAATAAAAAAACTGTCGAAAATTATATATATTCGTTTGGGATTTTGCATTTGGAATGATAAAATTGAGGTAGGTACTATATGTGACGTAATAAGGCTTAGGTTTGCTTATGTTTTTTTGTTTATATTTTTATTGTTGCATAGTATTTTTGTTATTGTAAATTTAAAATGTTTAATATATAAAGTAAAAAATGAATGAATCGCCTGTTATCCAACACCTTATCAAAATTCAAAACAACAAATATAATACATGTACCAATTTTTTTTTAAAATTTGTGCTGGAATCGCATATTATACTTAATATATTTACTTGGTTACGTAAAACGTTATTAATAATAACTTATTATATTACCCTATGGAAATAATATTTTTTTTTTTTTTTGAATTTTAAATACAGGTTATTTATTCGTTAACACGTCATTTAAATCAAAAGTCAAATGATTTAGTTCAAAGAAAAAACAAAGTAGACATCCAAATTTTTTTATCAATACGTCGTTATCGTCGTGTACAATAAACTTAACTAATTAATTGAAATCGTAATCATCATTTCTCTTTTTATTGCTGTCAAATGTTTATGCATATTAATGCTTATAGTCTTCACGCTGTGTTCCGCACATGGCAGGGTAATTTAGTTTTAAGAAACTTCGTACACATTAGGACAGATTAGTTCCTCATTTTCCGCTGAATTCTGTAGGCGTGTTGAGTAGTGAGGCTCAACGCCGCGCTTTGTCTCGATAAAGAGTAGCGAAACCAAAATATTAAATATTTAATTTTCTCGAGAATCAAACCCAAAATCTGTCGTGTTCACAGCTTGACTGCTCTCGAATTTTTAACTAATATAATGTAATTTAAGTCTTTTATAAATTGACCAATTCGGTTCTCTGATTCTAACATTACATTTACCTTATAAAGTCAAATACTAATTAGGTATGCACGTAGTTCCGATAAAATAAAAAAACGAAAGCAAATTAAAATAAACATATATTTGGCCATATACAAAAAAAGATATATATCACCCGCGGCCTATCACGAATGGCAATGTCCTTCATACCTCTCGTGGTGCGTATACTATTTTATGAAAACGCTCGCTATTACATCCTGCTTAGACTAAAATATTTTTAATAAATTATGCAAAACAATGTAGTTTAAAATTCAAGTAACTAACAGATATTTATCACTAAAAAATATTTTTGTAAATTATGAATTTTATTTGGATTTCTTGAAATTTCGTTCTCTCTGCCATTTTAAGGTTACATACGTATGAATCTCAAATAAAATATTAAATAAAAAAATGTTTTGCCGTATAACTTGACAACACGTAGATATGATTTGTAAATTGTACAGCGTACAGCGTAGTAATATTTAAAGAGTCTTTGTTTAGTATATACGAATATATCGGTTAACAGCTTAAAAGAGAATAGCAACTACGTTTTAAACGTACTAATTGAGAAGAACGAATATTATTATATTTTTTAGGGCTGGATGTTTGTTTCATTTTCATGCAATAACTACTAAACGGATATAGAATGGAACTTTACAGGAATATATATAGATAGATGGGCTTCTATTTATGTTAAAATGTTGTATAATTTGGCCATAATAAGTTTACGTGAGCGAAGCCGCTCTCGGGTCGCTAATCCATAAAACTTGAATTTTTGAAGATTGAATGGAGTACGAGAACTTTCGAAGCTACCTAAATAATTTTATTTAAATCCTATCTTAGCATAATTTTACATTTCATAGAAATATATTGAGGCCTTCGTGGCGCAGCAGCAAAGAGCGGACCGAAAACGCGACAATTGTGCGTTCTCACTCGGGTTAATGAAGTATTTTTATTTCCTCGCTTTGGTAACGTGAACTTTGCAATACCTCGGTAACTTGATGTCTAAACACTCTTCTCTGAGAGGAGTTTTCCTCTCTGTCTATCCCGCCTACCGTATTAAGAGTCTACAGAAAGAAGATAGCGGGTAGTTAAGAAAATAATAATATGTGATTGTAGGTGTGAGTGGACAGTTGCCGGCCGTATACACTCGTCGTACATCCGACTCAGACGCCTGGACGCTACATCGCGCTATCTCTTTGTCTACAAATAAAAGTGAGTCATATATAGAAAATAATATGTATTTTTTATAATAATAAATCTCGTAATACATATTCATTCTAAATACTAAGTAATTTATTTTAAATTGAAACCTGTATGCGCTGCGGCACGAAGTGGGACTGTAAAACCGACTGGTTGTGGGTGCGATCCCACTCGAGGAGATGAAATATTTACTTAAATTTATATTTCCATTTCTTCACTCTGGTGTCGAGGTTAAGCGCGGCGTTGAGTTCTGCCTCACAACACGCAATGCCTTCAGAATTCGGCAGAAAGTGGGGAACGGAGTGTCTTGATATTGGGTTCCCTCTGCCTACCCTACTGTGTGCGGGATACAGCGTGAAGCTGATTTATTTTATTACTTTTATATATTATAATTTAAATATTTTAAACTCTAAACAGAGTCGGTGTTTAATATTTGCATTTAAAAAATACATTTAAGTGCTTATTTGGTAATCGCTTTTAAAAAGATATAGTTAGTAATTGGAATCAGTACAAAAATACTAACCTACATGAGTACTTAATACGAGGCTGTTGTGACGCCTTTGCACAAGCGTGTATCTATAAATGCAACGATTGTGGGTTTGATTTCCACTTGGGGGAATTAATTATTATTTATTAATATTTTAATTTCTTCGCTCTGGTAACAAGGCAAAGCACCGCGTTGAGATTCACCAAGCAAGCAATCTCTCTAAAATTTGGCAGAAAATAGGTAACGGAGTGTCTGTACACTAGATTACTTCTGCCTACGCTGCTATATGAGGGAAACAACATGAAGCTCAAAAAAAGTGCTTAATAAAAAATAGGCATAGGCCCTTATAACAAATAATTGATTTATTTATTTTTGATAACTTTATCTCGCTCAACCAATGTTGAATGTATTCCATTTTAACTATCACAGTCACGTTTATATTAACTGTTATTCGCAATCAGCCCTTTTAATTTAGACAAATTTCATCATGTCTAGCGCGTTATTAATACTTTACAGCTATTTTAAATATGAAAATTCACTATAATATACTATTTTGTTTTTTACAACTTTTGGACAATTTTTAGGCAGTGATAGTAAATCCGATTCGGATTCAAAATCGAAAGTTGAAATGGCAACAAGCTATCCTCACGAGGACGCAGAAAAATTGGGTTTTGAAAAATCAGAAGAAACATATCAAGTGTGGGAGCAGTACTGGCAAGCTGCGATGGAGGACAAAACTGAAAACATCTTGAATGCCGAGGGTATGTCTCGTTGACATAAATATTTTATGCTTAATATTTTTTTTAATGATAATTTAATTGAAAATCCTAGTCGCGGCGTCGCCCGCTTGTACTACAATAATATAGCTTACTATATTATAGTCTCATAAATGTAAGTGTCCATCGATGAAAAATAACTATACTTTAGACTAAACGATTATACATTTTATGTTGGTAAATATAATATATTATCAAAACAGTTGCTATAGAAAATTTATATCTTTATTCTCTTTTCCCTTATATGTTAAGCACAACGTTCTGTTGTCAATCTGAATTAAACAATCTGTTCAAGATAACATTCTTATCAGTACTTACTTTTTTTATTTTTTTTGTCAAGTTAAGGTTGACATATGCCAAGTAATCAATTATACTGTCCTGATAAACTGATTGATTACAAAATTCTGAATACTATTAATTAACGTTACATGAACCACAGCGTGTAACTTTCAACAGACCCCATATATTGAGAAAAAAAAAGTTTTTGTAATGAATTTTATAAATGATTAAATGCAAAGATACAAGTATAATTTAAGACCTGCTTGCTTGAAAGCTCGTCATTTAAAATTGTAGCATAAATAAAATAAAAAGTCACCTACCAACACTAGTATTAGGACACTTCGTTTTCCACTTTCAGCTGAACGCTCTTTACCACAGCAAGTAAATAAAAATATTAAATATTTAATTTCGTAAATAAATCGTTTTAGTATAAATTAAACCCACGACCATCGGGTCGACAGTCGTACGCTTGTGCCCTTGCGCCATGACAGTCTCAAATATGAATATAATATATTTTTTATATATATGATTGTGACGATGGTGATTGGTATATTATCTTTGGCATTATATACAAATTACTAATATTTTTTTATTTACAGATTCCGATGGAAATGTCAAAGGAAAAGATGGTGAAGTAAAAGTAAGCAACAAAGAAATTTACTATCATATCTTTAGAATAACCAATTCTATATGACTTTATAAACTGCTTAAATTATTATAATTATTGTTTATTTTAGTAAGTTATAGGTAAAGATTGTAATGCATAAATCAAAACGTCATTTTAATCGATCTCAGACTTGAGAATGGTTTATAAATACTAAGTACTGTTTATAAAAGATGATCGGTTTCAACTAAATAAAACTTGACCTTAATAATGTTAACCATAGATTTTAAATATCACATTCAATTTAGTAGTAATTACTATATAAAACGTATGACTCAATTAAAGGCAAACTTAGTCAAAATTATTCCTCACACCTTCTTAACTTAATTAGAAAAGTTCTTTATATAAACATCTATATATAATTATTTTATCTTGGTACCTAATAGGTTATAAGGCTGTCGTGGTGCGGCAGCACAACGTCTGACTGTACAACACGATTGTAATAAGTTCGATTCCTATTCGGGGGATTAAATAAATTATTTTTCTTTCCTCACTATGGTCCGAAGACAAAGTTTTAACGTGCCGTCTAGTTCTGCTACGCAGCACTCAATGTCTTGAAAGTTGGGTAGTACGTGGGAGGTGTGTTATATGTGGTATTAAGTGTGCATCTAAAATGAAATATGTATTCCAGACTAAAAGCAACCGCCGTTGGATCCTGTCGATGCGCCACGGCGAGCGCGTGGACCTCACGTACGGCGCCTGGGTGCCCTTCTGCTTCGACGACAACGGCACCTACACGCGCAAGGACCTCAACATGCCGCTGTCCCTGGCTGAACGGTGAGTCTCGATTCGGCTAGATTATGCAGCTAAAATTATTTATTTATTTAAGCTGTTTAGAAAAAAAATATGATTTTAATTTTATTTTGTTACCTTTTTCAATTACACGCTTTATCTCGTATCTGGAATTGTAAGCAGGGGTAAGTTAGTATAAAAACACGTCGTTCCTGTTGCCACACGTTATATTCAATATATTGCGTTTTCAGTGGCGGAACTCTCAGCATCGCGGTTAGTTTTGATACCAAAGCGAAAAAAATAATATAATTCATTCCTCCGAGTAGAGAATCGCGCCCACAATATTCGCGCGTGTTATGCAAACTACAACTGTATTTCTATATATTTTATACTACACTCAGTAGCTATAAGATCCAATAAAATAATATATTGTCAGCGCGGGCGGCGCGGACTCGTACGCCAGGGACGCGCCGCTGACGCGCGTGGGGCAGATGCAGGCCTACCTGGTGGGCGAAGGCCTGCGCGCCGCGCGCCTGCCGCTGCGCCACGTCTACGCCTCGCCCGCGCTGCGCTGCGTGGAGAGCGCGCACAACATGCTGCAAGGTACCAAGGCACCATAGTGGCCTAGTGTAGTGTATATACATATTTACAATATAGGACAGACACACCACCTGTAGAGTGCCAGAACTTAACACTATGCATTGTCTTACTACTAGAGCGAAGAAAGGAAGAGAAGAAGATAAACATTTTATGATAACCACACCTTCTTGTAAAGATTGAAGCCACTCCCTCAATAAAATTATGTGATTTTGTTAATTTGAAAATGGTATTTTGTTATTACTTATTCATCTTATTTATCTCCTATACAATTAATTTTTATAAATACTCTTATCAGGTTTAAAGAACGATCCTCCGCTGAAGATCAGAATTGAGCCAGGGCTTTTTGAGTACAAGCAGTGGCATGCGTCAAAGGGCATGGGCCCTTTTATGACACCCATGGAATTGCACAAAGCTGGGTACAGTGTTGATCTTGAGTAAGTACATACATGTTTGGTTTGTTATTCATATTTTATATTCATTAATTGGCTTATGCTTTACTAATTATTAAATTATTGTAATTAAATTTAAGGTATTAAAAAATGATATATAAAAATAGTTATATGTAGAACACTTATTGTCTTAGTTTTCTTGCATATACTATTTAAAAATATTTTTATTCTTATTATCTTTTATGTGATAGGAACTAATAAACTGTTGTTTTGTTTCAGCTACAAGTCGTATGTAGAAATGGATGTTCATGCACCAGAAACTATAGAGGAATTTTATAAAAGGAATGAATTTGTCATTCAATCAGCTGTGAAGGATACTGAGGCTGAAGGTATACTCGTTATAATATTTTTTTATGAAATATTAAATTTTAATTATATAAAAATTATGGATTTGTACCGACACAGGAGGATAAACCATTTAATTACCCAGTTCTGGTAACAAGACAAAGAGCGGCGTTGAGTCCAGCTTCTCCAAACGTAATATTTTGAAAATTTGTGGGTAATTGGCGATTCATTCGCCGTAATAATACAAAAAACAATATACAAAATATTTTTCCCAGGTGGTAACGTAATATTTGTGGGGCACGCCACAACATTAGACATAGCAGTGACAGCACTGAAACGTATGCAAGAAGGCAAATCCGAGTATCCCGAGTACCAGATCGCCAAGTTCCTGAACCGCGTGCCGTACTGCGCACTCGGGGCCTTGCGTGACAACCCTATAGAAGTGGTGTCCCCGCCTTGCCCGCCCTCCATTAATTCTAGCTCGGGTCGCTTCGACTGGAAATTACTGTTGGAACTCAACAATGAATAATTAACATTTATGATATACATTTGTTGACACTAAACCTATCAGTGAGAAAATTCATTAGTATAACTGCTCATTTACTTTTAAATACATAGAAAAAAATCTTTTTCTATGTTTATATAACTATTTTAAAAATTATCTTTTATCTCAAGTGTTAGATTTAGTGTTCATTTATTGTATATAGCATTGAAAATTTTAAAATATATTTTAATGTATCACGTAGAGGCTAGAAGTGAATAAGCATGACTTGGTCTAACATTTATATTATATTTATCAAATAAAAGCCCCATAAATAGAATTTAGAATCAGATATTTTTTCATATAATATAATTATTTTTGTAAAACTTACCACAAGGTATGTCTTTTAATATTGTATTGTTTTTCACAGACAAATGACCATAGTTATTATAATTATAAAAATACATATTATGATACCACATATTAAAATATATTTTTATATTAGAAAGGTTATATTTAATAAAATATTTTGTATTTTCTTTTAATTTGATTTTCTATCACTTTTTTGTGATCTATGATTGCCATTATATAAATTTATAATTATTTTGTCCATCGTATGAAACTATTTTGATAATTTTAGACATTTTGACGCCGTAATTTGGATCTCTCTGTGTGTGTATTATTGATTTTTTTGTACTGACTAGTATAGTTATTTAGGATCGATACTATAAGCGTTCTTTAAATACTATATTTGTATGTAAGCTGAAATGATAATCATTGACTAATATTACTATAATTCATTAGCTACCTCAAAACATATAAACACACCTGTTTCAGTTTATAAGATATTTTTGTTTAATTTTTTCTATTAATCACCATATCTACTACTGGCATATACGCTACTGGTACTTAGTAATAATGTAATATAATATATATTATAATTACAATATATTTTATGATCTCTGTCATTACACTGTATGTGGTGAACATTGTGACTATTTTGTGTGATATGTTTCAATAGTAATAAAATTTAGATATATATATTTCAATGTTTTATTTAATAACAACCATCACAGACTTAATGCAATACAATAATTATTTATAAAAAAAGCTGGTCTAAATAAAATTGCAGATGAAAGGTAAATAATGGCAGTTTATATGAATTTTAAATGAGATAGCTTAATAAAATAATAAACAATCAATATTACGTATTAACGTTATTCTTTAATATAAACTGGTTTTTTTTATTACGTATAAAACTCTGGGATGGCTAAAGACTAGACTATTTGCGGAAATATTTAGAAATCAATGATAACACTTGACACGAAATTGTCTAATATATGGCAAACATTTGCCTGGCCCTGTTATAAAAGACTTAGTGGAGCCAACTAAAGGTACATCTTTGTCTGGAAGGGTGATTGAGTCATCGGATAAAGGGATCTTGAAAAATTTCAGCTCAAATGATATAGGTCTGGGCCCTGGGATCTCAGTCTATAGTATATATGTACGTAATCTCGCCTTTATAGTTTTTTTTTCTTTGACGATATTAAAAGATAAATGCATATGACATGCATAGCAATATTACAACATCTTAAGTTTGTTATACTATATTATTGTACCAAGAAGGTATTTGTTACAGGACTGAGGGTTAAAAAAAAGTGTTAAGTTATTATCTCTGATCTGAGGTCTATTCTTAACAATTAAAAGGAACTTTTAAAATAAATTTAATTATATCATATTTGTCTATATTATTTATCATTGCAATCTATAACTTAGGTCCTAAAGAATCCTTAAGGCAAAAGGTAAATCTTTAAGTAAAGGCTCAATATATTTATGAAAATGTTATGAATGTTAAGAAAAACATTAATAATTTTACCAAAATTGGTGATGTTCATAATATTAACACTAGAAATAGGCATAATCTTGGTGCACCTGCAACTCAGTTGCATCGAATCCGTAATTCTTTCATGGGACAATGTGTACGCTTTTACATTAGGATCCCAGAAAACGTCGAGAGAATTTTCTATATCACGATATAAAAAAAATGTGAAAAGACGTTTGTGTGTTAAGGTTATTACCGAATTAAAGATTTTTTTAAATGATAACACGCCTTTGGGGATGAAATGCTCGCTCCAGTCTGTTTCAAAGGTATCATTGTCACAGATAACTAAATATGCATTTGTTTAAAATTGATTTTAAAAAAATAAGTCCCGCTGAGTTTAAGGCGTTAAGTTTAGTGAACTGGTGGTAAACTATTTGACGTTCAAAAAATGAAGCATGTATCTTCTTATTTTGAATAAAATTATTTGAATTTGAGTTCTATTTACACCGACTGATTCATATCGAGTTGTTAGAGAAGCCTGCTAATATCTTTCTAACTTTTTATAAAAAACTAATAATTTCTTCAATATTTAGAATGTATTTCTGAATTGATTTCATATTGATGTAAATTATATATGTATAAATCTATAAATTACATATAAAAAGCTATTTTATATGTATATTACATTTGACAAAATTCAATAAATAAGTATGAAAACTATAAAAATATTCTTTGCCTATTCTGTCTTATTATCTACTTTTTTATAATTCATTTTTTCTGATAAAATTTCTTCAACGATTTTTTGGATCACTATTCTGTCTTCGACTTTTATATCTTCGGGTTTAGTTTTATCGTCGTAAATTTTCCTCTCTTGTAAACGAACAATCACTTCTTCAACAATAGATTCGATATTTACATTCATATTCTGAATAGCTTCAGATTTCTCAGTAACGTTTTCAGGTGATTTTGTATCAATAGGTTCAGCTTCAGCTATAGTTGGTTCTTCCACTGGATGGACTTCCACTACTTGTTCGAGCGACTCAGGTATGTCACCTCTACCGTCAACATCTGATTGTTCCTTAAAGGTATCTGATATGTTATTTTCAGACAGTTCAACAGCAATATGTTTGTGTCGCTTCATAATTTCTTTTAGTTTTTCTTTAGCGGAAGCTACTACTTCTCTTCGAGTTTCCGATTTTATTTTCGCCATGGCCTTTTTCTTACGCTCGTGACGAGATATAATTGGGGAATCCTCTATTTTTTTAATCTTAACTGTTTTAACGGGTTCTTGTTCACCTATCTTTTCCATTATAACATCATCTTCATCATTAACAACCGTAACAAATTGTTCGGATGCTTCGCTTGTGGTAGATTTTACTATGATTTCCTCTGATTTATAAATATCTTCTTCTGCTTCAATTTGAGTATTTTTGAAATTTATTTCAGATATTTCTTCACTTACACTTGCATTATCTTTCTCATTTTGATCTTTATTTATATCATCCGACTGATCCTCGTCACTTATGTCTTCTTGGCTCAGTTCATTTTTTTGAAAGTATGTGCCATAAGGATCGTCACGGAAATTCTTTCTTTCTAAAATAAATATGGCTGGTTTTGTTTTTATTTTAATAGGGGGCATTAATTTGTAAGTCACACTGATTTGTGAAAAAGATTCGATACTGTCTAAAATATTGTGTGTTTGTGTAAAAGACTTCAGATTTGATGAATATTTACTCTTTGCCTCAATAAGGAGGTGAGTAAATTTTTGCAACTGCTCATCACTAAGTGACTCATTTTTGCTATACTTCCAGTGGTTATGAATTTGTGTGAATCTTGTCACACCTGTCTGAGCCGCCAAGTTGCTGATATGTACATGAACGTAAGGTTCATTTTTTAATAGTTTATGGAATCTGAAAATTATAAATATGGACTGATTATATAGTTAAGTTAGTTATAACTAAAATAAATAGTAAGATAAATATGTCAATTATAACATTATTTAAGATTGAAGGAGTTTTATCTTTATATATTATAAAGTAAAGCCTCTGTACACCGATTACACTTTCAAACTGAGTAACAGATATTAGTGCAAATTTTCCTAATAGACAGAGTGGTTTAATAGAAAGATTCATTTATACATGAGGCCTGTCGTGGCGCAGCGGCACGAAGTGTGACTGTTAAAGCGACTGGTTGTGGGTACGATCCCTACTTGAGGAGATGAAATATTGACTTAAATTTATATTTCCAGTTCTTCCATCTGCCTGACCTGTTGTGTATGGGATAGAGCGTGACGCTGTGTACCCAAGAGCGCAAAAATTGGGCTCTGTGCGCTATAAGTGCAAATTATTATATTATTGTAGAAGAAATATTGCTAAAAATAAATTCAAACCTTGTTATTGCTATTCCACCAGGATAGTTTGTCATAGCAACCAAGGATAACGCTAATGAGAATATAATGTTACAAACAATGATGATAACGGTTCCCCAGAAAAGAAGTTCGTAAATCGGTGATTTAGAACGTCTTATGTATCTGAAAAAAAATATCGTTATACAACTACATTTATATTTAATTTTTTCTATTTACTGTGTATATATCAGGTAGCAGAGAGTTGAATGTTAGTAAAATCATATTTCCAACATGAGTGTAGGATGAATAACTCTTAGTATTGCATCTACATCACAATGGCATTAGAAATTTAGTTCGTGTTAAGCAACTTATTTATTATTAATATGATAAAAAATTATTCAAGTTAAATAAAAAAAACTTACACATATGAGCAAACCGCAGCTGATGACATGTTGAGTAATGGAAAAACATATATAATGAACCTAAGCTCCTTATGTGGTAGGAAAGAAAATAGAAGGATGTAAATTAGGGCAGGAAGTACAATAGGTACAAGGCGCTTCTCAAGATACAAACCTACAGGTAACAAGACAATACTAGGGCCGAGGCCACGAGGGAGAGCTGAATAGAAGTACCAAAGAAATGGTGAAGTCTGGTTGTATATTTTAAGGAAATAATTTAAAAATTGTCAAATTGTAGTAATTGGGTTCCGGCACTCAACACGCAATGCCTCCAGATCTCGGCGGAAAGTGGGAAATGGAGTGCCTCAACACTATTTCCTCTGCCTATCCTGGTGTGCGGTAGACAGTATGAAGCTGGTTTATTTACTTTATTTTTTTTAAATTTTTAATAACATTTATTATTATTATTATTATAATCTTTACACGCAACAATAATAGTCATAAAGTATATTATTTTCAAAACATAATCTCAAGACATTTGTATGCACCCATTATATTATTGAACTGAACTAAAATAAAATAGTGTTTGCAATTGGCCAACACTGTATTTTATTATGAATGTTTATGTCTTTCTTACATTAAATGTAAGAGAGTAATTTCCTAATTTTTTTTGCCAATTTACACAAATGGTGTGTTGAATCTTGATTCTCGACTACAAGTCGAAAGGAAGGTAAGCATTATTCTAAGTTGGCAACTCATCAACTGTTAAATAAAATATTTAAATTTTATTTAAAAGGATACACCCCACTCTGAACTTTTATTTAAAATTGTATTAAACCAAAACACTTCAGCTTCTGGCCATAATAGGCGTCCCCAAAATATTGAGTCTATTGCCACTGTTAATGCAACAAGTATTACACCTGCTGGAATAACAATTTTAATAAATCTGAAATTTAAAATTTTGTTAAAAAATATACTTAAAAAAAAATATTTGAAATAGAAAACACCTGTACAAAGAAACAATAAATTCTTTTATTAGTAAATATGATTTTCTTTAGTAAAAAAATCTTACCCTACTATATCAAATTTCTTGAAATATAAATCAATAATAACATATAAACCAAATAGCATCGCTAGTTCAGCTCGAAACATAATAATGGCAGCACCTGCTGCTATAATAAACTGTTTATGTTTTCCAGCTATCCATCCCTCAAGCGCAAGAAGTACTATATAAAAAGATTGACTGATGTATAATTCATAAATATATGTGAAAAGTTTTAAAGTATGTGCACAATTTTTTCAATATTACAAATGGTTACAAAATTAATAAACTTACCAAGAGGCATAGTAATAATATTAGGTAATGGACGGCTCATATAAAACATAAAATGATACTGCGTAACACTTATTAAAGTGAACCACCATGTAAATGTACTGCCAAATTGTTTTTGTAATGCATTTCGAAGACGATTCCATGCTGCTATTACAGTCAATGCCAGAGTGAGTCTTACTGAAATATTAAACAATTTAAATTTACATATAAAGGTATACATATAATAAAAGTATATGTATACCTTATACATATATGTAAAGTCATACATATAATAAAAACATAAATCATTCCTCTCTGTACATGGAATATATTTGGGAAAAACCATTATTAGGGGTATTAATCAATATTGTACACGACAAAACAATGATTCTGAAAAATTTGTCTTTGTCAGATACACCAATTTAAATGCACTTTTTATTATTATATTTTGATAAACTTCCCTTAACATTTAGTGGCTGTATTATCACAATGGGTTCATAAATAAAAATTTATATTAATTACAATTATATGTAATATTTAGTTTTATTAGTAGTTTTTTTTTAGTTTTAATTAGTAGTACATTTTAATAGTAGTGAAAATGTTATATCAATTACATTTTTCTTTAACTCATTTGTGGTTTAAAAATGTATTTATTTTAAAACATTTTAATAGTTTTTTTTTAAAAAGGCTTGTTGCGGGTGACTTTATTTTTACTTTAAACAATATAAGTAAATGTAGGTAGGAGGCGATACGGCGTCGCGTGATTGTAAGGAGCGTATAGGCGGCAGCTCATTTCAATTTCGAACTGCTTTATAGTAATATATAGATAGATTGAATAAATATCTATTTATTATTCTTTTAAAATATTTAATTGGTTATATAAGCGTATATTGCTTATATAAAGGTACAAGAGACCCCAGATTGGGTAAGTGTTGTAAGATTCATACTTTTAATTATAGTTTTAGGTGTTATGAGATTGATAGAATTATTATTTGTATTTAAAGTTAATATAAGTTTTATATAAATGCTTATAGGCATTTGTAGATGGTGAAGTCTATTGTTTATTTATATTCATTTTATTTGTTACGTATTATACATATATTGTAATTAGTATATGATGCCTTTTAGTTTCATATTTAAGTAATTGGAACTAAGTTACATTATTTCAATATTTTGCTAGAATCATGTTGCAGTTCGGTTTGCAAAATCAGTCTTTCACGGTTTTGTACCAGTGTCCTATAACGTGAGATGGTGAAGTGGCAGTAAAAAGTTTGTATAAAATATTTTCGAAAATCTAGGTCGAAAAACGAAGTGCTCGGTTCTTCCTTTAGTCAGGACACCAACGTTTTTTTATTTATAAAGTGCTGACTGGGCAATTCGATTTATGTATACCCTCTTAGTATGTGAACCCTTATTTTTTTTTAAATATTCATTTTTGTTTTTAAATATGGTGTTTTATTAAATATCCTTTTTATTTCTTATTGGATAACAATTACTGTTACAATGTAAAGATATTGCTTTTAAAATAATAGTGATATTAGAACATCAAAGCAGCTGGGATTAGTAAATGCATAGTCATGTAGTTCAAACGGGCAAAGTCTAAGTAAAGGTGGTTTAATTTTTTTTTCAAATATTTACAACTAGGTTTTTAAAAAGATTACTTACCCACATATTGCGTCCAAAATTTATTGATACTAAAAACGTGCAATATGCCAACAACAGGTGACGACAATATTGAAATAAAAAGTGGACCAATAAAAGTACGCGGCACTACTCCCGGGAACTCATTATGATCGTACTGGAAAAAATAGATTATTACAGTTATCAGTGCGCAACATTCAAGTCTAAAATCCAAAATTAGAATTTCTTTAATACCTCTGATAGATTAAACCGATGGTATAAAATATCATGAAAGGCTTGAATATTGAAACTTTCTTCTACTTTTGTAAAAGGGCATAATAGCACATGTAAGCTAGCTACAACATAAAGTAACTGAACCATTTCTTATATATAATTTATGAAAACTAAATTTACAACCTAACCCATAGCTCATAACTTCTATTCTCGGAGCTGCCAAGTCTTGCAATATTATTAGTATTTTGACACTGACATTAAGAAAACAATAACACAAAACTAACAATAATAAAATAATGTATTTTCTGCAGTATGGTTTTATTTAATCGTTGTTTACTCATTATAATATATAAACAACTAATAACAAAATATTTATATAATTAGATGATAATGAAAAGTAATAGGTAGTCTAACAATTTTTTGCTATGTTTTTACTGCGCTGCGCTTAGTTGTTGCTTTAATTATTATATAAAGTAAAAAAATATTTTGTGACAAACATTATATCTGTTGTTTCTATAAATATTTCCAATTTTTTAATGTGTATAAATTGCAGTACAAAATTTTATTATTTATATTATCTTTATTATGCATAAAATATAAAACAATAATTAATTACCATGTGCTGAAGGAAATTTTAATGTAACGAAACGTTACTTTGACAACAATCGTCAACAATGGTGGAACGGATTCTGTGACATTTCTGAGGCAGTGTTCGTTTTCTGATACGAAAATATCAATAATGATCAATATTTTAAATACAATAACAGCTGCGATAATATTTCAATAATATTTCGCTAAATTCTGACACAAAACATTGAGAATGTGTGATGTTTGTTCGGAGTTTTCACAGCTTTTAGTAAATTGTAAGTTACATTGTTTCGAAATTTTGTGGTTCATTTACTTTTACATTGATATTTACACTTAAAACTCTAAAAGTTCATTGAGATGTTGTAAAAGCAACAAAAAAAAGGACAGCTTTATTTTTTTATTTTTACAATAATTTTAGGTGAAACGAGATTAACTGACGATGTGTCCCAGTATCCAACAATAAGTCAATCAGAACTCGAAACGGTGTTAAATTATATACTTTCGTGGCCTCAAAGGTAAAATATTACTGTTGATAATCTATCTCTATGTAAATATAACATACTCAAAAAAATATAAATAAAATGAAGTGTGGAATGCTTTTTGAAATACGTAATAAATATGTTGTTTCTATTTTTATTATATTTTGTTTTATAATATTTTAGGCAATGTATGTGCTGTTACCGAGATGTAAAAAATTTTGAAAGATTTTATTTAGTAGTACAAAGTATACTATGCCTATCTGTATACCAATTAAAACAAATCAAAGATAATTTATTAGCATCACCTAAACTTCTAAATGAAAGTGCTCAGGAGCCAGAAACTCATAAAGGGCAAGATGATGAAAATTCCACAAAAATTGAAGATGAAACTAGAGTGCAAGAAAATAATAAATCAACACCAGAAAGTACAAAACCTACAGAGGCCTCAGAAGCTTCCGCAGAATTATCTAGTAGAGAAAAAGGGATAACATCTAATGACACAAACCATGATACTTGGTCATTGCAACAAAAAGAAAAGTTGATGCATATTGTGTCTAAAATTTTTCTTCTTAACTTCCCTTTATACTTAGCCTGTAAGCATTCAGCTCTCAGTCGACTTGATGATTTATCAGCTCCAGAAATATCAAACCTCAGTTCATACTGTGATTTGCATGATACTGAAATACCAGCTTATTTATTGAGAAATGTGAGCTTATTTTGTAAACTTGGAGGTGTATGTGCTATGACAGCAGTGTTTGAATATGCTTCACCAACTAGCCTTCCTTTGTCTATGGCACATGCAATAGTCGCAGCTGTTGGAAACTTGAAGCTTTGGTTGAATTTTAGGGCAGTAGCACAGCTTTTTATGCCATTACGAAGCAAAATATTAAAATATATGTGCAGCTTGGAAGACAAAGATTTGAGGGTGCCAGCTGTTAAATCAATGGCAGGTAGGATTCATTTTTTGTTAACTGTTTTTATTTATTTGAATTAAAGCTAATCACTTGATATTTATATGTACTTTATTTTATTAATTTAGATTTTATGTGGGGAGCTGCTAAAGAGCCTCTAGATGCTCCATTGGCATTTGATGGAGATGGTCTTGCTTTGGCCTTCAAATATTTTAATAGTAGTACTCTTACTATGAGGCTTGCTGGGGTAGCACAAATCAACGCCCACATAGCTGCCCATAATGAACTTTGTACCGGGGAACCTGCAGCCAATGCTGAGGTTGCAGGACAACATTTAGCAACTTGGTTGACTTACAATAATATTATTGAACATTTATTTGGCCCTAATTTACATGTTGAGGTGAGAATATACTTCTAATATATATGAATTTTTATATCAGTACAAATAATCAGTACCTGATTTTTGTATTTCAATTTCACAGGTTATAAAGCAATCACATATGATTCTTAAATTTCTTGCGGTGGAAGGCCGAGTAACAAATGAACACGTGGAATTAGTGTGGGCAGCAGCACAGCTCAAACACTGTGGTCGTCAAGTCTACGATCTATTGCCTGGGTTTATTAGGGCACTAGCACCTAAACCTTGTTCTCACTTATATAGCTTATTGTGTGCTCTACCACCTAAGGAACACACAGAACAGGTATTTTCATTAGATATTTTTATATTTTTTTTTTAAAATATAGTTGGCAATTAACCTAAAAAATGCAAATATATTAAAAGTATTGAAAAAAAGATGTGACTAGCATTTATAAATTTTCATCAATTTTTTTGTAGGAACTGCTTAATAATTTTTTTAAAGTTAATTTCAGATACATTTACCATTTTTTTAGCTTCACACTATATCCCACACATATTAGGGTAGCCAGAGGGAATGTAGACACTAGATTGCCATTTTCTGGCGAAACTCATTGCCACAGTTTATCTTGTTACTAGAACGAGTTTTATTTTTAACATTTATGAGAAAAAATTGCTTATTGAGAAAATATATAACTAATTTAACACAGCGGAATTTGATCCCGCGCCTTTAGGGAGCTGTCCAAGTTCTTTTACCACTAATTCAGACGTTCAAGAGAAGCGCGTTCAAATGCCGCTACTTTCAAGTTTTTATATGTTTTCTAAAAAAGAATTTTACCATTTAATATTTCATTGCCAAAAGTGAAAATCGGACCCACAACCGTCGTGTTTCCCGTCGCACGCTTGTGCGTCTGGGCCATTATGACAATACGTAAATGGCAATACTGCTGATACAGCACTATGAAATTTTGTCACTCACAATGGAATATCTCAAAAATTGGGTAGGAAATAGGGAACATAGTTAACACTAGCATCCATCTGGTTACTCTGTTACATGTTTATAATGTGATTTTATGTCTACTCTCACAGAGTCTTTACCTAGCATCAGCACTAATGCGTGCGATGTGGGCGCGAGGTGGCTGCGGTGGGGCGTCTTCCCCAGCGCCGGAGCCCCCGCGCCTCGCCCCGCCCGTCTGCAAGCCACACCACCGGTCCTCCTCCGAGGCCAGCGTCAGCATGGACCAGACTAACTCTGATGATGATCCTGTATGTATTTTGAACACACTTTATTTTTTTTAATTACTAATCTATTAAATTACTGTCTTAGACAATGCTTAAAACTGGAATTATTCGACCTTTACAGTTTCTATACATCTATAAGGAAATGCAGTCATTTAATATACTCTCGGTCCACTCCATGTCACATTTGATTTAATGATGATTTTTTTTTAAATGTTGAGGTCTGTTGTTGTTAATTTGTTGATTGTTTTAGTAATTCTTTTGTTTTATTATAGACTAATAAAACATTAGAAGAGACTAAGACTAGTAATTAATTTACCTTTAAAAATCATATGCTCTGGACCTAGACTGTAATTAGTTTACCCTTAAAAATAATATGTTCTGACAATGCTATGATGTAACTTATTGACTATTTCTTGTACTATACTGTAATTTAATATGGAATCATTAATTATTTATATTATTGATAGTAAAAATAAATTTAAAGTATGAATGATTTTTTTTCATCTTGTTTCCATTTAACAACCACTTCCTAAAACAAAGAAATGTGTTGCAAGTGATATTATTTTATAGCACTTAAAAAACGCATGAGATAAGACTAAGATGCAGAAATAACTTAATATTTTTCTCTTAAAATTGTGAAGTGTGAAGAGTTGAGTACGTCAGGTGAAGAAGCAGGACCAACACCACGCAAACAAAGCAAACATCAACGAGATCTTGCAGGTATGAATATATATATATATATATATATATATATATATATATATATATATATATATATATATATATATATATATATATATATATATTTTTAGCTTCACACAAAAAGCAATTAGCAGGGGAGTCAGAGGGAACATGGGAACTTACTGTTAAGACACTCTGTTACCGATAAAACACTTCCGTTCACTCACTTTCCGCCGAATTTTAGCGGCATTGCGTGTTGAGTAGGGAAGTGAGAATATTAAATATTTTATTGCCTTAAGTGTGAATCGAATCCACAATCTGTCATGTCTACAGTATCACGCTCGTACTACTACTACCCCACGATTGGCCTCATTACATTCTTACATACTAATATCACTTTGTTACAGCTGCTGAACAAGATTGGATTCGTGATGGAGAAGAATTAACAAAAAAAGAATGTACAACACTTAAAGCTTGTCAAAAGTAAGTGCAAATATATATAATAAATTTTATGTATTTTGTAATTAAAATACTAAATTCTTATGCATTGAAAATAAAATCCGATCTCCAAATCTATTAATGTTAATAACAAAGTAAAGTTTTTATTATTCAAAGATCTATTGTTTAATTGTAAAAAAAAAATAACTTTCTATTGACTCTACACTGAGTGTCAAATTCTGTTCTTGGATTCCCATCCAAATATGTCAACTAGTTCTTTTTCTGTAGCAGTGTACCAGAGCGAAGTAATGAAAATAAACATTCAACTAAGTGGAAATTAAATCCACACCCATTGCGATTACAAGCTGATTACAAGATGTAAGGAATAAATCTTATATTAAATCAAAATAAATAAATAAATAAATCAGCTTCACGCTGTATCCCGCACAGGGTACACATATACGCCACTGTATCCGCCACAGCAGGGTAGGCAGAGGTAACCTAGTGTTAAAACACTGTTCCTTGTTTTCCGCCGAATTCTGGAGGCATTGCGTGTAGAGTGGCGGAACTCAACGCCGCCCCTTGCCTCGACACCAGAGCGAAGAAATGAAAATATAAATGTGAATAAACGGGTACTGGCATTAATATTATTATATTATATTTCTCATATTTGAAGGCGTAACAAGCGCGCAGGTAGCAGCGGTAGCGCAAGCAGCGGCGCGGAAGAGCTTCTGCGTCCGCGCAAAAAGAAATTGTACAAGAAACGCCACAAGCCCAGCAAGACGAGGCATTTCCGTGAGTGCATGGTCCATACACGTTGGATAAACATTTGAATGAATTACTTTATATATACACAATTTTTCTTCTGTCTGTGTAGGAGTAGGGCGCCAAAGGGAACCTAGTGTTTAAGACATGGCGTCCACCATTTTCCGCTTAATTTTCGTATTGAGTGGTGGGTTTGTCTCCTTAGAGAGCGAGGAATTGAAAATATTTCATTTCTCGGCCGGTCGGCCTCAACACACTCTTTATAGTAAACTTATTCTATTATTATTTATGCAAAGGTATTGATTGAGGTTAAAAATTAAATGTTACACTTGGTATCATAAAATACTAGGCATTCATATTTAAAAATCAAATTAAATCAGCTTTACGCTGTATCTCGCACACAGCAAGGTAGGGAGAGGGAACACGGTGTTAATGACGCTCCGTTCCCCACTTTTTCTACCGAATTCTGGAGGCATTGCGATGCATGTTGAATAGCGAGAGGTAAAGCCGTGCTTTGCCTCGAGACCAGAGCGAATAAATGGAAATATATATTCAAATAAATATTTGCTTAGACTTGAAGCTTACGGCCACATCATTGAGTGTTTTTTGATGAAACACAGAGCTTTTATTAGAAATAAAATATGTATACGTAAACTTGTTGAACAGTGGCGACACAGCTAAAGACGGCAGATTTGGCAGAGTCAGTGTCTGAAGTGGAGGAGGAGTCGTCTGGCAGCGATACCGCACACTGCCAGCTGCTCTGCGACAATGTGGACGCTAGGTTAGTTAATTGTTTTGTTTTGTTGTAATTATATAAATAATTATTAAATAATCAATAAGGGGTTTATTATTTATATTTACACGATTAATGCTGAAGAATTCTTACATTTATTTATTCATCTTTATATTATGGTAACAATAAATAGGTGTGTATGATAGTTAG
Organism: Heliconius sara; assembly: GCA_917862395.2. Taxonomy (NCBI): domain Eukaryota; kingdom Metazoa; phylum Arthropoda; class Insecta; order Lepidoptera; family Nymphalidae; genus Heliconius; species Heliconius sara. The sequence goes on along the minus strand of OU860787.2, from coordinate 5,043,547 downwards.
TAGACATGGATATGTATAACTTATATATAACTTATTATTTTCTATAAAATATATAACTTGTTATTTTCGATTTAAAAATAAAATTATTGTTGTCTGTTAGAGGATATCATAATCACCTACAACAACAACAACAAAAAAATACAAATATAGTGTCTAATTATAAAATATTATTTTATTAATTATTTTCAAAGCTACATTTTAAATGAAAAATACAAAAAATAATTTTTATTTACAATTTCATAGGAGGTTAATGGAACTACGGCTAATGGAGAGTTACAAGCGGCGTGAGGAGGAGGAGGGCAGTGCGTCGTCAGCGCTGTCCGCCCACTCGCACTCGCACCGCCACTTGCCCGACTTGGACGAAGATGATTCTGCGTGTGAGGAGGAGCTTGCGAGGCTTGCGGCACAGGTTATTGTTTGGATTTATTATTAACCCTTTTTTATCTTCACGCTTTATACCGCAAATGCCAAATTGAACCTATAATAGTAGCGTTTATAGTCAGACGCTGTACCGCTGCGCCACGGCGGCCACATCGAATAAAGAATTAATTTATTTAATTTTGGTTGCCAGGCTCAATGTCTAACGGAGTATGGCACAGTAACCGTGGGCGTGGGAGTGGGCGTGGAGGCGCGCCCGCCCTCGCCGGCTCCGGCGCTGCCCTTCAACGTGGACGACGTGTGCCGGCCCGGCAACACGCTGCTGTGGGACCTGCTGCAGGACGGCGCCATTGTGAGTCGTATGACGAGCCATCTTACATTTTATCTATTCAATTATTTATTAATTGTTTAATAATATTGATATATTATTGATATATTATGTTATTGACTCTTGACTGTTTACCATTATTGTTTTAATTTTTATTTCATGTGTGTCATTTGTGCTGAGCAGAAGCATGGCCATTGGATATAATACAAAAAGTGTCTCACTTTATTAACCCAAATTGTCTTATATTTCTATTTAATATTGATATGATATATGTTGATACTTAATTTTCCGCTTTTCACGCGTGTTATCTGATAGAACTCGTTATTTTGTTTTACCTGAGAGAGAAAAGAAAAAATATTTTAATATAATCATTTTTCCGAGTGGAGATCAAAACTTCCTACCACCGTATTTACAATTATACACTATTCTATTGCACCATGGTTTACCACAATCAATTACTTATATTTTTTTAAAAATGACAGGAACAACTCGGCGAAGGTCTTGCGTTAGAAGCAGAAAAGGCGCTTTGTGCGTTACTATGTTTTAGTACTGACAAATTCATCAGGATTAAATTTATTGAAGGCTGTCTTGATAATTTAGCTAATCACAGGTATGTTTTGGTCTTTTATTATTTCATTTACTTAATCTGATAGAGTTTTATTATTTTAATTTTAAAATATTACTTGTGTAGGTCTGTTGCTGTTTCTCTTCGGTTATTGCCGAAGTTGTTTTCGTCATTTCAACAATTACGAGGAATGGATATGCATCAGGTGATTCACAAATCCTTATTATTTTTACATTATTTATAAATTAGATTTTATTATTTTTAGAAAGAAAATTTAAATTTTGGCTGAAAATTTTGGCTGAAAATACTTCGTTAATATTCATATCCTAACTATAATACATACACACATGGATATGTTTCTCTAAAGAAATTTGAAGATCTGCAAATACAAAAAAGTAGCTTCAAGTTGTTAATAAGCCAACGTCCACAGAGGTCTGAAGCGCAAAAACGGTTAAGATTGAAAGTGAAAGTTTATATAGATTTTTTTTGTGAAATCTTGATAACAAAATCATGATTCCAATTTCCCGTTAGGTGGTGATGTGGGCGGAGCGCGAGCGCGGCATGATGCGCCTGTTCCTGGAGGACCTGCGCCACTACGTGTCGCAGCGCGCCGCGTCCGCGTCCGACGCGCAGCACTACGCGCACATCACTGAGCTGACAGTTCGACTGCATTTTCTTACTGCGATATTCTCGCCGTTGGGCTCTCCGCATCATTTCAGGTTGTTTTTTATTATTATTATTTGCATTTCATAAAATATGATTAGCTTTATAAACTATTATCTGAGTAAAAAAGTTAAAACAATAATTGTAATAATTAAACGAGATTATGCTATTTTCTATAAATAGCTTAATACTATGAATAGCCTTTGTAAGATGTACAAATTTTTCATTAATATGGTTATCCCAGTGGGACGATCGCCCGAAATTAATTTAAAAACTTCTCTCTCTCTCTCCAAAGTTTCATGTCAGTACTCTGTAAATAGCCTTTAAGTAAAAGCATTGGCATTTGAAATTTAATTAAGTTCGCCAGAAAAATTAAAAAAAATATTGCGCTCAGTCCGAAAATAAGCACAGTATCTAATTTGTTATTTAAAAATACTTTTTTTAGAAAACGTATAAAAATTTTAACGTAGCGGGACTCGAACCCGCGCCTCTTGGAAACCGACCAGGCGCTCCGGCCACTAAGCTATACATTCTCATCGAGCTACGTCGAAATTTTTATAAATATAAAAATTAAAAGAATAAAATAGTAGTTTAAAAAGCTCGATCTAAATAAAACAATTGTTTTCTCAGATTAACCGTAGAGCAAGTGGAAGAGCTATGGCAGTGCCTGGTGGCGCGCGGCTCGAGCGAGTGCGCGGACTGTCTGTACTCGTGGCTGCTGTCCCACACCAAGTCGCCGGACCAGCACGCGTTGGGGTTGGACGCGCTGCGGTTCCTGTATGTGGAGAAAATGCCCACTTTAGACCCTGAGGTATGGATGTCATTAATTTTTAAATGGTCATTAAATATACTGAGATCTGTCCATCCATCCGGACTCCTCGTGACAAATTGGCACAGCGCCTGATTTTAAGTGCTAATACTCGATTCTTACTCTTATCTATAATTCCCTGATAATATGCCAAAGCGCGGCATGCAGTTCCACATCTCCATATGTGATGCCACAATGAATGTTGAATAAATAATAAAGAAATAAAACCATAATATACAACAAGTTTTGCAGATGAAAGTAACAAGTTTTTTAAATTATGAACTTTTAATTTGTTACTATATACAAAGTAAATATTTTCAATAGACAATCAGTATAATGGGATTGAGTCTCTACCAACAATTATGCAACCTGGCACGCATGCTGCTCGGCGCGGGGGACTCTAGAGACGCGGCGCACCTCCACACTCTCGCTATGGATCACCTATGGAAAATTGCGCTCAGAGCTAACAGCACAGGTGATTTTCTTTATTTTATATGATCTAGAACATCCCTTTTTGAGTCAAAAATCTAATTATTCGGCAACGGACAAGAGTTTAATAATTTATTTAAAAAATCTAAAGATCTATAAAATCAAAAAATGTAACATCGAGTTGTTAATAAGTCAACGTTTACAGTGGTTTGAAGAGCAAAAGTGTTCAAAGTTTTTGTTAAAACGTGATAGTAAATTATCTCAGAGGAAAACAGAAAAATATTTTTTATGGTATAAAATATTTATTTATTGTTCTAGATGTCTCAATGGGCGCAATACAGTATTTAAATAGCTACTATATGGGCCAGCAGCTTCAACAAGAAGATGACTTTGTATCTAAATGCATGTTCCATCTGTCGTCGGCAGCCGAAAGGCTTATATCTAAAAACGAGGATGATGACGGAACTCCGCTTTCACCGAGTGTGACGATAGATGGAAGCAAGGAATCTGAAAAAGCTGCCGATAAACAAAACATATATGAGCATATGACTGAAGAAGCGGCTTTGCAATGTATACAAAGGGCTCTCCTACTTTTAAAAACTCATTTGGACACTTTTAAAAGAAGGTGATTTATATTTGCTAATTAAAGTTTCTGTGTATTATTTTAGTGTTATTTCATGTTATGCCAATTTAAAGTCATGATATTGTATATAAAACTTATTAGTGAATAAATACAGATACAAATATGCTTGCAATCTGTATTATAATGTAGCTGATTAAGAGGGTGTGGTTACGTACTTCGCATTGATTCAATTTTGAAGAGTACTTCGCTGAGGAACTTCACGAGTAGTGTAGAGGGCGCCTTGTGATTTTTTTTACTCTTGATAATTTTCTTCCTCAATAGGGATGCACAATGCGCAACAGTTCGGAATGCCTAAATTCATGGCGGCCACGACTCGTCAACTATTGTATCGGCGATATAATATAGAGTTGTGAATGATTTCAGATACGCGTACCACCTGCGCCGCTGGGCGCTGGCGGAGTCGGGCGCGTGGGAGGGCGGCGCGAGCGGCGCGGGCAGCGTGCGCGTGACGCTGCAGCCGGCGGGCGCGGGCCCGCGCGCCTCGCTCGCGCTGCACCACTCCGACCTCGTGGCGCACCTGCGCGCGCACGTGCACGTGTGGTGGGAGAGGCAGGTGCGTGCCCGCGTCTGATTGTGCAGTGAGGCAGTGCGACGTTGAGACCCACTTCTCAACACGCACACTGTGTTGTGTGTGTCACAAATGTAAAGCTCAACTTAGACATCGTGGATTGTAATTTTGTGGAATGGATATTTTTATTCTTTTGTATTTATATTGATCTATATTGTAACTCATGTAGAACAAATCAAGAACTTCATTATATTATAAAACCTGAAAGTTCTTGTGCAAAACCCAATACTGAAAAGTATTATAAGGGAGCAAGAAAATTGGATTGTGGTAGCTTTGGCAGTTATTAGGCAAATAAGGTGCATAAAATAATACATAATTTTCGTTAAATTATAAAGCTATTTGCTACCTGCCTCAAATCTTAATTACAAGAAACTACGAATAAAATGCAGCAGAGTTACAATAAGAACGATTTTTATAAGCTAAGCAATTTAATAAATACTTCATTTAATAGATTCAAGGAGAAGAAGGCGTTACGGCATTATCGACTGATGGACCTCTTAGAATGATCACTCAAGGCCAAGAACTGACTATTGATTATGATGAAAGAACTCTCTATGATATGGGGTTTAAAGATAATCAGGTTAGTAATTTAATAAAACATAATTTGCTAATAAGCTTAACGCTGTATCCCGCACTCAGCAGGGTAGGCAGAGGGAACCTAGTGTTAAGACACTCCGTTCTCCACTTTCCGCTGGGTTCCGGAGGCATTGCGTGTGGGCGGAATTCAACGCCGCGCTTTGCCTCGACCGCAGAGCGAAGAAATGAAAATATAAGTATTTAATTTCCTCGAGTGGGGATCGAACCAACAACCAGTCCATTTTACAGTCACATTTTATGACCCTGCGCCATGACCAGCCGTTAGTCTTCATCACGTTTTATATTTATGAAATAATATATAAAATTTGTTCCCTTACATACCAATTAAAGCATTAATCAATTGAATAAGTAAAGTTAAATTTATATTTCCATTTCTTCGCTCTGGCGTCGAGACAAAGCGCGGCGTTGAGTTCCGCCACTCAACACGCAATGCCTCCAAAATTCGACAGAAAGTGGGGAACGGAATGTCTTAACACTAGGTTCCCTCTGCCTACCCTGCTGTGTGCGGGATACAGCGTGAAGCTGATAAGTAAAGTACTTTAAGGCTTACACAATTCCATTCCAGCTAGTATTCGTGTCGGTGGGCGTGGGCGGGCGCGGCGCGTGGGCGGAGTGGCCGTCCGCACAGCCGGCGCCGGCGCGCGCGCGCCTCCCCACGCACCTGCTCCTCGACCCCACATACTTCCACCACCTTTTCACGCTCATGCAGGCACTAGGACAGATGAAGGAACCTGGGACTGGAGTACGTTATTTTATTTGTTTTAGTTGTAATGTGAAACGAGGTTTAATTTTCTATTGCACTATCATATATCTATACTATCTATACTAATATTATAAAGAGGTAAGATTTGTATTTTTGTATGTATGTATGTGTGTATGTTTGTAGAGTTTTCACACAAAAAGTACTGTACCGATTTCAATATTTTTTTCACTATTAGAAAGCTGCATTTTCACTGATCAGCATAGGCTATATTACATTTCCAAAAAAAATAGATATCCCTAATAAAAATGCAATAATGTAACCCAAGGTGAGAAGAAATTGATCTTAATAATTCTATCATCGCATGCGCTGCGAAAACTATTGATGATAGAACAAAATAATGTTCTACAGTATTGTAGAGCGTATCAATATCTATATAAAAGTCCGCGATAGCATATGTCCAACTACTGTAGTTATGACAATATAACCATTTTTTTATATTTTATAAGTTAACAAAAGTTCCGACAATAATCAGACCATATTATTCATACCTCTGCATCAATCCTTATCCTATTAAATGATATTTTATTAAAGATTATTTCAATACCTGTAAAATACTTTTTAAATTAATAAAATCGGATAGCCCGTTCAAACGATATAACGAATTTGAAAATATCAATCTAATGAAAATCAGGTAATAATAAAAAATGCGGAGTGTGTGTCGTGTGGCCTCGCGCACCGTGGCGAGTAACTCTGCGGGAGTGAGGAGGAGGTGCATCGATATCACTAAAATTATTAAGATAATCGATAAGATTTTTTGTTTCCTTATTTGATTTGAATAGGCCCCGAAACTATGACCGATTTGGAAAATTCTTTTACAATTAGACGATTAAAATGTAAAACAATACAAAAATAAACCTAAAATCGCGAACACTGTGGAAATTATTGACAATAGAGCAAAGTGATGTACTATAATTTCATAGAAGACATCAATATCTACAAAAAGTATACGACACCATGTGTAACTGTTAGAGTTATGTTATAATAACTAATTATCAAAGGAAAGGTAGTACAGAGGGACATCTAAAATATATATATTTTATATTCTGTCATAATGAATAGCTTTAAACTTTGCATGCAAAGGTATCCTGTACGTAGTATATAATTATTTTCATTTATTATTACTAGTACAACAGTATCGGTACTAATATGGTATCTATATTTTTATATATATTTAATATATTCCCCCCCCCCCCCCCCCCCCCCCCTTAGTGTTTTTCAGGTGGAAAACACAGACAATATTTTATTCACCATAAAAATGTTAGTAGTTTTTATAATTCTAATATAATTAAACAACTTTCTAAAATGATCTTTCCTTGCATGTGTTGTAATAACTATCAGGAGCTATTAAACAAAACAATACATTCTCATTTTGATAAATATATTACATGTTATTACAGTATAACAATAAGATATTATATATTATTTCAATTTTTATATTAACACTAGCGGGCGCGCGCAACTTCGCCTGCTTATTAGCACCCTTAGGGGTGAATTATAAAAAAACCACGAAAAGCGTGTTCAATAAAATATTTGTAACAGTTTCTCCCATCAGCGGTTACGGCTCTGCTCTGCTCTGTGTCTTACCTCAGTCAGTCAGGTACATGTCCTTTTATATATATAGACAAATAGATAAATAAGTGTATTTTGATCAAATTTATTTTCTTAAAAAATTAACAGTGCCTAAAAAAGCTATCATTTCTCTATGAGGATATAATTAAATAGTTATAAAGGTCAATTTTTTAATCATTACACCATTCATACATGACGAATGTGATTTTTTAGTGACAATAAAAACAATTACACCGATTTTACACTCTTTAAATCGCTTAAATCGTTTCTGAGATAAGCGTCGACTAACAGAAAAACCAACAAACAAACAAAATTTACAAATATTATTGTTTCTGGTTCCATTACTTTGTTAATTGCCCCCAATAATTTTTCTAATGAAAATCTAAAATGCCACCATGGTTTTAATAATTTTCACATTAGAAATCATAAGTGCGCTGCAAGCATACATTATTTATTAAAACAGGAACGTATTCCCTGTACGGAAGCAATCAAATAATTTACAAATTTAAGCGGGTGAAGCCGCGAGCTGGATCACGTGGGGATATCAATACATTTTAATCATTGGCACGTAGATACGTTACATTCATTTACAGTACATATATTTCTCAAGAGAACTTAATCAAAACTTTGTATATAAAAAAAATACATGAAATAATCATGTTAAGGAAGTACCAAACATATTTTATGAATCAACCTTAATGTTATATTCAAAACAAATGAATTGTATATAAATTTTTAATATATTTCAGTATGAAAAAAAGAAAAATGCAATATAATTGCATTTCTCCTTTTCTTTCCAATGATTTATATTTCTACTATTTATATCGATATATCAGGGACGTAAGTGCGGGAAAGAGCTGCCATCTTAGTACAGAGTAACCTCTAAAAAACATATTTACGTTTTATAGTTAAAGAATAAAAAGAATGTATGATTCATATGTATCATAAAAACAGGTTTAAACAGTGCATATGAAGGTATCCTACTTTAGCTTAACTATTTTCAATTACTATAAACCCTACAATGTCAATACTATGTGGTATTATAGTGCAATTTTGTAAATTTACAATATTTTCCCGCCATTATGATGAAAAACATAGACTATTTTTTAATTTGAAAAAATTTTTTATTAACTATAAGAATGTTGATAGTTTTTTTTTGCTTTCTTCTCAAGTGTTGTAATAACTATTTATATCTTCACCAAGTAATCACTATAAATATTAAATATGCTCAATTATACAGAGTTTTTTTGTCAGGACCACTTTAAATGACACCACTGTTTAACTACTCTATTAGTTAAAAGCCTATTACAATAATATAAAAAAAACAAATTAAAGGAATTTTTCAAACGACATAAATAATAAAATTATCGTTGTAAAAATACAATTTATCAAGAACGACGCACGCGCACATAAAGGGAAACCGCCGCATTCGCCTCATTCCGAAATCGAGTCGTAGGTATTGGCGGTAAAGTTCAAAGTTCTAAAGATTTTAGTAGTATTTTTGTAGCAGTATGTATTTACATTATTGGTACCTATGCGTAACCGCGGCATACGAAATATAGATATGAATAAACATCGTGAAATGAAAAAAAACCTACGTCTACACTGTTGAAGTATCTTGCTTAAATTCTATAGGTACGGGTTCAAAATATTTTACCCTATATGCTGTATCCGGAAAAGGAGCGCTGACGCTCCTCTTCTCTTCTTTGTTAAAGGCCGCCGCGGCACAGGGGCACAACACAGTCGTTACAGTCACAACGGTGACTGTAACGACTGTTGTGGGTCCGATCCCCACATGGAAGATTTAATTATTTATTAATTAATTTAATAATATTTTCATTTCACACATCAGTCACACATTATACGCCATATCTTAACACAAAGTTGTCCTGCTAAGGACGGGATAAAGCGTGGATTTGGTTTTAACTTTGTGTAAACCGATTAAAATAAAATCAAGTCCAGTTGAGGCCAGTTGTGGGACAGCGGCACGAAGTGTGACTGTGAAACCGACTGATTGTGGGTTCAATCCCTACTCGAGGAGATGAAATATTTACCTTAATTTATATTCACATTTCTTCGCTCTGGCGGTTAAGTACGGAAGGAGGTACGAAAATGCGACCTAAAGTTTTAACAACTTTCTCATAAAAAATCTTCATTGCGTTGCAAATATACATTATAGGTATATCAAAACACGAATATAATTAGTTAGTTAAGTAAATAATTCTGTGGTTTAAGCGGGCGAAGCCGCGAGCGGGTCGCTAGTTATATTATATTCTACTACTATAGTAAAATGAAAAAAGTACATATTGAGCTTCTGAATTGAGCTCTGAAATAAAATTTTTATGTATACTTTCGTTATTTAATAACAATAATTTATAATATAGGAGCCTGTGGCGCACACGAAAGCTCAACTTTTGTCAAGACGTGTGTGGGACATCCTTCAGGCTGTACCGCTTAATCCAACTCTATTGGAAGCATTTCAAAATCCCACCGAGAGCAAACTACCGGAGTTGTTAGATCCCACGAGTCCACAAAAACTTATGTATTCTTTACATATAATAGACAAATTAAGTTCAAATAATAATGGGTCAAATATAAAAGAAACCATGACCTTAGACAAGATTGAAGAAAAAGTGAATGTTGAAAATTGGAATGAACTGTTCATTAAGAAAGGCGGATTGCGTTTACTCTACGATATTATGATGTCAGGTTGGTATAAAACGAATTTTATCTATAAATGACAATATTAATGTAATTTATTATATGTTGTTTTTGCTTATTAAAAAGAAAAACTAATGTATGTTATTATACTATAGGTGTTTTACAAAGAAGCGATGACAGCGAGTGGCGTCAGGACTGCCTGGCGTTGTTGCTACAGTTGCTCTGTCGCATTGGCACTCTACCTACTTCAGAAGCAGGACAAACTCCGAAGTTACATCCAGTTAGTTTAAGATAAATTTGTTGTTACTAGTATTCATTTATTTTTATGGGAATTTTTTTTTATTTTTAAAGTGTTATTCTACACATTGGAAAGAAAGATACTTATTAAGAAAACATATTAAAATTTGAACGTATCGGGATTTGAATCCGTGTCTCTGGAAACCGTCCAAGCGTTCTGACTAACTAAGTAAACGTTATCATCGAGCTACGTCCAAATTCTTATACGCTTCTGATCCCGTTACGTTCATTTTATATTTTTTGTTTTTGGTGTCTAGTGTCGCTGGTGTTTATATTCAATCTTCAACAATGCAAATAGCACTAGCTCATTCTATTTATACGATTCTCAACAATGTTCCCTTATAAATAATTATTTTTATGTACCTTTGTAAAAAACATTCGTTTATTACATTGAAAATAATTCCAGGCTTTACTATCGTTGATGAACGTGGAGGAAACTACAGAGAGGCTGATATCAATACTGTGCGAGGCGGCGACGATGAAGGAGCCCACCACGTACAAGACGGGGTTCTGGGGCCGCGCGCAGGTGGTGCAGCACGCCATGCGGCTGTGCGTGGTGTGGGCGCGCGGCGGCGGCGACGCGGGCGCGCTGGCCTGGTCGCTGCGCCGCGCCGCGCCGCGCCTGCTGCTGGACGACGCCGACCCCGCCGTCAGTACCCGGCGGCATTCCATTTCATTATAATTGATTCTTTTTTTGGATAGAGTATACACAGGGGATCGTCAGGGGATGTAGAAATTGAGTTGGAAAATTTAGTTTTTAACTTTTTCTGAAATACTAATAAATGGCAGCGTTGAGTTCCGCCACTCAACACGCATTGCCTCCAGAACTCGCAGAAAGTGGGTAACGGAATGTATTAACAATAGGTTCTTTCTGCTTACCCTGCTCTGTGCGGGATACAGCGTGAAGCTGATTTAATTTGATTTGATTTAATTTTTTACTAATAAATGGTTTCGTAATTGTAAATGATTGATTTATGATTAAAATATATTTAAATTATTGTTATGTGTTTTCATGTATCAGGTGCGGCGTGAAGCAGGCAGCGCTCTTTACCGGCTGTGCGCAGGCGGCGAGGCGGGCGTGCTCGCGCCGCTGCTGCAACTGCTGCTGCAGCACCTCCCGCGCGCCGCCGATATGAGACCACATAACCATCATCATCATCATGAGGTAACACTTATTTAAAGACCGAAGCCGTCGAACTCTATCTACTGTGGCCGTCGTGATGATATCTTGAATATTTTTGTCTACCCTCATATGTGTGGAGTACGGCGTGAATATAATAAATACTTATTTAAAGCAACATTAACTTCAACAACCTAAATCTTATTAACTAATGCATTATATTTTTAGAGAATAGCTCTATTCTAAGTAAGAATACTCCACATTTTTTTCTATTATGGAAGCCATCATTTAATTTAATGTGCTTATTTATTATTTATTTATATAAATTGTTCTTAGATAAAACTTTCGACCCACAACATTATAATTTTTACAGGTTGTTCATCATCATGCCGAAGAAGGAAAAGAACCTTATGGGCCTGCTTGTCGGGATTATTTTTGGCTTGTTTGCAGATTAATAGACGGTCTGCCAGAAGATTTTTTCAAAGGTAAACAAATTGTGAGGAAAATATCGTAAGCAAATGTGATTTACTGTACCGGCAAATAAAATGTTTCAACTTGAAAACCAGATAGATTTTTTGATTAAAGCCAAAAATAACTATTAAATATTTTTAAAGAATAAATCCACATTAAAGATATAAAAATATCTTATGAAACATAACATTTTTAAATGTAGCCGCTACGTACGTACGTATTCGAACCCGTAGGTATAGAACCGTCCAAGTTAATAGTATAAGCCGTGACAAGAATTTGGACGTAATTTAATAAGTATATGTGGTTCAGGTCAGCGCTCCCTTTGCTTAAAACAAGACCCCAACCTAAGTCCCGGGATCAATATTAATATTCGTTTTTTAAAATTTACTTACACTTTATTTTACAAATGTGTCATAATGAAGTATCATATTTAGAAGGTGCAGTATCAGAAGACATTGGTGCTCCAGACCTGAACGAGCTTTGTGAGCAAGTCAGGTGTTCGCTGGAAAAACGTGAAAATATTGAGAAGCGGTCTGAGCCGTGTACACCAGACGACGGACTATACGGACAGTTGAGTCTTTTGACACATTTGTTGAAACATCCGTTGAGATTTAAAAATTCTGAAGAAGGAACTAGAACTTTGGAAATGGTAAGTAACGTTAACAAATAAAACTTAAAATTTAATTTATTTATTTTTAATATGTTTTTAAAATCATAAAATAAAATATACATATGTCATAAGCTTTGTTGATATTTTTATAAATACTCTAAAGTGATATTTAATTAATAAATCTTTTAAAAGTATATCTACTATCTACTTCTAATACATAAAGGCTACATCGAGACATTTGAAGATTTTTTCTGTTTTTAATTATTTTTTTTTACCTTTTGATCAATGGGGTGAAGTTGAAAATGCTCATTTAAAATTTACAAACAGGTGTTTGGGTTCCTATTCGACGTGCCCAACCCTTCGCAGCGTAATTTACCCAAATGCAAGTCGCAGAAGTCCCGCGCCGCCGCCTACGACTTGCTGGTGGAGCTAGTGCGCGGCGCTCCTGACAACTACATGGTGTTGCATCACAAGCTCATGGAACATCACAAACCAGGTAATGTATTGTTACATTTTTTTATTATTTAAACAAGATATAATTAGAAAAAATTGTAAAACACCATATACTTAAAAAAAATAAGATTCACATACTAGAGTCCGCATGTATTCACAAATTGAATTGTCCAGTTAGCACATTTAAAAATACCATTACTGTCCTGACTACAGCGATGTCCCGTGCACACTCTCCATTTTGATTTTCAAAAATATATTCACGGCAAATTTCCATTGTCTCTTTTCCTACTCAAGTTGTGTTCATCTGGCACAAAAACCTTGTAATTTTATTACAGACATTTTAATTTAAGTCTGATTTTGCAAACAGAACTGCAACATGATTAAAATAATATATAAACTTAGTTCTAATAACGTAAATATAAAATTAAAAGGCATCACTTACGAATTACAATATATGTAACGTAACTATAAGCATTTATTTAAAGTTAAAATTTAAATACAAATAATTGAATCTACTTCATATCACATTAAAACTTAATAAAATAAAGCCGTTGTGGCACAATAGGCTAGCAGCTGACTAAACGCTTTGGACGAACATCCTGTATCCACTTGGGAATTACATTATTTTAATATTTCCACTCTGATAAAATAAAGTGTGGCGTTGCATTCCGTCACTCACCACGCCTCAAGGCCTAAATAAGGTGGAAAGTGGGGAACAGAGTGCTTTTAGATTAGGTTTCTTAACAAAGAGTATGTGAGAAGATACAGTATGTAAATAATGACATGGTATCCAGTAGGCGCGATGTCGTCGTACCCGTGGGACTACTGGCCGGCGGAGGAGTCGCGCTCGGAGTGCGGGTACGTGGGGCTCACCAACCTGGGCGCCACGTGCTACATGGCGTCCTGCATGCAGCACCTGTACATGATGCCGGCCGCGCGCGCCGCGCTGCTGCGCGCCGCGCCCGCGCGCAGCCGCCACGCGCCCGCGCTGCACGAGATGCAGCGCATGTTCGCTTATCTCATGGTTGGTCCATCCTTGTCCTTGTTGCTATTTACGATATGCGGGATCGAGTGTGAAGCTAAAAAAATATATATTGTATGTTACCATACCCTTGCCTTTATATATCACCTATAAATTGTGACGGCATTTTGTTATTAGTTTTGAAATATTGTTATTTATTAGATAAAATTAGAATAAATTACGTCTAGTAATTTTCGTCTATTCTGATGTCTGAATGAAATATTTTAATTTTGAACGCTTTACAAGGTTAATGTTTTACAAGTGACAAATCTTTACCACCAAAATCAACAGTATCAAATTAATGCAACAGAAATTTATAAGTTTTTTTATTGTATGTCATAGAATTATGTGAATTTAATTTATTAAACAGGAAAGTGAAAGAAAAGCATACAATCCGCGCAGTTTTTGCAAAGTATATCAAATGGACCATCAGCCCTTGAACACAGGTGAACAGAAAGATATGGCGGAGTTCTTTATAGATCTTGTCTCCAAGCTTGAAGAGATGACCCCAGAACTGAAGCAGCTAGTCAAAACTCTATTTTGTGGTGTACTTAGTAATAATGTTGTTTCTTTGGTGAGTAAATTTTATGTTAATTCAAAATGTGAAATATAAAAAATATATCGATTACAATAACAATTAAGATCACATTGAAGCGTTCTATTTAACTTTTAAATTAACAGAATTTAAACTTATAAACGGTATTTAATTTCAATTTTATATATGGTTCTACAATTTTATCTCACTACACTAGATCTCTATCTCACTAGACTAGATAATATTTGTTTTTATATACAATAGGACTGCCCCCACGTGTCGCGGACGCTCGAGGAGTTCTACACGGTGCGGTGCCAAGTGGCGGACATGCGCAACCTGCACCAGAGCCTGGACGAGGTCACCGTCAAGGACACGCTGGAGGGCGACAACTGCTACACCTGTTCGCAGTGCTCCAGCAAAGTGCGCGCTGAGAAACGGTAATAAGCGCAAGGGATAAAATATTTTGACTTCGTTTAGACCAGTGCTTTCCAATCTTTTATTGCCCATTGTTTGTTTTCAAAAACTACAATCTAAGATGAATCTAATCAGCTTCTCGCTGTATCCCGCACACAGCAGGGATAGGCAGAGGGAACCTAGTGTTAAGACACTCCGTTCCCCACTTTTTGCCGAATTCTGGAGGTATTGCGTGTTGAGTGGTAGAACTCGACGCCGCACTTTGCCTCGACACTAGAGCGAAGAAATGGAAATATAAATTTAAGTAAATATTTCATCTCGAGTAGGGATCGAACCCACAACCAGTCGGTTTTACAGTCGTACAGCGACACTTCGTGCCGCTGCGCCACGACTGGCCTCGATGAATATAATCGATAATAAGATTAATCTGATAGATACAATTTAAAATAGTCTTATTTAAAATGTCAATGCCACCTAACATAAAAAAATTATAACAATTTGAAAATTAATATGATTTCTGCATGTTATATTTTTTATGTTGACCAACCGCTGAAGCCTTTCATTGTGAAACATCAAATTGCAATTCAATACTATAAATATATATTTTTTTCAGAGCATGTTTTAAGAAGCTTCCTCGCATTTTGTGTTTTAACACAATGCGATACACTTTCAACATGTTGACAATGCTGAAGGAGAAAGTCAACACTCACTTTTCATTTCCTATGCGCCTGGACATGTCGGGTTACGTCGAAAAACATCTCATGCCTGCGCAATATCAAGGTATGCTAAATATCTAGAATATATTTTA
The DNA here is from genome assembly GCA_917862395.2 of Heliconius sara. Taxonomy (NCBI): domain Eukaryota; kingdom Metazoa; phylum Arthropoda; class Insecta; order Lepidoptera; family Nymphalidae; genus Heliconius; species Heliconius sara. Next base: position 5,027,846 of record OU860787.2, on the reverse strand, counting down.
CGTACTTTTAATAGATATACTACTATATACTAATACGTATCAGATACGTATACATTTAAAATGCAATATCAATAATTTTATTGCTTATTTATAGAAGAAAAGAAGAAATCAGCAGAATCAAAGAAAGAAGGTGAAGGTTCACAAAACGAAATTGAAGATTCTGACACAGAGGAGTTCTATGAGTGAGTTTTACTGTTTGTAGTTAGTGGTCGCTCATTAAACAAATAATGTTCTTTTTAATAAAAAAAGCGCATGCATTTCGCCTTCTATTCTCATAATCAATCAGAATGTGAAAAATTAAATGAAACTAACCTCTGCTTGTGGCAATTATTTTACAGGCAATCATGTGTTATAGTGTTGAGAATTTAATAAGCTTTAATTTGAGATATATTTCACATGAGTGCAATTTATCAACATTAAGCGACCTGTTTAAACGTGGCCACCCTGGGGTTGCGGCTAACTGAGAAGTGACAACCATTCTCATAACCACTAGTATGAGAGTTAATACTATAGTTTATATTGCCAACTCTTCGCTCTAGAGATAAAACTGCATCATTGAACTTTGCACCCAACATGCGATTTCTACAAGATTGGGCAGAAAGTGGGATCAGAGTGTCTTAACACTAGCATCCCTACCCTACCTTGCAAAAAAAAAATTGCAAATTATTCTTTAATTTTAAAATTATAGTTAATTAATCATTAAAAACATTATTATTCTCCCAGATACGAACTAATCGGTGTAACAGTCCACACGGGCACAGCGGACGGCGGTCACTACTACTCGTTCATACGGGACCGCGACCACGAGCTGCACGATCGCTGGTTGCTGTTCAACGATGCTGAAGTGAAGACATTTGACCCGGCGGGTTTGGCCTCTGAGTGTTTTGGCGGGGAGATGACGGTTAGTATTGTTTATTGGTTAGAGCAGCTTCACGCTTTTTATACCACTTGGGTAAATTAGTCTTAGAACAAATATATGTTCCCCAGTTTCCATTCAATTCTCAAGACATTGCGTGTTGAATGTCGAAATTGAACGAAACGCTTTATCTACTTTATATAATATATTAAATTATAATTAGTTTTTTTGCTTTATTTTTTGTTAATGAAAATATCTGCTAATATGTAAAAAACAATTAAGTAAGCTCGTTTTTGATACGGATAGAAGAAAAAAGGACAATATTATAAGCCATGTAATATCATATAACATTAATAATGTTTTTTTGTTGCAGAGTAAAACGTACGATTCAGTGACTGATAAATTTATGGATTTTTCGTTTGAGAAGACCAATAGCGCTTATATGTTGTTTTACGAACTCTGCCCACCTCCTAGTCAGCGAGGGTCTGACAATGGTCAGCAAGAAGAAGCGCAGGTAATGTTAAAATATAGTGAACTAAAGTAAAATGACTAGAAAAGGAAAACAGCTGGGCTTTTTTTTTATTACGAAGGGGAACAGAATAAAAATATAACCTGAGTTGATTTGTTTTCCACTAGATTTATTTTTAAAGTTAAAAATGATATTAAAAATAGTACTACCTTCATTTACAGGTATTGACAAAAATACGAAAACAAATTTTGTACAAGTATAATAAAAAAAGAACAATACGTACACTACTGTTTCAAATATTGTACTGTTAATCTAGTGTTTAGTTAATCTAGATAGATATTTCCATTCTGAGAAATGGATACTTTATGCCTTAAAGCAGGTGCAGAAAAAAAATAGCAAAAATTATATTGTTGTTTATAGACTGAGATGACACCTCTATCCTGTATATGGCTTATAAATGGTTCATTTAAAATCTTATTAAATCAATATAAATTACTCTAACAATGAATATGTGTTCATTGCAGTCATCTCGAGCAGAAGAGAGTCCTACTGCTGTGGTGGAGCGACGCGGGGAAACCCCTCCCACTGTGGAATTACCACCAGAACTTTTGCGTTGGATCTGGGATGACAACATGCAGTTTTTGCATGATAAAAATATATTCCAACACGCATATTTTACGTAAGTACAAGTTGGACATATCGTGGTTATAAATATCTATATCGATAAATATAATTAGTCTTCCATCAGCGTTATGATAAATAAAAATTTATAACAATATTTTGCATAATAAAACTATATTGCCACATTTTCTTAAACTTAAAATGATCCCAGGTCGAAACTTTAAAAGTTTTTAACTTGCAGTTTTTAATAAATTATACAAATCCCATATTTTTATATTGTTTTATTAACTAAACAAGATTTTCACTAAATTAATTTCTATTATTTACTAAAAACTAAAAAGAACATATACATTTATATATTTCCATTTTTTTATATGATGCCGATTTTTTGCTCACCACTGAGTATATTATTTTCAGGTTTATGGGCCAAATGTGTAGCTCAGTCCCACAATCACTATTAACATTGCGGCCAGAAATAACAGAAGTCGCTGCTAGGCTTTCCACTTCATTTTTTATTGAAACTTTTATACACGCCAAGGAAAAGGTGAATATCAACTATATTTAAAATATTATAATGCTTAAATGGTAATTGTTTTTTTTTATCTTCTTCTATCCGGCATAGCAAGATACGGCGAAAATTTTCATTCCCTCAACAGTCGCGTTTAGACATTGCGTCATTGCGCCACCACGGCGACATTTCTATTGAAAGACAACTTACAGGATTTTGAAAAAAAAATCATTTGACCAAAAAATCGGATTTAAATTTACATTATGTAGTCTATGATAATTGCAATTTGTTATATTTTTAGGTAATGCCAATAAACAGGTCCAAGGTCGTTGTAGCGCAATGTCTCAAGTGTTCGTCATCAAGCCAAATATAATTTTGTCGAACACGCCATGGTTGACACAACACGGTGTTGAGTTCAGCCGCTCTACCCGCAATGTCTCCGAATTTAGGAGAAAAATTGGAAACACAGTGTTTTAACACTAGTTCCTTACTCTGCCTGAAAAAGATAAACAAAGCAATATATTATTTTATATGTATTTCAGCCTACTATGGTGTCATGGGTAGAGTTAGTTACGAAACAGTTTAACGCATCTGCTGCGGCTTCCGAATGGTTTCTTGGTCACATGGCTGACGACACGTGGTGGCCTATGCAGGTATACTCAATAAAATTATGAGTTCTATTTATTTACTTACTCTTAATTAGGTGTAAATTTGTAATTTTTATTATTTTATTGCAGGTGCTCATAAAATGTCCGAATCAAATGGTTCGTCAAATGTTCCAGAGGCTATGCATGCATGTTATACAGAGGCTGAGGTATCAAATATTTTTATAATTTAATTTAATAATTATTTAGTAATTTTCATATACAATTTCATATACAAAAAAACATTTTCATATACAACGAAAAAAAATATTAATGATCGATTTAAGTAGATTATAAATAATTAAATATTTAGAATGTTTGTACTATAATGTTAATAAATGGGTTTGATTGCATACGCGTCTCATGTACAGTGCGGCCGAACACTCGTTAGGTTACGATTTGTTAGATTTTGTGGAATTGTGCGCATTGTATTCGCTAAAAGTAAATAATCAAAATTCCGAAAAAGTTCTAATACAAACCTGCGTAACCATATACAACTAATGAAAGTACTTGTATATGGTAGAGCTGCCACGACTCGTCAACCGTACTGTAGCAGTGGCTAGTATTGGATGCCGCGTGCGGTTCGGAAAGTCTCATTGCTAGGTTCTCTCAGCCTGATATATGCGGGATATAACGTGGAGTAAAAGAATAAATAAAATGTTTACAGGTCTAGTCATTGTGCCTTATACCTGCAGGGTGTGGATGGAGAGGAAGAGAACAGTAAATTGGGCGAAGAAAGTTGTGTTACTAGGTTTATAAGAATGTTGCTATCGTTGGTGAGTGTGTAGTTTTTATTTAGCATAACTTATAACATCTTTAATGTAGTTTATTAAATTATCCATTACAAAACTTAAAAAAAAACAAGAAACAACTTAAATTAAGATTGGGTTATTTGGTCAGACAATATATATACATAATATTTCCAGATCGTATATGCAACTTTAATATTTTTCTTATCCCGACGGTCTACTGCTATTGTTTCAAGAATTAAATACTGTTATTTACAAGCTTTTTTTTTCAAGATGGAGAATGGTGCGCGCTCACATCTTCGTCATTTAACGGAGTACTTCAGTTTGTTATATGAATTCAGCAAAATGGGTGAAGAGGAGGGCAAGTTCATGTTGCGAGTAAATGCTATTTCTTCTATGGTCAACTTCTACCTTGGACAGAATTCCAATCCGGTAATATATAAAATAGATTTTTTTTTGTATACTTTTAATCATTTTATAGTATAAAATGTATCCATAAGTGCCCAAGAACTCACGTCTAGAACTATTCTCTAATAAACAGAACGTACGTCGCAGGCCTTATAGGAGCTCGGAACGAATGGAGATGAGCGTAAATGCGCATTCCTAAAGGGTTTTTTAACTTTCGGATTGTAAATCCCACAGTTCCTAACTCTGCGAACGAAACCATCACGATGAATCCCGTCCATTAAATAGTAGTAGCTTCTTCTCTATGTATAAAATGTATCCAGGTGGAGTCTCCGAGCGAGGAGGCGAGCGGCAGCGGTACGGACAGCTGCGACAAGCTGAGGCCCGGCGCCCTGGACAAGATGGTGGCGCTGGTCAGCGGCCTCGTGGAGCGCTCGCGCGACGCCGCCGGCCAGCTGGCGCTCGCAGACCCCGACGCGCGCGCGCTGCTGCACGCCAAGGTAGCGGCTCAGGGCAATTGGACGCACTAAGACCTATATTCATAAACCGCTTTTAAGTCTGAGATCGATCTTGAAATGCCGTGTTCATTCATAAATTACATTTCTTTAAATGAAAATAGCATCCCAAAATGAATCTCACTTGAGAGTGGTTTATAAAAATTAAAATGTAACGAATTATAAATTGCATTTTAATATATGTTCTTCTTATTCACTATATCTTGATATTATGATTAACGTTTTAGGGGTTTCCCTTCATTTATCAACAAACCAGGGACTGCTTAAATCTTCAGCAGACGAGATCTCTAATATTCGCTTTATGCCGATGGAACGAAGCTCTCGCGCAGAAAATTGTGAACATGATCTTCCAAGCGATAGCGAAGCACTCTGAAGTAAGGTTTGCCTTTAATAATTATTGTTATTTTTGCCGCTTCACGGTTTTTTCGCATAACAGGGTAGTAAGGCGAACCATAGTATTAAGATACTTCGTTCCCTGCAAGTCTCCTAATTTCCAAAACATTAAGTATTGCGGAGGCACTATCGCCACCAGCAGCAGCGCGGTGCAGTAGCTGAAGATAACTCCGCGTTTAGTTTGCTAGAGTAAGGCGAATGGAAATAATAAATGAAATATAATCAATCTCTCGAGAACGGATTGCGTTATTTACGATGACTACAAGCAATAATTTGTATATAGGAGATGTTTTGGTGTAGCGATACAGCGTCTGACTGTAAACGTAATGCTGTGGGTTCAATTTCCACTTGCGGAATAAGTTATTTTCATTACCTCGTTCTCATACCAAGACAAAACGTGACGTTGAGTTTCTCTATTTAATACGCAATGTCTCAAAAATTGGACAAAGGTAAATAAAGGGGAGCAGAGTGCTTTAATACTCTGCCTACCCTGCTATAAGTGGCATACGACGTACATATACTGTATTTAAATTGACATGTATATTTTTGCAGAGCTGTGGAGCGTTTTTTAAACTACTAACGCTGCTGGTGGAGGGCAGCGGCGGCGGCGCGGGCAGCGGGGGCGGCGGCCTGCCGTGCTTCACGCAGCTGGTGCTGGCGCGCCTGTGGGACGCGGGCGAGGTGTGCCCGCACGCCGCGCTGGAGTGGCTGGCCATGCAGGTGCCGCGCAACAAGGCGGCGCACGCGTGGGCGCTGCGCACGGCCGACCGCTGGCTGGAGGCGCAGCTGCTGGCGGCGGGCGCGGCGCGAGTGCGCGCGGCCGCCGCGCTGCTGCTCGTGGCGCTGGTGCCCTCGCAGCACTTCCGCGCCGGCTACGCGCGCGCACGCCCGCTCCCCGCGCCCGCGCCCGCCTCCGCGCCTGCGCCGCACCTCGCCAAGCTGCCGGACACCGCGCACCACACGCTCCACCAGGTACACCTCTACTCTATTGCTGTTGTTGTATGTTGCGTTGTAGCGGAACTCAACGCTGCGTTTAGCCTTTTAAGGGAACGATTGGGAATTAAACCTACAATCATCGCATTTATAATCAGACGTTGCGAATCAACGAAAAAAAATATTTTTTTTAGATTTATCCTGTACATTGCAGGGTATATTGAACGTTGCGTAAAAATACCACATTTCCCACTTCCCGCCGAAATCTGGAGGCATTACCTGTTTTTTAATTTATGAATGCTACTTCTATTAATTTCATTTCTATATTATTTTAGGTATACACGATGTTGTTAGGCAAGTTGAAAGCTGCAAGAAAATACACAGACATAGCAGTACACGGAACGATGAAGTTGACAGCATATTTCGGAGTTATGTCGTATTGTGTCGTCAGCAGGGTGGAGAAATTGATGGTATAACAAATTAATATTCCTATACTTATCAAACTTACATTATATTTTTATATTTAAAATTTAGTAAATATTGTAACTAGCAAAAAAGAAACGACGTGTAGACTTTGCCATATAATACAAACATATTATTCTTGCAACATAATATTATGCTGAAAAAGAAAGATATAAAGTATTCATTCTATTCTTTTTATTGCCATGACATATTTATTAATTGATTCAATCTTTTTAGTTTGGTCAATACTTCAACGATCTATGGGATCTGTACCATCCGGCCATCTCGGAGCCTTCAGTAGCTGTGCACCCTAACAAGCAGGCGTTGCTTACCTTCTGGCACGCGGTGTCCGTCGACTGTCCAGAGAACGTTCAGCTCATGCTCGCCAACCAACGTCTAATCAAACACATAGCCTTCAATTACATACTGTAAGTTGTTATCAGGAATATTATTAAGATATATACATTCTATATCTGAAGTTGTATGTTATAATTATGTTCTTTTAATTTTTATTATTTAACTTTTTAAATAAATGTAATTTTTTTAGTTTTACCTATCTAGCTCTGCTATAGATGGGGTGCTGTATCCCATCTATAGCAGAGCTAGAGGAAAGCTGACATTAAGACACTTCGTCCGCCACATTCCGCCTAATTTTTTAAGCTATTGCGATTCTAATGGCGAAGTTCTACGCCACGTTTTGTTTTCTTACCACAGCGGAGGAGTAAAAATAATTCATTTCTCCAGGAATCGAAACTCTATAATGACCTATGTAGTTGCGCCACTAGTCTCGACATTTTTTTCATAAACTCATAACTAAACTGTCTTGAATAGACAATGTATGTAAAAATCCATAAACTTGAAACCTGTAAGCCTAAACGCTTGTAAGATTACAAGCACCAAATATAAAATTTTAAGTAATATAAAGGTACTCATAATATTAACTACCAACAGAGCTGACCACGAAGACGGCGAAGTAGTGGCGTACAACCGCGCAATGCTACCTCCATACTACGCGCTACTACGTTTGTGCTGTCGCCGCTCCGGCGCCTTTTCGCGCTCCCTCGCCCAGCATCAGAATATACACTGGGCGTTCCGTAACATAGCGCCGCATGCGCATTTGTACCCGGGTGCTGCTGATGAATTGCTTAGGTGAAATTTTAAAGTTTTATTAATTGTTCTTTTTAAATTCACTCTGTATCCTGCATGTAGTGAGGGTAGGCAGGCGAAGCCTAGAACACAAAAAGACGCTCTCTACATTCCGAAGCAGAGAAATTAATCAAATATTTCGTTTACTACAGTGGGAATCGAATCTGTGGCGTTTACAGTCACTGCCAAGAATGAACTCTCTATTGTAATGGACATGTTTTATTAATATGAATTTTATTCGTATTTATAACACTTGTCTGTTACTCTCTTAGTGACTGATAAACAACGCACATTCGTGCATAGAAAATTGTTAATTAACACAATCCTATCTTTGGAGTGTGTAGAGGAGCACTACTACAAAAAGAGTAATGTATTTATAAATTAAGAAATATATGTTTATACAAATGTATTTTTTAGATATATTCATAAAAAAGTTGGTATGTTATAGGCTTGCACGAATATTAGCAGCGCGCGGTGGGTCCGGGAGCGCAGGCGGCACAGAGGGGGTGGACGCGCGGGAGGCCGCCGCCTTCAGGCGGAGCACGCTGTCTGCTTATTTACAGGGTAAACTTTATATAACTGTGCATGTTTTAAATGCACACATTTCAATTGGATATTTTAATAAAGAAAAAAGATTAGAAAAAAGATTAAAAGATTAGATTTCGTTGTTCATACTTAGTTCATAAAATAAAAAAAAATTAAGTTCATAATAAAAAAATCTAATTTTATTTGAATTTTTTAATAAGCGAAACAGCAGTCGACGTGATATGAGGGCATGTGGTCTAATTATTAAAGTGCACAACACCACCGTTTTTCAGTTTTTTTTTCATTATTTATATGTTTCTTATTCAATATCAGTTCAAATTCCAACACTTCAAAAAGGATCTAATTTTATAAGTTTATTTTTGATATATATTTGATAGTAATGGTTACATATTTTTACCCAGGTTTAAATGGACGAACGTGTTGGACAACGCTCATATCAGCGTTCTGCACGCTAGTCGAAAATGAGGACGATAGACTGTATGTGGTTTATAATGGTGGACTTCAAATGACTTTTGAAGTAAGTATTATATATAAATGATTGCTGGCGATATATTTAGCTGAATGTAATACGATGAACTCCGCACATGTCATTTTCTATTAAGACACTTCTGACGTATTCTCAAGGCATTGCTTATTGAGTAGCGGTACTTTGCGTAATGCTTTGCCTCTTCAACAGAGCTAGTAAATGAAGATATTTAATATTTTCTTCCTTCGAGTGGAAATTAAACCCGCAACCGTTGCGTTTATAGTTGTACGCCTGCGCTACTACGGTCTCGATGTTATATTAAGTTTTAGCTACAATTATTACTTTGTTTATGAGGATTGAGGCTAGTCGTGGCGCAGGGGCTCAAAATGGGACTGTAAAATCGACTGATTGTGGGTTCGATCGTAGAGGAAATAAAATATTTATTTACATTTATATTTAATTTTTTCGCTCTGGTGTCGAGGCAAAGCGCGGCGTTGAGCTCCTTGATAATGGTTTGAAAAGTGGGGAATAGAGGTGTAAACGGTAATGAAATATGAATATGTTGTTTGTACAGGCGCTACACAGCCTTCACGCAGTGTACGTGGAGGGGGGCGCGGGCGCGGGCGGGGCGGGTGCGGGCAGCGCCGTGCGCACGGAGCTGGGCGCGGCGCTGCGCTGGGCGCGCGCGCTGTGCCGCACGCTGCGCACGCGCCGCGACGCCAAGGAGGCGCGCGCGCTGCTGCTCGCCTGCAAGGACTGGCCGGAGTGCGCCCGCCGCCTGCTCACCCTGCTCAATCTGCACCAGCGCACGCCGCGGCTGCCCCATGCCGCGCTTGGTGACTATTTTTTAATATTTTTTTATTTAATTATTTTCTTTATATCTCTGTAACATAGGACAGCTTCTGACTGTAAACGGGATGGTTCAGTTACCAAACAAAATCCGAAATGTTTAATTTCGCCATGCAACATACAAATATGGAGAATGGAGTGAGTTTACACTGAAATCCCTCTGTCGACAATGCTTCCCATTATAGTGTTATCAATGTTTTATTTATGTAACGTAGGTGTACTCCGAGAGCTAGTCCTGATCGGCGGCGGCGCGGCGCTGGGCGCGCTGGTGCCGCTGGCGGCGGGCGCACACGCGGCCGCGCGCGCCGCCGCCCGCCCGCGCCTGCGCACGGCGCACGGACACGCGCACGCGCACCCGCACTCGCCGCCCCGACCCGCCTTGTATAGACCATATCATAAGTTTATTGGTTAGTTAATTTTTTTATTTCATGTTGTATCCTGCACCTAGCAGACTTGCTTAGGCTTAAAAAAACCATAGTACAAGTCCGCATTATTCATTTGCATAAACTAATCCCCCATAGAAAAAAAATAATAATCTAAATTTGAAACATCTGACTTCCAAAATTGTATAATTTTAAATATACGCATTTAATCCGGTTAATTAGTGTCATTTAATAATAGTACCAATATTTTCTAGACACGTGCTGCCGCGTGGCGCGCTCGCAGCGCTGCATGTCGGAGCAGCTGGTGCTGCTGTCGGCGCTGTGCGCGCTGGAGGCGGTGCCGCTCCGGTTCAACTACTTCGCCGCCTTTTGGAGGGACGTGGCCGCTTCGCCGGTACGATTGCGTTTCACGTTGCTTTAGCAACTTTTTGTTGTTGTTTTTATTTAATATGCCTAAAGTATATTAAGAAAAGAAGCCTCGAGTAAATTCATTATTTTATTTTTTGTTCTGATAACAGAGACAAGACGTGGCATTGCTACGAAAATAACTTAATTTAATTAGGTGTTTCTTAATTTGTATGCTTCACTCGAAAATTGAAAACCCGTTCATTTTATTATTGTGTAATGTATGACGTAAAAATTATTTCACATTTTTTTTATTGTGTGTTTTAGGCGGATGCAAAATTAGAAGAAATGTTATTAGAGTGTAGCGTAGTCGGAGAGTATGTGGACGCGGTGCTGCTCGACGAGCGCGAGTCCCTCGCCGACACAGCCATTTATGATTTCATGCAGCACTACTATCCTAAGGTGAGGCAATATTACACATTTAAATCAACACTGGGTACATAGTACAATTGGCATTTTGTAAGATAGGTCAGCAGTGGACGGCGACAGTTGAAAATATAAATCTTACATTATGAAATAACTTTGCAATACTATGGAATTGAAAATAAATATGGTGTTGCAAAACTTATTTAGTGTTTTTAGTATTTAGTTTTATATCGCATACGTCTTGAAAGGACACAAGTAATGGCCTTTTTTTTCAATGTAAAATGATTGCTTAAGCTGGGCGGGACGAGCGCGGCGGTTTCGAGTTCGAGCGTGGCGGGCGCGGGGCGCGCGGCGGAGGCGCTGGCGGAGGAGCTGGCGGGCGCGGCGGGGCGCGCGCCGCTGGCCGCGCTGGTGGGCAGCACGCGCGCGCTGCTGCTGCTGGCGGAGCGCGCGCGCCCCGCGCCCCCCGCGCTGCACCGCGCCTCCGCCGCGCTGCACCAGCGACTCATCAGACCCACCGGTCAGTGTTGCTTTACTTCTTTTTATTTTATTCAATTCAATACTATAATATTAATTTTTTGTTTAATATATTTTCACTGCAGGAATATAGTAATTTATTCATAACTAGAACTAAGGGATATTATATTAAGAAATATTGAATCCCTTATTTATATTTTTACAATGTTCTTTCTATTATCTTGAGTTAGTCAAATATAAATATACTACATTTATAGTCTAAGATGCATTGATAAAACATGAATCCACCAATACATTTTACAATGTATATACAGAAGAAGAAAATGGCGAGGGAGAAACAAGTGGCGCAGCCGGCGAGGCGCGCTGTCCGTCGGGCGAGGGCAGCGACGCGGACGAGCCGCTGGAGGACTCGGACGAGTCGGAGGAGGCGGCGCCCTCCGCGCCCGACCTGCTGCCGCTGCTGTCGCACGCGCTGCGCCGCCTGCACCAGCTGCACCAGCAGCCGCCCGACGACTGAGGCCGGCGCGTGCGTATGAGACATTGTAGTGACGGTGTGGCCGATATGTAACATACGCATAAAACTATTGTATATTATATATTTTTTTCTTTGTTTTTTTTTCTAATTATATAATGCCATATTCATTATTGAAAATGATTTTATATTCTCATATATTATACATGCAATACTTCAAAAATTTATGACATTATAATTTCATTGTTCATCATTGTTGTCCGTTGTTATCATATTATATTTGTAAACCAATTTATATACCCACAAAATGACCGTGTTCTTGTGCCGGATTTTATAATAAATTATGTTTAGACATAAAAAAAATTATGTTTAGACATAAAAAAAAACTATTCTATGCTATTTCTATTTTATCAATTATTTAACATTGTTCATAAAATTTTGAATGTATGGGTATGTAATTGCGAGTAATGAACCAAAGGTACGAAAGTAACACATTGATTTTTATTATTTATACAAATTATATTATGAAATAGTAATTTTAATTATTTAAAAAAATAGTTTTTTTTAAATTCGTAATAAAATAGTTTTATACGAATAATAATTAATTAAACGGACTTATTGTTTTTTTTTGGTAAAAAAATCTCTAATTTGTTGGAAGTCTCCTTAATGCAATAAATAATAAATCGCTGATTTAAATGAATGACTCATTTAAACTACCGATTTATTATTGAATTTTTATTTTTACAGCATTGGCATGTATTTAACTTTTCCTTCTAAATTTTGTGAACAATTTTATAACTGTATAAAAACAACTAAGCGTAACATTACAGACAATAGGACCATACATTTTTTTTTACTTATTATTAAGATACAAGAAACCCATATGTGGACCCTAATTATGGAATGTGATGACAATTCCGGCATATTTTCTTTTTCCCCTAACATTTTTTATGTAAAACTCATACCTATTGTATGTATGTTTGAAATTATGCAGCTAGTTTGTTATAAATTATTTTCAATAAATATTATTTTTCAACATTCCAAAGTATCATCATCACAATTCTAGGTGTTTGTTACTCTCTGTCTTACAGTGTGTAAGGTACAGGCTAACATACACGGACTTATGACTTCTTTGAAGAGATCCTTACATTACGATAATAAAAGTAGCATCCGAAATGCCATTTGTATTTTAGTTTCAAATATTTCCTTAGTTATAATGGGACGAAGTATAACATTTATATTGTAACATTTTCAATAATTAATTTGTTTTTGAATATTACTTTTATTTGTTTGCAACTCAAAATGATAATGTAATGATTTCTCCGTAAGAGACTTCGAAGGATCAACCAGGATGTCGTTATTTTTGATTTGTCCTTTGAGGCCTGTAAGTGGCTCAATTTGTAATAAAAAAAATGTAGCTGTGTAACTCTTTTGTTTTGTGTATTATAGCTGTAAGTGTTTCTTTGTGACAAACGATGCTTAAACTGAATGTGTAAAAACTCTCACAAATATTTTGAAATGATAACATTTCAATGTTGTTTAATGGTAGAAGGTAACATAAGTTACATACCTGCTATCAGGTGGACAGTAAAATTAAATATTTCTATTGTATATTTAATTTTATTATATAATTATTTAAGGAAATTAAATAGTGCTTAAAATTTAAAGAATTTTGTATAACCTTAGGATATTACTTGTTTAGATTTTTAATAAAAAACTAATTGTTAATAAAAGAGTATGTTACTTAATTTTCGAAACGGAATACGTATATTTATTTAGTTTTTCAATAGATCAACGCTCCCACCACAAACGTTACGATTTCTGTAACGTTTTTAAATAACAAAAAATATGTATCAAGTGTGAAAATAACACGCCGTATTAGATGTTTCAGATACAATGCTTAATCATGATAGAATCTTTTGGAATAAATTGAATGGGTTCCCAGAGGCGGACATTAATCAGAACATATATGAATATTGTAAGATTTTTAGATAAGGAATGATTTATAGTGGTCCCTTTATATTTTTAGAGACCAAAAATATTTTTTTTAGTATATCTACATTTTAAAATAACGGTATCATTCGAGCGTATGTGTGATCGTTTCACGAGCGCTCGTAATAGTTAACAAAGTATCAGGATAAAGGATACATAATAGTACATTTCAAGGACAAGAACCTTGAGTAAGTTTTAATCAAAATTATAATTATGTTTCGGCTGTGAAAATTTTGTTAGTGTAGGAAGTATTAAACAACTGGCTGCGTGATTTTTTTCACTCATCCGTGAGCGCAATCCCTAATGAGTCTAAATTTGTATCATAATTTTATATCTACTCTAAGAAAGTACCCGTCCATCACATCATCCATTTAATTTTTTATTTGCGGATTTGTGAACCAAGGCCAGTACATCATTATTAGGATATATATTTTATATTAATAATTATATAACATAATACATTTTTGTATCTATATTAACAATTTTGAGGATGTAAAATTTGACTGGACCAGAAACCACACTCACAAAAACCTGTAAAGTTGTCAAAATACATAACAAACAAAAAAACAAAATAAATATTATTTTAGAACAGCCGATTTAATTGAAGCTTATATATTTTTTTTGTGTAAATGGGTTATTTTATAGACTAGTTCTTAATTATAAAATGTCATTGAGTATTCTTTTTATAAAGTTTCTCTTGTTAGCTTTTTCAACATAATCACTAATTATATTTTGGTATAATCGCTAGAACATGTAGCTCTTTTATTGATCGATGGTAAGAAATAGCACACTGCCCACTTATTTACACAAATAATATACTATGTAAGATGTTGTATAGTCTTTTGTCATAAGTAGGTTATAAAGCATTCAAAATCAATCCATGTCCATTTGCTTCGGAAGATGGTTATGTTCATTGAAATTTCACAAAGCATTTTTATTGTTTAGAACTCATATATAGTTGCTAATATTGTAAAATCGTTTTCTTCAATTGTTTAATTGCAGATGAATTCATTAATAAATGATTTTTTATTGCACACATCTTAGGCCCGTATTTATAAATTGCTCTTGACCTTGAGGTGCTGTTTTCATTTATAAATTATGTATCTAGGAATGAAAACAGTCTCTACAGATTGATCTAAGACTTGAGAGTGATTTATGTATATGACTAGTGTTTCATGATTAAGTAGATTCTACACTCAACTTTCTATCTCGAATAATTAACATTCAACAATAGTGAACTAGGGAACACACAAAGCAATAATATTTCTTTGTAATCTGTAAACATATATATATATATATATATTTAATATTTGCTGTTAACATATTTTGATAAATCTTTTTGATTGTGTTATAAATGTAAAGATCTTTGTTGTTTGAACAGTCACTTCTAAAAGGGTTATGATGTATTGTGGTGCTAACAATCTGAATCAAGTGACTGGTAATGGAGACAAAATATAGATATTTAATTTTGTCACTTTAGAGCTTATTAATATATTACATTAAATATAATCTATGCCGTAATTATATTTTTAATAAGTTTAAGATCATTTTGTTTCAATAAAAAGTGTGGCCTCATGCCACACTTTTTACTGGCTGCTTTTTATAGTCTTGTGGTTGTCGTTTGCATCAACTACTTGCTTCTATTATTTATATGTATGTATAATATTTAAATTGATTGAAACTAGAGTTTTGATCGAATATAACTGTGTTATTGACTTCATTTGTGAAAATTGATAAAAAAATACTGTAAATCGGACTGGAAAGCCAAAGTAAACAGTATTTTATAATAATATGTTTTATTTACACCACCATATACTCATTTATTTTTTATCAAAAAAAGAATGTCATTCTAATTTTTTATTTTTTTTGTTAGTTCTATAGGAAATATATCTATAGAGTTTTGTACACATTGTAAACAATACATTTTCAAATAAAAGATGCTACATTCCTTACTAATACACACAGTTCTTTCACAAATTGCACAATTAGCTCCCAAGATTAAAACTTCTCCTTTTCCAGGCGGGCTAAATGGATCTTTCATGACATAACTAGGGTACTTGAGTTCAATTTTACGAGAGAAGGGTGGATTCGTTCCTTTGTAATGAGCTTGTTCAAGCATTCCACACTGAGAACATTTAAAATCAAAGAAAACTTGCGTAATTTCTTTAGCCTCCATGTATCTGAAACAAGTAAATTTTGATAAGCAACCTTAAGTATTATATAGCTAAAAAAACTTTTAAAAAATTATGTATTGTAAGAAAAATATAAAATATTAATAAAAAAATATGTAATGAATGAATAAGTACAGTTTTGACATATTTTTTTAATATTGTATTACACTGGAAATACATACACATAATGTTACAATAATTTTATTAATTCTTAACAGCTTATTCGCTTTTTGATATTTCTTTTGGAGCTTCAAATGGCCACCATGTTGGTTTCAATGGTTCAGCTGAATAGTTACCAATATTTAGTGTCTTAGCATCAAGGGCTTCCTTAATTCTAACAAGGCCTAATCCGTAATCGTTAATAACACCTTTTAATTTTCCTAGTTTGCTTTTTGGGTCCTTACTAGCAGATATAACAGAATCTCTTTCAATGTTTTCAGCAATAGCAGTGTTAAATCTTATCGGCATTATTCTTTTTCGTACCACTCCAGTGTGGTGAACTCTCGCTGTCAGTTCTTGACCGATGTAACAACCTTTATGAAAGCTAACACCATGTAAGTAATCACAATTGGCTTCTAAAGGAAAGCTGGTTCCTGGAGGCAAATCATCAGATCCCTCACTAACACCTAATTTATAACGTAAATATTTATAATCACTCTCATCATTTTTCAATACATCAATATGTAAATTTTTAGCTACTGTTGCAATATCTGTGTTAGCTGATGAAATTATCCGAAATCCTAAATCAATTAGGCGTGGATCTTTAAATATTGACAAATTCTCTAACTTTGGTATATTGTCTTCTGACACAGAAGGAGAAGTGCATGCCCATAAACTGAAATCTTTGTCAACATCTTCAATATCAACGTTTCTTTTTAATTTGAAAATTTTAAGGTGTTTTTGTAACAAGGTAGTAATGCTTTTATCACATTCTATCAAAAATGATTCCTCATTATTCCAACTATAAATAAGAGTGTCATACAAAACTCTACCCTTATTATTAAGGAACATTGCATAGATAGATTTCGCACCTTCTTCGAAATGCCTCATATCATTCGTAATAAGTCCTTGTAAAAAAATCGAAGCATCTTTTCCAGTTATCTTTATTAGTGATCGACTTTTTAAAGGATATAAGACTTTCGCCGGCGATACATTATTGTGATTATTACGTAGAAGATTATTTATTATGTAACGCTTACATAAAAGTTTATTTACCTGGTATAAGAGCATTATTTTCCAAAACAAATATAAAGTAACAAAATAAATATTTATTTCATTTTAGAACAATTTTCCTATGACTATATATTTTTTCTTCGCGAAAATAACAAGTGTCAGATTGACAACTCTGAATACTTAAACGTCACTGTCAATATGAAGTATCGGCAAAATTTAGAAATGTTATCTTTGAGTTAATGGTGATTGTGAGAGCTACAAAAATATATAATTAAGGCCAGTCGTGGCGCAGTGGCACAAAATGTGACTATAAAATCGACTGATTGTGAGTTTGAGGCAAAGCGTGGTGTTGAATTCCACCACTCAATACGCAATACCTCCAGAACTCGGCGGAAAGTGGGGAACGGAGTGTCTTAACACTCCGTTCCCCACTTTACTTAGAAAGAGGAAACCCTCTTCCTACCCTACTGTGTGCGGGATACAGCGCGAACCTGATTTCATGTTTTGATTTTATAAAAATATAGTTATTATAAATGATTATATTTTTAACTTACCATTTATTATTAAAACACTCTGTGCCCCTTAAGATTCATCCGTTCTCCATTTTCTGCAAAATTCAAAAGGCTTTGCGTGTCGAGTGACGGAACTCATCTTGGCTTTACTCACCGTCGAGAAATAATTTTTCTCATGATATCCCTATCCACCCTTTTGGGCAAGCATAAATTATTGCTTAAAATGAATAGAATTTTGTAAACTCAATGAATTTAAAAACTTGTGCTGTCGCAGTTCATGTTTGTATAAATAACTAAAACACTATACATATAAGCACTGCTAATAAGTAATAATAATGAAATAATATAGTATACAGGATGGAAGCGTCTGTGCTCCTTTTACGGGAGCTTCTTATAGGGTAAAATATCTCAACGGTCTAGACGCAAAATACTATTGAACGTTGCTGATATGCCACTTTTCATTCTGAAAGAATATACCAGTACGAGAAAGAGATGTCTCTTGTTCTTCGTTCTTCGCAATTCAATATCGCCGCCATTACCAACGACTCGATTTCGTAAATGAGGCGTGTGCGGCGTTATCGCTTTGATAGGTTTGTGTCTGTGTGCGTCATTCTTCACAAATGACGTTTTATTTTGCAATAATAATTTTATTAATTATTTTGTTTGCAAATATCACTTTTTAATTTTTGAAAAAATCTCTTTTGTTTTAATTGTATTAGATTCTTATAGAGTAGTTAAAACTGTGGTTTTATTTTAATAAGTTTTTAGTAAGTACCACTTAAGTAAGTGGTGATGACAAAAACATCCTGTATAAAGTCCAGCTTTAATAATTATATATAATGGTTATATTAACAATTTTGTTAGTTTATGTGACAAAAGAACTACTAAAAAACTACATTATCCTCTTTTGTGTCGCGCAGTTTTAAAGTAATAAAATTATTATTAAAACAGTTTTTATAATAATATATTTCGTAAGGTTTTTAAATAAAGTAAGGTTTATAATATTAAAATAGTTTTAATCAAGCACAGTTTAAGTTTTAACATTTCTTAATATATCTAGCAATCAAAATGAACACTTACTTCACTATAAGTAGGAAAGTATCCACTTACAAATACAATGTAAACGCATCGTTTTATTTTAATCTTATAAAACGTTAGAACAAGCATATTGCACAAAAATTTAACTCGCAATGTTTTTTTATAAGCTTTGCTCCTAATAGAAAATTGGGCAAATGTAATTGGACATAAGTATTGGCTCATCTTCACTCATGGACGTTGGAATAGGGGCGGGCGGGTGTGCCGTGCCCACCCCAGAATAATATTGTGCCCACTCCAGACATTTTACTACCTTAAAATTAGCCCTGTAAAATAAAAAAAAACGTTTACACCAACATATCTGTGTAAAGCGAAAGTCCAGGCCGCCTCCAGAAAATATCTCTAGATACGCCTATGTCTTCAAGGTGATCTAAGTGGCGTCCCTGTTATGATCATTTCAATGTCTTCAGCATAGGCTCGCTTTATAGGAGTCATTTGGGGCGACGTCGGTATAGACTCCTGACCTTGTTCTATAGATGCCGTTACAAGTTCGGTGGTGACAGTAGGTTCGGATTTGATGGACATGTTGTCACGTTTAGTGGGTGAATTATTGGAAATACGGCGTTTCACCGATTTTTTGAGGTAGGGTGTTATTTTCTGAAAGTGTAAAATAATTATTAAAAAATATACAATTTTAATATTTGTTATTATATGATGAATTACCGCATACAGTTAGATGACATGAATGAGTAAATTTTTAATTATATGCGGCAATTTTTTTTCTCAATTACACTTTTACTTATTAAATGATAGAAAATTAATTGTTTATGCTATATGAAATTACCTGCTGAGGATCCTTAAGATATGCGGTAGTTTTTTTAACTTGAAAGTCAGGCGCCGTGAGACACCTAGCGAGGAACAATGTGGCGGCGCAGGCCCAGCTCGCCCACACGCCTGCACTGGCTGCGCGCGTCGCCGCTGCTCTTCCACCGAAGCTCCAAGTGACATTCCAAGACTGCTCCAAATATTGATTGACAGCAGAACATCTGTGTACAAGTATGCTTTAATAAAATAATATTCCTTATTTATAAAAAGTATAAAAGCCAAGCGCTCTGACCACTAACATACGTTCATCAAGCTAAAAATTCGAAATTCAGAAAAGATTTTTACAAATTTCCGCTACCCAAAGATAATTGTTAAGAATTATCGTTTGGCAAGAGGGAACACTATTTATTAAATATTTTTGACTTTGATTTTTTCAAGTGTCATTTCACATTTAGGATACTTATATAAAACGATTACAACGAATAATAATATTCTTGTTTTCTGGACTTTCTTAAGCTTACGTGCCATGAATCAAAATTACAATTAAGTACTTATTAAAAATGTGTATTGGCACATTACATAGTAACCAAACTTACGTAGTAGCATTGGTCACGTTATAAAACGCCGAACAAAATGCATACAGTCCTCTATTCGTACTTGTAAAACTGTACCCAGTGAGTCCAACCATTAGGAGCGCAAAAAGCAAAGCTGGAGTCAAAATTCGCCAAGGTTCTTGCAGCCTAGGATGAAAGTAGAAAATATATGTAGTTAAAAATATGTAGTTACATATCTATACTTGAAAATAATTAAATCATTACTTAGTATATAAAAATTTTTATAGTATTCTAATATTTAACTTTTTCTCAGCTTCACGCTGTATCTCGCACACAGCAGGGTAGGCAGAAGGAGCCTAATGTTAAGACACTCCGTTCCCCACTTTCTTCCAAATTCTGAAGGCATTGCGTGTTGAGTGGCAGAGTTCAACGCCGCGCTTTGCCTCGACACCAGAGCGAAGAAATGGAAATATAAATTTAAGTAAATATTTCATTCCCTCGAATGAGGATCGGAACCCAAAACCAGTCGGTTTTACAGTCACACTTTGTGCCCCTGCACTTACATATATTTTCATATTCGGCGGAAAGTGGGAAACGGAGTATCTTAACACTAGGTTTCCTTTGCCTATCCTGCTGTATGCGGGATACAGCGTGAAGCTGATGTATTTAAATATTTTTTCAGCTTCACGCCCTATCCTGCATGTAGCAGGGTAGACAGAAGAAGCCTTATTTATGGAGGCATTACGTGTTTAGTGACGGAACTCAATGTCTCGCTTTGCCTCGATATCAAAGTTAAGAAATGCAAATATTAGATATTTCATTTTCTCGAGTGGGAATCGAACCCACAGCCTGTTGCGCTTACAGTCACATGCTTGTGGCCCTGGCCTCGAATGCTTACATACTGGTAGTAAATAATCCTTACCCTGATCTAGAATATCCACCTCCGGGACACATTGTAAAGAATGTTGCCCAAGCTGCTGCGAAGATCATGGACATTATGGGCATGTACTCAGCGTACTGGCAGTCATTATCCCGACCAAATAATGTACGGGATGTGTCCAAAACTAGTCGATGAGTTTCATTAACTGTAATAGTTATTTTATAATTTAAATTGAATTTATGTAATTTAAAATATTTTATTTTTTTATGTACTTAAGTACAAAACATTTTTATAATAATAAGTGGCCAATCTTGGCACAGGGGCGGCATAAGCGTGCCACTTTACAAGACAGCTTGTAGGTTCGATTCCCACTCGAATAAATGAAATATGTAATATTTTCATTTGCTCGCTCTGGTAACGAGGCAAAATACGACGTTGAGATTGACCATTGCACAAGCAAATGGTCCAGAATTCCGCGGAAACTTTCCAAAAAGTCGAGAATGGAAGTGTCATAATGGAAACGAAGCTTCTTAACACTAAGTTCCTAGGTTTTTTCTGCTTAGCCTGCGTGTGCGCGATAGAGCGTAAAGCAAATAAAAATTACACGAAAACCATAAACCACGAAATTGTAAGCAAATTACTAAAAATACTGCTATATTTATTGATTGGTATGAAGCAAATCACACGATAAACATTACAGATGTGAGACCTACCTATATTATATTTAAACATGTGAGTAATCATGAAAATTTGTTTTTGCTTACGATGATGTTGAATGAAGTGTTGGCCTTTGTTTACAGTTTAAACGGTCAATAATTATATTATTTTTAGATATATTATTTATGGATAGAAGCCGTCGTGGCGCAGGGGCAACGTGTAACTGTAACGCGATGGTTGTGGGCTATATTCTCACTCAGGGTAATGTTAATTATTAATAATTAATAATTTTATTTCTGTGATAAATGATAATCAAAAAGTGCGGCGTTGAGCTCTGCCTCTGTCTAATCTAGTCTTAACTTTTTAGTGTCACTTTGCCTAAATTACTATGTGCGGGGTACAGCCTGAAGCTGAAAATAAAAAGAAAAATATATTTTGGTAACAATTTAAGCAAAAAAAAAATCTACACTGTAAACAATTCGTGCTAAATTTAAGCTAACTAAAACATGAAGATATAAAATAAATAAATAAATTGGACTTACTAGATAACACATCATTTTCAATTGGTCCACTGTCGCTGTTGTTCTGTGATGTATTATTGTTCACGGTACCTGACTCTACTATTAATTTTTCGCTCTCAACTTCATCAACTGATTTGTTTATTTCGGACGGAAGAGTTCTGAGCATTAGGTCTGCTTACATCTTCAGATCTTGGAAACCCTTGAGTTAAATTCGCTGTGCTATATTCAGGTATATCTCGTAAGTCTATCATATGGAACTCCAGCTTCCGAGGATATAAAACGCAATTATTATCTATTAATTGCATAGTATTTTGAAGGAATACATAGTTTAGTATACCGAATATCCCCGCCAGAGCGTACAGTATTAAATGCCATGCTGCAAATAGATAGATATGTTAAAGCAACGTTGATTAAATCTTAGAGGCCGTCTTGGCGCGACGTCTGTGGGATCGATCCCCACTAGGAGAATGGATTATTATTTATTAATATTTCCATTTCATCGAGGTAAAAGCGCGGTGTTAAATTCCACCACTCACTCGACACAATGCCTCGGAAAATCCGGCAAAAAATGGGGATACGGAGAGTCCCCTCTACCTACCCTACTTCATGCGAGATACAGCGTAAAGCTGAAAAAAAAGCATAAAACATTTTCTAACCAATAAGTGAATAACTTAAAATTGCTTATATTTTTGACCAAAATTTAGTATGTTCATAGTTGTTTGCAACCAATAAATTTCCTGAGTGGAAATTACAGTTATTGGGTAGATGCAATCAGTTTCAACGTAAATTCGTCACGTTAATTGAAATTATCAATTAACCATGCAGTTACTACACATTTACAAAATAACTATTGCAAAGAAAACGTGTTCCTACTTATATATTAAAGATTTGATTTTATTAAGGTATGTAAAGTCAAATCTTTATATAAAGAGGAGGATAAGCGTTTGTTTGTACAAGCAACAGGTTGTGGATTCAATTTCCCCTCGAGGAAATGAAATCTTTAACATTTTCATTTCATCGCTCTACTGTCAAGACAAAGCGCGGCGTTGAGTTGCGCCACTCAACACGCAATGAGAACGCCTGTAGAAATCGGCGGAAAGTGGGAAACAAAAGTTTCTTAATGGGAACCTGCGCCTAGGGCACACGTTATTCACGGGATACAGCTTGAAGCTAAATGAACAAAATATAAGAGTAAATATAAAATAACCTTATCGTACCTTTCCAAGCATTAAGATGTCTAGATGCTCTTTCTTCCAGCTCACGATAGTCATATAGAAGTATTGTCATTGTCACAGGTCTATCTTACATTCATACTAGAAAAACAAAAAAAATATACTGAGTAAAAAAATTGCTAATTAATTTATATGACCTTATTATATATATTTATAAATAACAAATTTATTTTATTATCTACGTTATCATTATTATTAAAAAAAATATAATAATTATTTTTGCTTGCAGTTAATTTATAAGATAAACTTATGAATTAATTGTAAGTAAAGGAAACGTAATGTAATGCATTTGTAGAGGAGTGGTTTTTTTTTATTTGTTAGTGGTTATTGCTGTAAGCCCTATTGGCTTTATAGCGACACCGGGTGTATAGGGAAAAGGGTACTCTATCCCTGGAAAAATGCAAGAAGCACTATGTGGCTGCCTGTGAGGAAGTCAACGGCGAAGAGGCGTCCCCTGCGGGACTCGAACCTCGGCTTCTGGTCATCGAGCGGACTGGAAAGAAGGGGTGGTGTTTAATTCTGATATTTATTTGACCTAGTCATGCTATTGGATATTAATTAACGAAATAACGTTCGTTTTAATGTTCTCATTTCACTTGGGATTAAGTTGGTCTGTTAGTAGAAAAGTTATTTATTGTTATTTAGTCCTCACTTTTTAAGTGTAAAATTGTATATACCTAAATTAATGTAATCTAGTCTTCTTTTAATCGAGGGACAGTAGTGGCGCAGGGCACAAAGTGTGACTGTAAACACCACTAGTTGTGGGTTCCGTCCCCTCTCGGGGAAATGAAATATTTCTTTAAATTTATATTTTCATTTCTTCGCTCTGGTGTCCAGGCAAAACGCGACGTCTTAACACTAGATTCCCTCTGCCTACTCTGCTGTGTGCGGGATATAGCGTGAAGCTAATTTTTTAATTTATTGAGTAGATACATATGTATTACCATACAAATAGACATAAATAGAATTTGATAACAAATTTCTTTGTGTAAATAGATCACAGCAGAATACATAGTTATGGTACAATAGCATTGTAATAAGTATAATTTATCAATAATAAA
Source organism: Heliconius sara (assembly GCA_917862395.2). Taxonomy (NCBI): domain Eukaryota; kingdom Metazoa; phylum Arthropoda; class Insecta; order Lepidoptera; family Nymphalidae; genus Heliconius; species Heliconius sara. Next base: position 5,003,568 of record OU860787.2, on the reverse strand, counting down.
AATCTAATTTTGTTGTATTATTTCATTATAATACTCTGGTAGTAAAGTCGTTACACTCGTCACAATTCGTCATCTCCTCAAGGCCAACTAGTTTGTTTTCAAAGTTAAACAAATTTAAGTAACTATGTATTTTAGTCAATAATAGGTAGTTTTTAGGGTTCCATACATCGAAAGGAAAAACGGTATCCTTATAGGAACCCAAAAAAAAGATTAGTAAATCAACCTGACTTCATGTTGACCGCTTATAAAAGTTGTTTAATTTCAGTTCACGGAATTACACATTCATTTTGTATGAAATGAACTACAAATATTAATTTGTAAGACTTTTTTCTATGAAATACCTATTATTAAAAACGAAATGTTTATAAATTTATATTTTTATTTCTTCGCTCTGGTGTCGAGGCAAAGCGCGGCGTTGAGTTCCGCCACTCAACACGCAATGCGTCCAGAATTCGGTTCAGCCCTCCCTGCTATGGGATACACCGTGAAACTAATTTTAAAATACGTATTATTTCAAATATAGTATTTATGTATGGACTGTATAAAACATGAATGTAAGTTCTAATTTTAGTGCAAATACCGTTGATTATGTTTCATTATGAATAAGACCGTATTTCAGGAGTTTGTTGAGATCATCATCTGAAAGACGAAATAATCGGCTATTGCCCAAACAATTATGGTAAAACGATGGTAGCTCAGCGTCACGTGGTTAAAGATTTATCTAAAGACCAATTTTTGTTGTAATTAAAAAAAAACGCTTAAGGAAATTAATGTTTCTTTACGTGGAAAATTTGGGGACCATTAATAACATGATAGAACCAAAAAAAAATGTTTTTAATTGTCGATTTGTCTATGCCTTTGTTCATACTATTTTCAGAATCGGTTAAAAGTCTCTCTCTTCGAAAAAGTTTTACCTGTCATTTTAAGACAAGAATGTTGTTCACAAAATTGTTATAAGTAACTATTTTATTGAATTGGATAAAATTCAACTATTAATATTGTTTTTAAAATGATATTATTATTAGAAAATGAAAGTAATGCAGATTAGTAAAATAATGATTTTGTATATCATGCGGGCGAAGTCGCGAGTGGGTCGCTAGTTTTATATGTATATGAAACGGAATATTAAAAATATTATTGAACTTTCCTAACACATAAAACTTTAAACTTCAACACTAATCTTCTAATAAACTTAATTACTCTAGTGTATGGAATTATATTGCGTATCAGATTATTATCTAGGTAATGATGAATCCATTAATATGGATTAATATTGCTCTTGCATAGTAATAGGTAGCTTTATACAATATCTTTTAAGTAATTGGTTTTCATACTTTCCATGTACCTAATTATTCTTATTTTAATATGTTGATAATTATATTATTTTTGATGCGATGTATGTAAATGTTCATGTCTTTTTTTTAAATAGAAACACACACATAATACATCTTTTTCAGGAAATCATGGTGCCGTAGATCCTATATGGTTTCAGTTTTAATTCGATATATCCACGCACTCACACTGATATAAAGGCTCTTGACAGACAGAAAGACAGACATTGGGACAACAAAGTGATTTTATGAGGGTTTCTTTTTTTCTTAAACGGATCGGAACCCTAAAAACTAAATATTATTCGCAAATACAACAAGTTTCATGGTCAGGCTGTTGTGAAATGTCTCATTGACGAATGATGGTTGTTACGTGTGAGTTCGCTTCTGACTCGGGAATGACAATATTTAAAAGTTGCTTTTAAAATTGAAAACTGAGCTTCATAATGCGTAAATCGCGAAAGAAAGACTTTTTTAACACAATACATTAGTTTCTTTTTGCCGATGCCGTTTAATGTAGGAGGTACCGTTTACTTGAGATCAAAAATATAATATAGAAAAACGTTAATTATGTCATCGAAAACTCTCATTTGTCGGAGACGGTTGAATCTATTAAAGTCAAGATGTACATAGGTACAGATACGGTAGTGTAAAATAACACCTATATAAAACTAATAGCCATTTAATATAATTTCATTTTTAAAACTCTTGAACGAATATAGAAAAAAATAGTCTCAAATGAATGAATAAATCCTACAGAATTATACGACTCGTTTAAATCAAAAAGAATATATTTACTATCTGACTTGAGCTTTACCAAGTTTGGAATGTTATGTTATTTAAAACAAATGACAATATAAAACGCAAGGTGATGTGGAAAATAAAAGAACTTTACCGTCACCTGAAATTGTATGAAATTTTTGCATTTCAATAATTCTGAAAGTGTGAAACAGTGTATTCCTATAAGTACATCTTTGATATACAAGGTTGGTGTCTACGGATCTATGGCTGCTGCCTATACTTAATTATATTCACTGCGTCTCGCAATCTCAACTCAGTCAACTGCATGACGTAACCACTTTATATTCGGCTTAGTACGGTTTCACATTTGGCTGCACAAAACCCGAAGGATGATGATATTGGATCATATATTTTTATCGTTTTTACTCACAGATTTCTTTCTTATAACGGAGGAGTAATTACTTATCAATACTAGAGTTTTACTTTTGAATGAACATGTTCATGTAAAGGATATTTTTTTTAAAGTGTTCAGTACAATTTTTTTGTTAGTAAAATTTCTGGGGTGTACCCGGCCCCCCTCCTCCCCTCATTTCTATGCCCATGACTAGAGCCATGACCATGACCTACCAGACTAAATGCTAGATCAATTGCTTCGTATTTTCTGGACATTGTCGAGATTACTAACTGATAAAACTACCTGGTTGTAAACACAAATATTGAGCGCTATAATAATGAATGTTTTTTTGGGCTATCTAATATTTTCGATATCGTGCTTGATAACGCATATATGTATGTAAGTTGTCTGACCACACAGAAGTAAGAGCCTTGTTATATGTGTAACTAAATTATGAATAGATTTGTAACTTTTTGGCAAGAAAAAGTTTCTGTTATTGTTCTTATTTATTCGCATCTTTATTCGCAGAAACGTAAATTCATGATAACTTATGTTGTTTTATAACAAAGAAAAAAGAAACATCTTTACGCTGTTTATGGGAACCTAGTATTAAAACACTCCGTTCTCCACTTTTCACTGAAGTTTTCGAGGCATTGCGTGTTGAGTGGCGCAACTCAACGCCGAGCTTAATAAATAATAATTCATTGCCCTGAATAGGGAAATCTAAGTTACGAATATATACAAAACACTTCTTTAAAAAACGTATAAACGTAGCGGGACTCGAACCTGCGCCTCCTGGAAACCGTTTTTTTTTTGGGATTTCTAAATAAATATTTTTCTTTTCTATGTGTGGATAGAAAGGTTAAAAATGCTATTTAAAATGTTATTTATATTGTTACTTATGCTCATCATTGTTTTCTGTCTGTGGACTGTAGAGTTAATTAGTTAACATCCGTTCACACGTGTTTAGGTATTTATTTTTTTGCCATCTTATACAACGGCAATTATATAACTACAAATAGATAGGTATAAATAATTATTAATGTCTTATTGTGTCTAGTTTGTTCTACTATTTAACAGCTGGGTCAAGGCAAGGATCGCTTTATATTATTTCAACTGGATCATCAGTATACAGAGTGTTTCACCACTTCGAATGAAACCACAGTTTTAACTACCCTATAAAAACGTATAATAATACAATTAAAACAAAAGAGATTTTACCAAAAACTAAAAAGTGATTTTTTTTTTGAATAAAATTAGCTTTGTAAAATAAAACACCATTTGTCACAAAGCAATAACGCCGCACTCGCCTCGTTCACGAAACTGAATCGTAGTTATTGGCGGCGATGTTGAATTGCGTAAAATAGAACGAGAGATATATCCCTTTCTTGTTCTAGTATGTTTTTTGGTATTAAGTATGCTTAGTAGTATTTTTGTAGTAGTAAGTGTTTACGTTCTTTATAACTGCGTCACACGAAATATAGTGCGGATAAATATCGTGTAATAAAAAAAAATCCTACGTCAAAACTGTTGAATTATATTGATTAATATCGTTAGGTATGGGTTTGAAAAATTTTACCTTATACGCTGTTCCCGAAAAAGAAGCGCTGACGCCTGTATAGTTTCTTTTTAATGAGTTAATCAGCTTTGTAAGAAAAACTACATTTGCTTATCAGAAAAATAAAACTAAAAATTAACATTCTAAATAAGCAAAGTAAAGTTGTAGAAACTGATGTAGTCATTGCAGATGCTATAATTGTAATGGTATATAAAAACATTTTAAGACAATCTACCTCTGGCGGGGGGCACCACTTTCAAGTTAGTGAGTATGCATATTGTCTTAACTATATGTTAGACTAATAGTCCTCGAAATTTCAACTTTGCTATAATGACGTACGTCTGGGAGTCCTAACCTGGGATTATTGTCCCTGGGATTGGGCTATAAGATACTGCATTGAAATGAGGTAAAAAAATGATTAAAACAGAAATACGGAAAACTGAATTCACATCCAATACTACTTAGAGGCCTCTTTTGTAACTTGTAACTTGTATGACGTAATCTTTTGCGCCTTGGGGATTATAAATTTATAATTTATAAGCTATAAATTCTAAATATAATATAAGTATAAAATAATGGCATCTTTGAAATATTATTTATACATTGTATATATATATTTTGGTTCAGTAAATTTAATGATCAAAAAAATATTTTTTTAATCTTGACTAGCACACTGTGCGCGGCTTCGCCCGTTGAGACGTACAATTATTTATTTATTTGATCGGTTATTTTGGTATTATTATCTATATTGTTATACACTATATTAATTGTTGGTAGCGTTTCGGGATCTTAGATTTAGATTCAGGCTGTAGTCACGTACGCGATGCATAAAACTACACAGTTATTTTAAACTAACATAAATAATATATGTGTATATATAACATAAATTAATATATATGGAATATATTTGGAAATTTTTGTATTAATTTTCCTAAAAATATTCAGTTTTTTTATTATTATATTAAATTTTAAAGATATTTCAGTGTTCTTAAAACTCTTAGAATTAAATGATTTTATCACACTTTAAAAAAACAAAATCACATATTACTCTCTTAGGAGATGTGTTTGGATATATTTATTTATAAATAATAAGAAAATAAAAAAAAACAAATAAACAAATTGTTTATTCGCCAATATGGACATCAAATAGGTAATATAATAAAATATATGCACTATTATCTTGTAAGAAAATGTTACACACATGAAGCTAAATATTCTCTTATCAAAAACTCGAATATAATAAAATAATGTATACAGTTTCCAGCACAAACCTTTATCAACAACAGGAGCTGAGCACGGTTTAGTAATATCCGTTTTTATACACAATATTATACGCACATTTTTGTTATTATTTTCAGAAAATCGTTACACAATTATCGGGCAGTATTTAGAAGTTGTTTCGTGAACACCGCATCCACTATGCACACCGCGACAACTGACTTGGAAATTGGACGGATTTCAATTCGCCACATACGACATTTTACTACTTACCGGTCTCGCCAGCCAGAACGTGCGTCGCAAATGAAAGAGATAGAACGAAAATAACTAAAACCATTTGCTTCTCTTGTTATTCGTTGTATATGTTACATTGAGTACGATAAAGATGGCGAATGGCGATATAACAATCGCCCGCAATGTTTACGTGACGTAACCATGTGATCTCATAGCAACCATTTTATATTTTTACCAACGCTATACTTGAAATTTAATTCTTATTAAAGGATATCATTATTCGTTATAAAAAAAATATAGTTACAACAATTTACCTATACAACAATTTTCCTTCCTCAAAATTATTCAAAGAAGCAATGTAAATAGTTTTATTGTGAAAAGCATATTTATTACCAGCGAATGCTATTTCAGGCCGGTCGTGGCGCAGCGGCACGAAGTGTGACTGTCAAACCGACTGGTTGTGGGTTCGATCCCCACTCGAGGAGATGAAATATTTACTTAAATTTATATTTCCATTTCTTCGCTCTTGTGTCGAGGCTAAACGCGGCGTTGAGTTCTGCCACTCAACACGCAATGCCTCCAGAATTCAGCAGAAAGTGGGGAAGGGAGTGTCTTAACAATAGGTTCCCTTTGCATACCCCGCTGTGTGCGGGATACAGCGTGAAGCTGATTGAATGCTATTTCACAGAAATATGTTTCACATATTTATACTGTATATTATATTGTACGATTCATTTAAATAAACACATTTTCCTTTAAGGTAATAACTATAATAGAACATTTTAAAAATGTATAATACATTCTTTCATCTACTTAAATTACTTATTATTATTTATTCCTTTAGAAATTTTGTAACTATGATATCCTTCGATCAATGTTGTGGATGGGATGCTGTATTAAATTATTGGATCGGGCATGCGCAATACGACAAAAGAGCTTTCCATATATTTTCTTAATTTTCCTTACTTTAATAATTTATAAATAATATATCAGATTCATTACTAAAATGATATATTGTTAGACATTTTCAACTGAATAAAATGGATTTTCCAATTGATTGGTTTAACACAACAGAATGAAATTGTATTCTCATCATCATCTATATTAATTGCATATGGATCTACTTTATATTATACTAGCCAGTTGCTCGCGGCTTCACCTTTTAATACAATGTGATAATTTATCTAATACGCTGTCTATATATAAAATCACATTTATATGTTACTAACATACTTAAGATTTTTAAAATTAATAAATTAAAAATCATTTTCAAGCTGTATCCGTACCGAGTCTCTTAACACTAGATTTCCTAGTAGGCATAGGAAATCTAGTGTTAAGAGACTCGGTTCTCAACATTTCGTCGAATTTTGAGACATTGCGTGTTAAGTGGCGGAACTCAACCCCGCGTTCTGCTTCGATACAAGAACATAGAAATTTTAACAAATATTTTATTTCCTCAAATGAGGATCGAACAAGCAACACGTCCCCACCTGTGATCTCACAACATAGTCATGATCCCACGTCCACACTTTATTTCACACGATAAATATTTACCATATTAAAATGTATCGTGTCGTGATTAAAATAAAACAGTAAAACATATAATAAATGTATTTAATAATAATTAATATATTTTTGAAATATATATATATATATATATATATATATATATATATATATATATATATATATATATATATCTATATATATATATATATATATATATATATATATATATATATATATATATATATATATATATATATATAAGTAAGGTTTTATTGTATTATAATAAGCTTCTAACAGCTGTTCTAAACACCGCAAAGATTTAATTAGCGAAATGGCAACACAGACTACATATAAATAATAAGTAGTAGAGAAACTATTTACTATGTTGCAGAATACACGATTAACAATACAAATACTCACATATTAATTGTTAAATTCAAGTTTTTTCAAAACATAAAAAATGTACGTTCAATGAAAATAAAAAATTGCTTAAAATTTATGTTAAATAATGATTAGTGTTCAATAATAAAAATCCAATAAAAATATACTACTGTATATTATGAAATGATATATCAATTTTAAATTCAATAATATTCATACATTTGTGGAAGGAAGCTAAACTAATTCTTATACAAACAAACGTTTTACACATTTATGGGTGCGTTTTCAGCTTATCACATAAAGTGTGTCAGTCAATTTCACATTTCGATACATTACTGTTGAATGTTATAGCATATTAAATGATAAAATGTAGAGTAAAAATCACAGATTTTTAGCAAAACACATATTCTCTAACACAGATAGGACATCTATCTGATGTTGCGAGACATCTTCTCAAGCAGTCTGCATGAAAGAAATGGGCACAAGGGGTCACTCGAGCTGATTTCATTGCACCAAGGCACACTGCACAAACATCTTCTAATGTAGACAGTTCTTCAGTTGTTGCACGCCTGAATCTGGCGAGCGAACCTTGAGCCTCGTTGAGTTTCCCAAGTGCCTCACCTAGTCTGTGACGTCCATGGACTATAATACAAATGTACAAAACTAATACTGCTAATCGCCATCGCTCGTTCCAAGCGAGGGCTGGAACAAGAGGAACTGCTATAGCTGTTGTGATACCTCTCGACCAGGCACCGCAATAAAGCGCCTCCATACCCTCCAATCGCTCTAACTTAAGTGTAGATAGACCAATTGGCCACAACTCAAGGAATGTTTTTTCTGATAAAATGTAATAGGTACCAGTTATAGCTGTGTATAATGCTGTTGGTCGAAAATGTTCTAAGCCCTGTTCTAATCCTAATGTTAGTAAGATGAAGGTCATCGTTACTATGAAGGTAACAGCTTTGGTCCATTCCAATACAATTTTTGTAGCTGACATCGCGAGGTGTTTGACTCGCGAGTGTCTGGTCACGTTCACGTACGGCGACCAGTCTTCCTTCGTGCAAATTTCACGTACATAACTCACAGAGTATGTTATAACGTTATAGAACATTAAAGAGTAAAGACATGTTAAACGTCCTCGATATACTAGTAGGCGGTCACAAGCTGTAAATATAAGTAACTGAAACAAAACAAAGATAAATATCTACTAAAAATGTAGTTATGTTAAAATTGTTAAAACAAATTGAGGCCAGTCGTGATGCAGGGGTACAAGCCTGCGAATCTAAGCGCGTCAGATTGTGGGTCCTACTAAAGGAAATTAAATATTTAATATTTGGCGTAGAGTGGGGGACGGAAGATTGTCAATGAGAACAGAGACTAAGTTCCTAGGTTACCTCAGCATACCCTGCTTAGTGCGGGATACAGCGTGAAGGTAAAAAAATACAAATTAAATTCACAAATATATAGAAAAAACGTAATTAACTGTTTTCGTAGTTAAAAAATCTTTTAAATTAATTTCTGAAATTAAAATATATCCAGAGGTTCTTAAAGTGTAGGTAACTTCCTTTTTATTATTTTTACTAGACTTTTATATAATCTCTAAATTGTTGATTACTTTAATAAGTATCTCAATTAACACGATCCATAATCTTTCAAACTTCGCGCATATAAACTCCAAAAGCAGGGTAGCCATGGGAATGGTGTATTAGGTTCCTCATTTTCCACTAAGTTTTTGAGACGGAGTGGAGGACCTCAACACTACTACACTTTGCCTTCTAGAGCGAATAAATAATAATAATGAGCTTCACGCTGTATCCCGCACAATGTATGGAAGCAGAGGGAACCTAGTGTTAAGACACTCCGTTTTCCACTTTTTGCCGAAATCCAGGTGTGTTTGAATCTGGATTGCGTATTGACACCAGAGCGAAGAAATAGAAATATACATTTAAATAAATATTTCATTTCCTCGAGTGGGGTTCAAATCCACAACCAGTCGCGCTTACAGTCACACCTTGTGTCTCTGCGCCACGACTGGCCTCATATAATAAAAATAAATAAATAAATCAGCTTCACGCTCTATCCCGCACTCAGCAGGGTAAGCAGAGGGAACTTTGTGTTAAGACACTCCGTTTCCCACTTTCTGCCGAATTCTGGAGGCATTGCGTGTTGAGTGGCAGAACTGAACGCAACGCTTAGCCTCCACACCAGAGCGAAGAAATGGAAATATAAATTTCAGTAAATATTTCATCTCCTCGAGTGGGGATTGAACCCAAAATCAGTCGGTTTTGCAGTCACACTTCGTGCCGCTGCGCCACGACTGGCCTCATATAATAATAATCATTTAAATATTTGTTCCCTAGGATGGAGATCGAATCCACATTATAACTTGCTACCCCTGACTGTGCCACGACGGTCACGAATATAAACTTAGTTAAGATTTTTTATTATGTCATAGCTACGAATTACAGAAGTTAAGAATACCTATTTATTATAAATTATATGTTATTTTTAACATATTATAATAATAATTCTTATCACCTACCTGACTTATCATTGTGGAGAGGTTATTCATTTGCAAAAACAAGCGTTCTGCTCTATCTATAGGTGTATACGCCGTTTTCAAGATGCTTACTAAACGAGCAAATGGCGTATGAAGACGACGAGCTACCTCTGTAACAATAGAAATTATTTTATCATCAGCTTCACGCTGTATCTCGCATATAGTGGGGTAGGTCAAAGAACCCTAGCGTTAAGACAGTCAATTTTCGAAGCATTGAGTAGAGTGGCAAAAACATATATTTCTTTACAAAATTATTTTCTGAGGCCCATTGTGGCGCAGGCGCACAAGCTTTGACGTATGTTCACTCGAGAAATTTCAATATTTAATATTTAAATTTTTTGCTCTATAATTGAGGCAAAGCACTGCGTTAAGTTTAGCCACTCACCACGTAATACCGCTAGAGTTCTGCGGAAAGGGGGGGAGCGAAGTGTCTCAGCACTAGGCTCCCTCTGCCTATCCTGCTACATGAGAGATACAGCGTGAAGCTGAAAAAAAAATGTTTTATCTCGAGAAGAGTAGGTTAGTTCAGAACTGCTGAAATATATTAAAGTACCTATATTTTATTACATTCAGTGTTAGCAACGTGCTTTCAAGGTGAAGTTTATCATGAAGCTGTCACAACGTGTTGACCATTGGTTACTTTCCAATACAAGTGACTTATTATAATTTACATAATTAATTTTTTTACTACGAAGAAAAGCATAAGAATAGGATGGTTAAATACGAAAAGTAAACAAGAATTTATTTATTTATTTCGATATAATATTAGACTAAAAATATTAAAATGTATAATAGGTATAAAATATATTTTTGGCTCGATTGAAATGTTAAAAGTCCCCCGTCGGCATTTTGACATTGCTTAGTATTTAATTTTTAATATTCATAAGGTACTTAGATTTTTCTATTTACATATTACTTCTCTTCTTTAACCGACTTATAGAGGAGGTTATCAATTCGACCGTATATAGAACAGAACTTTTGACTGGGGGAACCGATTTTGATAGTGCTTTTTTGTTGGAAGGGATTCTTTTGGGATTTAATTTGGTCTATTGACACACTGATAATGTTACCTGTGATAAAATCACATAAGTCTTAAATTTGCATTAGGTATGTGCGCGACAAACGGACGAATAACTCAATATCACGCCAACCGATTTCGATGATTCTTTTTATATTAGAAAGGATGCACTTCAAGGGTAGTTTGATGAGAGTATGGTAGGCTCTGATTATGGAATCCGCTGGAAATTAGATTTTTTTTTTTTTAAAAATATTTTTATTATTATTTCGTTCTTTCTATCTATAGACGAAAAGTACCTAATGATTCGTTATTTTTTTTCATTACTCGCTTAGTAGGTGTAATTAACATAGGACAGTACTAAAATTTAAAAAATATTATGATATGTGACTCTTACATAACACCAGCCATAATATTTTCAGGAATCCTTTTTTTCATAGAATTATGGGGTATAAAAGATCAACCCTTGCCTCAATGAAAACAGTTCAGAGCAGCCCTCCATTGGATAGAACCACTAACACCCTCTTCATCTCGTCTCTGGTGAGTTTAAAGTTATTCGTTCTAAGCATTTATTATTGTCTTTGTACTTTTGAATATCACACAAATAAGTTATGGAGATTGTATACAACACGGTAAATGATGATTTGAAAAAATTGTTTACCTTAATATAAGAAGTCGTATGCTAAATCAAAAAAGTTTAGTAAGCCCGATTGACGCACTTGTGCTGGCTTTCCGCCAGTTTCCGTTGCTCCATTCAGAATCTCGACAAAGACCTGACTCTCCCCACACAACTATACGAGTACAACAACGCGCAAACAATGCCAAATCGTAGATAATATATAAAAATATATAATTTTTTTATTAACTTATAATTAAATATAAAAAAATATTTTTCCTTCATAACTTCAACAGAAAACGCTATGTTAAATGGTATTTTAAGTCTAAAATTCAATTTTTCATTGTTTTCACTTTTCGTTCTTGGTCATGGTAATGTAGCGATGACATATTTACAAATTTGATCCATTTATTTAAACAAGTTCTTAAAATACAGGCAACCTCAATGTATCTAATTTAATCCATAATATCCTTGACTACCACAATTTTATTGACTTCTCTAGTTGTTAGCCAATAGGGAAAAAATTAAAATGCTATGACTGTTTTTGATGTCGTCGATGTTCACAAACACCGGGGGCGGAAGCTCATAGGTCAGGTTGGCACACCCCTGGTTTGTTTACAGTATTGAATTAAATGCGATGCAATAAGTAATGGTAAATATTATAAATATAGAAATTAATAAAATTCGTATATAAGGTTCGTAAGTTACGAATATATTTTAACAATTAGCATTAACATTTTTAAAGTGTTATTCCACTTCCACTTAGGCAAGAAAAATACTTATTTAGAAAACGTATAAAAATTGAACTCTAAGCCGTAAGCTCTGACCACTAAGCCGTTATGTTTTGCTTTAGATTTGCGCATCTTTTGCAAAAGAACGAACGTACACAGAGACGTCTCAGAGAGAAGAGGTTAATATATTTATTGATGTACATTAGTAATACAAATAAAAAAAATATCTATATTATTTTAAATTTGTCGAACATAACATATTAGTCAAAATTTCAACTGTTCATAACTAAATAAAAAATTGACAAACAAAAATGACTTACTTCGTGCCAATTTCACAACTGCTGGATACCACCTAGCTGGGTAGCGATAGTTGGCAGATATAAGCAATGGTATCACCAAACATGTATAGGCAGCCATAAGCCACGCTCCTCCCAGGGCTACAAGCAGCCCTCGGGGCGCCCAATAGGGTAAAAGGAATACCAAAGAGATCAGCCATACTGAAAACAAAACAAAGAAGATATTCGCAAAGTTTACCTTTGATTGTACATTATGTTTATGTTGAATATGCGTAAACCATTGTTTAGTTATCATTTTAATAAAAAATCTATTATAGAATTATCTATGTATCAGCCAATTAAAATACTGCGAACACTACATGCAATGTTGCCCTCAACATTACAACATAAAAAATTTGAATCTTTAAAAATTCAAAATGTAATTTTATTAGTATCACGATTTCACCTACCAATATTTGCAATTTTATCCTCTGATTTGATCGTGTGAAACTTCGAGAAAGAATCACTTCTGATACGACCACGCACTCGCGAAATCATTCCCATATTTTTTAGAGAACAGTACTTAAATCACTTAAAAATGAACAAATTTAATTACGGGATAATTATTTCTTAATTGATTTAAATAATATATAGATATAAAATATTCTTGTAAATATGAGTCACTCAGCTGCAACAACCGTTTTGCACGAACTTAATGTAGCGAATGCGCATTTCGCGGGCGGACTGTAGGGCGGGCGGCGCTTGCGCAAGCACTCGTCGTACCGTACTTTCGCCACCGTGCCAATTTATTTAAATATATTTGGTTCCAAAGCTTTTTATTTATAAACAATAACAAAACTGTAGCTAACATACGCAGCAAGTCTCAGAGATTTAGGAAATATGTCCGCTTCCAATACTGGCAATATCATCGGAGTTGGAATGACGCATAATTATAAATTTAATGTCGAGTCAGTGACTTGTGAAACGAACTCACTTGTTTTCATATCCGGTTTAAAATATGGACAAAATTCCTTTTTACAATAATACAATTAATAATCAATATTTAACAATAGTTTAGCTTAATATATGTTTTGCTTATTAAATGGGTTTTTTATTTCTACACAGACATTTATTCATTTTGTCTGAGATATACATAGTTTTTAAGGTCACATACATATATTGAAATGATTTTTACATTTTTATCGTATTTTACGTATCTGTTGAAAGTTAATTTAAAAATAAACTAAGTTAACGTCATGCAAAACACTAAAAGCAACACACAAACAAAATAATATTTGTGTTATTATTATTTGTAAACACATAACTTTGCAGTCAGTTCTTTTAAATGCAAACAAGAGATGAAACTGAAATTCTCAGATGTATACAAATTGGTTTGAAAATCAGAGGGTTCTTTTTATTATATTTTTTTTATTGTTACTATCTTGTAATGTTGGACACTCCGCTTCCCACTTTTTTTTTTTTTTTTTTTTTTTTTTTATGGAAGAGACACGGCAAACGAGCGTGCGGGTCACCTGATGGTGAGTGATTACCGCCGCCCACGGCCCCGTGCAACCCCAGAGGAGCTACAGGTGCGTTGCCGGCCTATTAAGATGGGTTGGGCGCCGGGGCCCGGCATTACCTGATGCGAAACGCAGTGGCATAAAGCCACTACTTCACGCCGGTTTTAAATGCCAGGGGTGGTAATGATCCGGTCGAGTCTGCCCATGCGTGTTGCCATTGCTGGCGACGTGACTCTACCACACGTACTTTAGTCGCCTCTTACGACACCACCAGTATCAGGATGATCCTATTCTAGGCCGGGATCACACGGCTCAAAATAAACATAAATAAGTTTTCACTTTCACATAAATAAGTAAATTATGAATGAAAACGGCATCTCAAGGTCCATCTCAGACTTTAGAGCAGTTTATAAATACTAAGGTCTAGGTCACCAAGAAGTGGGTTAGGTTTTTGATGAATGAAGGAGTCAGTCATAAAAAAACCCTGTTTTTAAACGTCAATATATTAATGACCTTTGAGATAAATTGTTGAAATTTTATATATAAATATGCACTTATATATTATATATAGGTATATCAAAAAGAAGGTCTTAACAAATGTGCTAAATTTCAAGTATGTAGACTGGCTCACAAATTATGGAGGGCTCAGAAGTAGCTTGAAATGGTGTATGTAAAAGATATACTGCATATTAGACGACTCGATACAATATTGTTAGATTAAACAATATATATTTTTTATTATTTTATACAGAACTCTTCATAACATGCATCGCGTAATCTGCCTCCTGCTCCTGGTCGGGTCCAGCGTAGCCCACTACCACGGCTATGAATCTAGAAACCTTATTGAAAGAGAAGAACCTAACACTGATATGGATAGGTAATTGTGTCTCGATGTGGTGTGCTTGCGGTGAGTTTTGTTTCATATTTATATTTTATTTTTTATTGTTGATAATAGACAAATACATACATATATATGTATGTATATTTTAATATAAAAGTTTATTTTTATTGTCTTTTTTTCACATAAGTAAGTATTTATGTATTTTTTGATATTTTCAATTTATTTAAAGCTTGGCTTTTTTTTTCTTTTTAAGTCTGTTAAAATTGATTCGAATATATGTATAAGTGAGAAAAAAAAATCATATCATTTTCAGTCTCGTAGAATGTCCTGTTTGCGAAATGTCACAAGATCATAAGGAATGCAACATCGATAGGGGAAACAAAAGATTTAAAAGATGCCATTGGGATACCTATTTCAACGAGAAATGCGGCAATCGCTTGGACTGCTACAGGGTAATAAACAAATGATTTTTTAAGATTTTAGATTTTTTAGATGAAATATTTACTTAAATATATTTCCATTTCTTCGCTCTGGTGTCGAGGCTTAGCGCGGCGTTGAGTTCCACTCAACACGCAACGCTTTCCAGAATTCGGTAGAAAGTGGGGAACGAAGTGTCTTAACGCTGGTTCCCTCTGCCTACCCTGCTGTGTGCGGGATACAGCGTGAAGCTGGTTTTTTTTTTAAATAAATTTAATATCTATGTACATCTTTACCAGGGCCCCGGTGAAACATGCACAGAAAAAATGGAAAACGACATCTATGGGCAGAAGTGTGCCCACGGCTGCTACTGCGACAGCGCTGTCCACCAGTGTGTCTGTGTTGGCTACAAACTTGATCAATATCTGCGTTTGGTCCTCGATAACCCACTCTACCGCTACCCAATTCCGAAATCACAATTTGAAAAATCTGTATTCTTAGAAGATTTACCGAAGCCTGTTATGGTTCTTGCTTAATTACATGTTGTAAAATATGTTTGATAAATCTGGCTGCTTCATTAATAAATAAGAATTGAATATAATCCATTGTATTTTTAATTACACTAATCCTTTCTTCTTCTATTTTATCGACTTCTCGTGTCGCTTGTACTCGCCGTCGACGTTGAGCGTTAAAACAAGCAACGAAAACAGAAAAGAATGTATCTTTGAATTGACGTTAATTAGATGTTTGACATTTTCTCTGCTTCAAGAGACTTGAATTAAATAAAATAATCATTTTATCACGATGTGCTGTCCCACGACAAAAAAAATGGACAAGGGCGAGTCGGGCTCTCCCATCGAGGGTTCCGTAGAAATATTCGAGGTCTCCAGCTTTTATGAAAATTCATTCTCATAAAAAAGGTCTCATTGTCCTCTCGATTGGTTAGTGCAGCAGTTGAATACAAGGCGATCAACTCAAGGCTGCTTTGAGTTCGCTTAAAAAAATTTTTTTTTTGAGCTCGCTTCAAAAAAAAATTTAAAAAAAAAATTGTTTTGAGTTTTGCTTTGAGTTCGCTTCAAGCTGGGGATAATAAGAGTATTCTTGTTAGCGGCGTATGCGCCAGTATCCTCAGCTCCATTAGGCGAAGACGAGGAGTTTTGGGAGTGTCAGGGACGTTCTAGGTATCCTTAGAGAGAATAAAAAATTAATGATATGTGGTGATTTAAACGGATGGATCGGAACTGCGCGAAGCGGTTATAAGGGAGGCTAAGTTAGTATAGAGACAAGAAAACGAATGAGGCTGTAAAGCTTATATTGGAAATTTGTAAGAAAAACAATTTGTTTGCGGCAAGCACTATGTTTATCCACAAACAAATTCACATGTATACATGGGAGCGAGTGGCAGGCAAAAGTATGATTCATTTATTTCTAGTGGATCAGCGTATTCGAAGTTATGGATACACGAGTGTTTAGGGGTTTAGAGCTGGGCATAGACCACTATCTAGTCGTTGCTAGAATAGAAGTAGTCTGCTCGCAGGTTGGCATGGCAAGTACTGATTAAGATGACGAGTAAAAGTCAGATAATGAAGAGAAAAAAGGTTAACAAACAACTTCAGAGAAAACGCGAAGCTTTTGTGGTGAAGAGAGTTAGTGTTTCTCGTGGTTATTCGCTAACCTTTAGAATGAAAGTGGTGCTTTCGAAGGACGGTAAAATTAACAGTTTTAACAGAACAGAACAACCACACGTTTTGCAGCGATGGGCGGAATTTAATTTAACAAGGTGATGTATGAACGTGACGACGCTTCAGTCTCAAGTAACAGCGAAACGCTGAAACGTCTAAGCCTGAATGCGAATAAAACAAAGGTTCTGATTTTTGAAAGAGATGAAGAAAGGACGGAATGCAAGATCAGTGTATATGGCACGATATTTGAATAAGTGAATAAAGTGGTATATTTGGGAAGTATGTTCAGTAGAGATGAAAGATACAAGATAGATGTGTAATATTTTTTTATATAATGTTGTTATTATTTTTTTATATATATATATATATATATATATATATATATATATATAATTTTTTTATTGTGTAATTATTCTAAAGTGTTTTACTTAATTATTTATATATGAGACCGGAGCATATTCTACACTACCCATGTAGCATGCTCTTCTCACTCACTTCGCGATGACCAACGCCTCACTATCCCCTAAAATTAAACCGCACCGAATTTAGTCAATCGCGGTGCTACTGCTCTGTGATAACCTGCGTTTTTTTTAAACAGTAATATTAAGTCATTAGGCATTTCTGTTTTAGGTATTGAGAAGGGGCAAAATATTCATTTTTCGGAAAGCATTTCCTTAGACTCACTCTTAAAAGACTGGTGTCCTACTCGAGGACCGATTCGCCATTTTATGGAATTAGTATGTGTTGGACTATCGAAGAACGCAAAATAAAAAGGAGTCCAATTTTTACATGCCAGTTAAATATATTTAAATTAAATGTAAATACCTAAGTTTGAGAAATAAAGAAAAATATATTTTAAATGTCATTTAAATTAGTACAATAAATTTTTCGGCACAGGTTCGGCATTTGTATATAAATTTCGATGTTTAAAAATTGTTAATAATATTAACATTTCTAATTTTACATGTATATACTCATAAATATACAAATTTTTTTGCATTCGTTCAATAATCGATCACATGATGTAACGAATCATAAACCATTCATTATAAAGACACCAAAATACCATTTTCAAAGGGAGCATTAAAATAGAAAATACATATTTATCAACGAATAATGATGACAATTAACGTTACCTGAAAACAAATACCCGTTTATTAGGATTAAATTATTAAAAACTAAATAAAAAACTCATTACAATCAACAAGTACATATTCTTAATTTATCGTCGTATACTTTAAAAGCCTCCAAAACATATCCAAATAAACATAGTACAAAATATAGTACTTACAATACCAAAAAAAGGCATTTAAAAAATCTAATTTGCGTGTATAATACAATATTAATTTCAGAAAACTCATCACTCACACAGGGGTTTCGGTGTACCATTTCGAATCTGGATATGAATATAAAAGCGAAATTATTTCGATTTATCCTTTAGTTTCAGATAATTTCGGTTACGGACATAAACTATAACATTTATGGGCTTTTTTTTAGTCAAGTCAAGGCTAGTTGAAACAATAAAAAAAGCTAAATCTTCACTATTGCTCTATTATGTAACTATCATAAATTATAAAAGTATCACCTTAACAGTCAATATTATCATTTTTAAAAAAATAAGGCACCAAATAAAATATTGTCGTGAGTATTAAAGTTGTAGCGCTCTCAGTTTAGGGTATGGAAGTTTTATAATTATAATTTGTTAAATATCAATTATGTACTAAACACATGCCTACATGTTTGTAAAAATAAAAAAAAACAACACATGAAAAAAACATTAAGCATAATATTGTGAATGAAATATAAAAAATATATACATAAAAAAAAATTAATGATGCACAGCTAACCTAAGATATAACGTATATCTAGTGTTTGTGGCAGTATTGTATGCATATGCTTGCACTACAGGAACCTTTTACGCTGTCATCTGTAAATGACAATAAGGTTTATCATACGTAATATGACTGCACACATGTAAACTTTAAATAGTGTTTCGAATATCCCAACATAGATGGCGCTGTTCATTTTCAAGCAACTTCTGAATCGCGCTGGCAAGATTTTCTAGCGTATAGCGACTACCGAAAATTTCTAATAATTATTTATCGCTTCTCGGCCTTTTGGCTAAGATCAAAGTGTAGTATCTGTTCTTTTCAGCTTAATATCTGAAAGTTCCCATACCGCGGGACCAGTATATTAAACTGATTTTTGTAAGCTGACGGGATGCTCGGGGCTCGCTCCACTCCTGTCGCGGGTCGGCCCGGCATTGCAGTGCCGCCGGGATCGGCCCACATAATATACAGTAACATTTTAGTATTCAAGATCTTGATATAAAGACTGATTGAGAGTAGTATTATTTATATTAGTCATTTCACTCAATGATGGCAATATAAATACAGTTTTTTAAAGTCTTTCTTAAAAATGGATTATGTTATAAATAAATAAAAATAAATAAATAAATCAGCTTCACGCTGTATCCCGCACACAGCAGGGTAGGCAGAGGGAACCTAGTGTTTTTAGACACTCCGCTCCCCACTTTCTGCCGAATTCTGGAGGCATTGCGTGTTGAGTGGCAGAACTCAACGCCGCGCTTTGCCTCGGAACCAGAGCGAAGAAATAGAAATATAAATTTAAGTAAATATTTCAATTGAGAGTAGTATTATTTATATTAGTCATTTCACTCAATGATGGCAATATAAATACAGTTTTTTAAAGTCTTTCTTAAAAATGGATTATGTTATAATAAATATATTTCCACAATCGACAAGCATATAAGCATATAGGCTATAATTAAACTTAAAAAAGGTTGGAACAGTATACAAAAGTTAAATGCTGTTGAAGTTCAAGCAAAAACTAATATGGTTGTTATTTGAAAGAAACAGACAGTTTTTTTTATGTTAATGGATAAAGTCTCAAATGTGCATATTTCAAGAAAGAATTATTAATAGTTACGTTTATAAAATGTTCTGTTTCCATTTCTGAACATTTTATTTACTTGAGCAAAAATGTGAATTTTGGTGAAATATTTTTGTAAAGTTCCTACATGTAGAGGTCAACAAATACCACCACTACTAATACCACTTTTGGGCATACATATGGTCACCTATAAAATGATAATTAATAATAATACTATTGTAGTTGATAAACTAATTAAGTACCAACGATTAAGTTAGTATATTGGTACCGAATGATACATTGGTAGTTATGAAATAACTATTTTTACAAAGCAAATAATTTTTTTTTCTATTATAGTATGTAAATGAAGTAAATAATATTCAAATTGGGTGCTCATTCTAATTATACTCCCTCAAAAGATGCGTCAACTAAAAATATATGTAAATCTGTATTACTGATTTTGCTTAGAATTGTAATCAGCAGTTACTATTGTACGGTGGAAGTGTCAGCACCACTTTAAATGAAACCACAGTTTCAACTACTCTTTAAAAGCCAAATACAATTGTAAAAAATTCCAAAAATTAAAAAGTTATTTTTCAAAAAAAAAAAAGATTATTGTTATAATATAAAACGCCATTTGTCAAGAACGACTCACGCACACATAAACCTATCAAAGGGAAACCGCCACATACGGTACATTCCGAAATCGAGTCATAGGTATTGGCGGCAATATTCAAAATTTATATGTTTACGTTATTGGTATCTATGCGTAACTACGTCACACGAAATATAAGTATGGATAAACATTGTGAAATGTAAGAAAATCCTACGTCTCAACTATTGAGGTATCTTGATTAATTTCTTTAGGTATGGGTGTAAATTTTTTTACCAAATATGCTTGTCCCGTAAAAGGAGCGCTGACACTTCCACCTGTATATGTATATACTTAAATTAATACTTAACTTACCTAGTATTTGGAAGTCATAATCATTATTTTTTTTAGATTTTTGGGTTTTATGTGACGAATCCTACTTATTTCCTCATATCACCTCTATCATTAAATTTTTAGATATTCGATAGTTTTCACTTTCCTTTAAATTTTCCCCAATCGGCACATATTCCGTTGTTGTTTAAGGTCTTATTTACATGTTTTCCTCTAAACACAGTACATAAGTACTAAACGTGACGTCTTATTACCGTTTTCATGAAAAAAATTACTTAACTTCACGCTTTATCCCTAGCGGGGTAGTCAGAGAGAACGGAGCGCCAAACGCTACGGTCTCTACATACCTCTTTCGCGTCGTCCGCTGGTATAAACCTCTTCATACATGCCCTCTGGGGGCTCCTCATGCTTTTTACGTGACCTTTCTCCAGTATCTTTGATACTGTGTTTTCGAAGGTCAACCGAGTTCTCCCTCTTTCTGTCTTACCTCTCACTTTCCCATCATAAATTTTTTTTGCCATTCTTTCATCATTCATTCGTTCGACGAACGAACGTGCCCAAACCAGCTGAGCACGTTCTTCTTCATTCTCACCGTGACATCCTCGCTAGTACTATTCTGTGTATCTCGTAAAAAATTAATGAGTTATCACTTAAGTATATTTTATCAAAATGTTAGAGGAATGAGAACAAAAACAAACGAAATATATCTTTCTGTTCTTAATTCTAATTATGATATAATAATTTTTACAGAAACTTGGCTTAATTGTGGTGTGTTGAATAATGAGTTAATAGATGATAGATATTATGTATTTCGTAGAGACCGTGAATGTAGTCAATCTAGTAAATTGGATGGAGGAGGAGTTTTAATAGCAGTGTTAAAAAAATTTAAATGTTATAGGGTCAGTTCGTGGGAAACCAATTGTGAGGATATCTGGGTCAATGTAATTTTAAATTTAAAATCTATTTATATATGTGCGGTATATATTCCCTCTCCACTTAATATTTCCACTCTTGAACAATTTACTCAGAACGTTGAAAATATAATAGTTAACGAACAATCACGTACTGTTGTTGTTGGCGATTTTAATATCACGTCACTGAAATGGAGTTCTGGTGATCACGCTTGTAAATTAATTCCATGCAATAGCAGTAAGGCATCGTCTATCATCAGTGACTTCATGGCATTAACGAATTTATCTCAATTTAATTGCGTCAATAATGTTTATGGTAGAGTACTAGATCTTGTTTTTGGTACAATCAATAATATTAAGGTCAAAAAAAGTAATTTCTCGGCATGCTCTGTGGATAATTTTCACCCACCTTTAGATATCGACCTTAGAACAGACTACGATGATTCATTATTAACTACGAATACTATAATAAAACACGATTTTAGGAATGCGGACTATGGATCTATAAACAAATTTCTTCGAGATATAGATTGGGAATCTTTATTTAGTAATTGTGATAATATAAATGAAATGACTGATATCTTTTACTTACAATTACGAAATATAATAGATAAATGCATTAAAAAAAAAATATTTAAACAAAATTCACCTTATCCAGCGTGGTACTCAAAAAATTTAAAAAGACGGCTTGCTGAGAAAAATAAGTATAGAGTATTGTTTAAAAAATATCGTAATCCGTTGGACGAAATTGAATTCAAATTATTGAGAGAGAGGTGTGAAATTCTCATTAACTTAGAATATAAAAATTACATTACTAACGTTGAAAATAACATTATAATTAATCCAAAATTCTTCTATTCATACATTAAAAAGATGCGTTCTAACAAATGTAACTTCCCTGCTTTAATGACTCTGAATGGCATTTCGTCAACTAATGGATCTGATATTTGTAATCAATTCGCAACGCACTTCTCAAGTGTATATATTTCTCAAAATTTAACAACACTTCAGCCATATGAAGCGACATTGTTGAATTGCACTTCAGCGTTGTCAAACATAAGCATCCAAGAGAAGGATATTATCGATAAATTGAAATGCATTGATACAAATAAGGGCGCTGGACCGGACAATATACCTCCCTTTTTCGTTAAACAATGTGCTGTCCATCTTGCTAAACCTCTATTCTTATTATTTAATAAATCTTTGTGTGTAGGTGAATTCCCGTGCTCATGGAAAGTAGCAAAAGTTGTCCCTATTTTCAAGGCTGGTGATAGAAAAGATATATCAAATTATAGGCCAATCTCCATATTGTCAGTTTTTTCTAAAATATTCGAGTCATTAATTTGTCCAGTTCTCACGTGGCACATGAAATCAGCAATTATAGAAAATCAACACGGTTTTATCACAAAACGATCCACTCTGTCAAACTTGGCATTAGTTGTTGATGATTTAGCTATGGCGTTAGATAATTCTGAACAGGTAGATTGCATTTATACAGACTTGGCCAAAGCGTTCGACGTCGTCGATCATAATATTTTATTAAATAAACTTCGTATGTATGGTATTAATGGCAATCTGATTAACTGGCTTGGGAGTTACTTGATGAACCGTAAAATGAATGTAGTCATAGGGGGATATCTGTCGCAAACGTTTACTGCGACCTCAGGTGTCCCCCAAGGTTCCATTCTTGGCCCCACTTTGTTTGGGTTTTTTATAAACGACATACATGAGTGTTTTAAGCATTGTAGATTTCAATTATACGCTGACGATCTTAAAATATACAAAAAAATTAATAACATTGACGACTCGTTTAAATTACAACAAGATTTGGATAGACTTTCATTGTGGTGTGATTATAACAATTTAAAAATGAATCACCTCAAATGTTACATTATAACATTTAGCCGTAAAGTTAAAAATATTAACTGTATCTATTCTATTAATGGAAATGTTTTAGGAAGAGTTAGCCAAATTAGCGATCTCGGGATCATATTAGATAGTAAGTTAAGTTTTTTACCACATATAGACGACATAATTAAAAAAGCACTTAAATTGCTGGGATTCATTTTGCGAGCGTCAAAAGAATTTAAAAGATCCACTACCAAAACAACGTTGTTTAACTCTATAATACGTAGTAAGCTTGAATATTGTTGTATTGCATGGAATCCTCATTATAAGTCACATGAAAACAGATTAGAAAGAGTACAAAAGAGATTTTTACGTCAATTGGCTTACAAAGATAACGTGCTGAAACGAACTAAAAGCTATTCCGATCACTTAAGATTTTATAATACCGTTTCTTTATCTAATCGTAGAGATTCACTTGATCTTTGCTTCTTACATAAAATTATAAATGGGGGTATCGATAGTCCAAATTTGTTAAATAGAATAGGTTTTGCAGTACCAAGGCCCAATTCTAGAAGCCACAATAAAAACAAGCACACATTTAAAGAGCGTTTCTGTAAGAGTAACTTAGGCAAAGCAGCACCATTAAATAGAATGTTAATATCGTATAATAGTATATTTAAAAAAGCAGGTTTAGATATATTTCAACAATCTATATCCACTTTTAAATTGCAAATAAAAAAATATTCCCTAAATTGTCTTCCTCTTAAATAATTGTTGATAAATGAGTAATTTTTATTTGTTTTTTTACTATGTTTTTTTAATGGTCAAAATTGTTACAAGATTTTTGTTCTCTGTTTCTTTTATTGTATAAGTTTTATTTTTGGGTGTAAGTAATATCAAAGAACGATTTGCATTATGTTTGTTTTCATTTTTTATTAATTCATGCATGTCAAGTTAGCCTATAAGTGCGGTATACAATTTATGTTATAGTCCCCAAAGATTGTTTTATTTTTTTTTTAGCATAAGAATTATTATTGTATACAACGTTGGCTTCCTATTAAATAAAATAAAATAAAATAAAAAAATAAAATAAAATCTCTTCATTGCGGATTATATCAGCTAATCACGAAAAAAATAAAATAAATTTCTAAAAGTTACACTTTACTTATTGCGTAAATTCAAAACTCCACTTACAAAATGTCTGTAATTTTAGCTGTCAAAAACACGTCAAGAGTACCAAATATTACAATTCTAAAATAATTTTTAGTTAACGCAACAATCAAATAGCGGGCGGTAGTGGACTTAGCAAATCATTACTTTCAAGAGTACAAAATGACAATTGGATTGGTTTCAAGAGTACCAGCCCCAGCACTAAATCGGCATGGATATTCGTATTCAAAAACACGGATACAGATTCAAACGCAGAAGGTTAAATTGATACAGAAATTCAATTAATATATATCTCTTCTCTATATATAATAAGACAGTAAAAATATTTTGTCTGTAC